>JANUWF010001571.1:0-600000 GCA_026120185.1 Voacanga thouarsii
AAAGGAATCAAACCTCTTGTACCATTGCCTTGGAGACTGCTTCAATCCATACAAGGATTTCTTCAGAAGACAAACATAATCTTCTTTTCCTTTAATTTCAAATCCCTTAAGCTGCTTCATGTAAATTTGTTCCTCAAGGTTACCATGTAAGAAGGCTGTCTTAACATTAAGCTGCTCTAGTTCCAAATCATACATAGCAACTAAAGTAAGCAAAACATGGATAGAGCTATGTTTAACAATAGGTGAAAATACTTCATTAAAATCAACACCTTGTACCTGACTATAGCCCTTTGCAACCAATCTTGCTTTGCAACTTCCATCTTCAGCCCCGGGAGTCCCTTCCTTTTTCTTGAAGACCCATTTGCAACCAATAATTTTCTTTCTTAAAGGCGACTTCATAAGGACCCAAGTTTCATTCTTGTGGAGAGACTCAATTTCTTCATTCATTGCAATTAACCATTTAGTTGAATCTTCACATGAAACAGCTTCGTTGTAGGTAGATGGTTCATCAACTCCACTTGTTTTTTCTGCAACTGACAAAGCATACGTAACTAAATTTGCATACCTTTGCGGTGGTCGAATCTCTCTCCTTGGCCTATCCCTGGCTATGGAATATTCTTCTTCTACATCTTCTTCATCACTGTGAACTAAATCTTGCTGAATAGAAGAAGTCAAATTAGAATGATCAGAACTGCTAATTTCAAGCTCCACATGTTCCTGTGTACTATCTTCATCTATACGAGAAGAACTCAAAGACTCCTTTTTGGAATTTAATATTGACAATTCATCAAATGTAACATCTCTGCTAATAATAGATTTTGGTAATTTGAGATCTGAACACCATAATCTGTATCCTTTCACCCCAGAAGCATACCCAAGGAAAATACATTTCTTAGCCCTAGGCTCCAATTTTCCATCATTCATATGCATATATGCTGGACACTCAAAAACTTTCAAATCAAAGTAATTAGCAGGCGTACCTGACGAAACTTCTTCAGGAATTTTGAAATCAAGAGCTGTAGAAGGAGCACGGTTGACAATATAACAAGCTGTAGAAATTGCTTCTGCCCAAAAATCCTTTGTCAACCCTGCATTTGAAATCATACACCGAGCTCTTTCCAAAAGAGTTCGGTTCATACGTTCTGCAACACCATTTTGTTGAGGCGTCATTCTTACTGTACGGTGCTTAACAATTCCTTCATCTTTACAAAATTCGTCAAATTCTTTTTTACAGAATTCCATGCCATTATCTGTCATTAACCGCTTGATCTGTTTACCTGTCTGCTTCTCAATCAAAACTTTCCACCATTTGAAAATTAGGTAAACATCACTTTTATTCTTCAAAAAATAAACCCAAATTTTTCTTGAATAATCATCAATAAAAGTCAACATATACTTGGCACCACCCTTAGAAGGAACACGAGATGGACCCCAAAGATTTAAATGAATATAATCCAAAGTACCTTTAGTCCGATGAATTACTGGTGAGCTGAAGCTGTCTCTTTTCTGCTTCCCAAAAAATACACTGTCACATAAGTCCAAAGCCTCGGTATTTTGTCCATCCAGAAGGCCTTTCTTGCTCAACATACGTAGGCACTCATATGCCCTAACCACATATGCCATAATTTAGTGGTGTCAAAATCGGACAAAGCTGATATAGAAACTGCAATAGAACATGTGACAGTAGTTCCCTACAAAGTATACAAACTTCCAGACCTGCAACCTTTCATGACAATAAGAGCACCTTTACAAATTTTCATAACTCTACCTTCAGCTGCATATTTACACCCAAGAGCTTCAAGGGTGCCCAAAGAGATGAGATTATTTTTCAAATTAGGAACATGTCTAACATCAGTGAGAGTTCTCACAACACCATCATGCATTCTAATTCGAATTGTGCCCATACCCACAACATTACAAATAGCATTATTGCCTATCAAAACAACTCCACTGTTATGATTTTCGTAAGTGGAAAACAAATCCCTATTGGGACACATATGGTAAGAACAACCTGAATCTAAAATCCATTCATTTTTAGACCTTATCATGTTATCAGTTACAAAGAAAACATTTCCTGCACCCTCATCTGCTAAAATACTAGTTTTAGCAGCATCAGTAGATTTTTCTTTATGCTTATCCTTATTCTTCAACTTAAAGCATTCAAACTTAATGTGCCCCTTTTTATGACAATAATGACGCTCCAAATTTTTGCATCTGGATTTAGATCTAGACTTTTGCTTATTATTGTCAAAAGTTCTCTTCTGTTGTCTGCCCTTAACAACAAAAACATCAGCTTGATTTCCACTACTTTCCCCAGTTATATCCCTATCAATCTTTTCTTTTGATTTTAATGCAGACTTAATTTCTTGATATGAGATGGTTTTCTTTTCATACATCATCGTATCTCGAAAATGCTTAAAAGACTGGGGAAGTGAACACAATAATAACAAGGCTTAATCCTCATTATCTACTTTTGCATCGACATTTTCCAAATCCATAATAATGGAATCAAAGTTATCAAGTTGAGAGGTTATAGATGTACCTTCTGTCATTCGAAGTGTAAACAAAATCGTTTCGGATATAGCCGATTTTCTACTTGTTTTCTTCATATATAAGCCCTTCAATTTTTCCCACATAGCCTTTGCTGATTTCTCGATGGAAACTTCACGTAAAACCTCATTTGAAAAATTCAAAATTATACTTGATCTGAACTTTTTATCAAGTACCTTAAAACTCCTCTTCGACATCTTTTCACGGCTTGTTTTTCACTCCTTCTAATGCTAAATCAACTCCGTCCTGAATCAGAATGGCCTCCATCTTGAGTTGCCACATCCCGAAGTTAACATTGTGATCAAATTTTTCCACCTTGGTCTTAGTTATTACCATTGTTGCCACAGAGTATTAAATCCAACCAAAGCTCTAATACTGGTTTGTTAGGGAGAAACCCCAGGAACAAACCAAAAATACTCTCTTGGCAAATGAAACAAGACAATAACAAATAAACAGAACAAAGAAGATTGCAAAGGCAACCAAATAACAAAGGCAGCAAAGTCGACCAAGGAATATCAAAATGGAGAAAATATAAAGAGCGGAAAATATAAAGGCGGATTAGCCGACCAATAAATAAAATTAGGCGGTATAATCGACCATAAAAGAAATTAAGCATAGAAAAGAAATAAATGAAAGTAATAAAATAACAACACCAAATTTACGTGGCTCGGTCAAGAGACCTACGTCCACGGGCGAAAGAGGAGCAAATCTTTCACTATAAAGAAAAATAATATACAAAGCTTTAGGAAAGTATTCCCGAGCTAAATCACAAGTATAAAATTACAAAAAAGCCTAAATTTTTTCAAAGGCCTCAAATGCTTGTGAGTGATGTGTCTTAAGAACCAAATCAAAGCCTTTATTTATAAGGCTTCACATGTGAGGAATAGTTCTCCACTTTTGATGTGGGACTATGCAAGGCAACCTTACAGTTTCTTTACTGTCATTTTCAAGTAACTGCTGGGAAATCAATGCCTGCTTGCTTTTCTACACCAACTTTGATTCTTATCACTGTCTTTGCTCAACTTAGTGCTTCTAGACACTTTTTTGGGTTGTTCACTGAACTGGGTTTTGCTTTTCTTGGATATTAAATAGCATTAAAGTTGTTCATTCAGAAATCATTGGAGCAGCTCCAATCTTTAACCATTGATTTCTTTGGAATTAAAGCATATTTTTGTTAAAGTTTAATAGACCTTTATAGTTTAAGTATTTAATGGTTTATGTTTGATTTCTTTTGCCAAGTTATCTACAAACTACTTTTCTACTGATTGTGATGAACTGTTGGCATGTTCAGTTGTTGATTGTGATGAAATATTATATGGAACTTTTGATGATGAAATTTCTTTAGTTGATGAACTGCATGGTGATTGTGAAAAGTAGCAATGAGAACTATTGAAATATGGTAGTTCTCTGGTTGATTTCAACTACCATGCAGTTCATCTGAAAAGTAACAGTGAGAAAAACAATGATGAAATCAACTTTTGTTGTAGTTGATTGTGATATTCAGTAGTTGATTTCTTTGCCAACATGCGCACCCGTCTCGGTTCAATGTCGATGGATACGTCTTACGTTTTTTGTTCTAAGTTACCTTGGTGCACAAATTGGCAGAGATGAATTGGTAAAAAGATGTTAGCAGCCTGCCCAAATATTAGAATCCTATTAATGAAAGTAGGCTACCAAGCGAAAATGAGCAAATATCACTTCAAGACTTTCCGTGATTCTCAATGTAGAGGAAGCTGGATTGAGTAGGAAGCTGTTAGTTGCTGAATTTTCCTCTATGATGCATATGCTAGCTCAGGAGAAAGTCTAAGCCAAAGTCATGTAATTTGAAAGGACTAACAATTGGGGAGGGTAGTGATTAAGGCTTTGGTTTACGGTTACCAGTTTTAGAAAGGAAAAATATTTCCAAAAATAGTTCCTACTTCCTAGTGGTTTTAGAACAAGCTCCCAAGACAACAGTAAAACAAGCCTGCCTGCAAAACAGCCATTTTCAATTTATCTTTCTACGTGACCGGGTTTATAATCGGTAAATTTTTGGAGGCCAAGAGGCATCATATAGCTTTTGTCTATTTATTGCTATTTGTGGGCGAAAGCGAGCAAGGGGAATGTAAATTCTCCTTTAGTTTCTATGTTTCCTAAATGGCTACTATTCTCTTCTCCAATTTGTAGATTGTTTCTCCATAGGAAATGTCACCATCACTTGTAGATTCATGATTTATAAATGTTTCCAGCATTATGTTTTCTTTAGATTTTGAGTTTCTAGTTTAATATGTGAAATGTTGAATGTTTGGCACTTCAGTTGAAGTTTTATTGACCTGTCATTCAACTTATAGACTTCTCTTTATTGACCTGTCATTCAACTTATAGACTTCTCCAATGACCTTGTACATTTTGATTTCAGCTATGGATCATGTGCATCACCTCAAGATTTTGAAATTTATACCCCTAATGCAACCTTTGAAGATCCTCTTATGCGTGCAGAATGGTAAGCTTTACCATTGAGCAGTGCCTCTTGTAGGCTATAAAAAAAAAAAAAAAATCAAACCTTACTAATTATTTTTTATGTCATAATAAGAAGAGATTAAGATGCAGCAAATTCTAGGTAGGGGATTGGGGAAACTAATCTTTGAGAAACAATTGAGCATAATAGGCAACTTTCTTATAGCACATTGGACATTTTAGTGTTCCAGTTGCCACTTATTTCATACTTGGATGGAAAAAAATGATTTATTAGAATTAATTATATGACTGTAACAATTGAATATGCAAGTTTTTTCAGAATCCAATATTTCAACTTAATTATTTTCCTTCTCCGAGATTCTACTAAGATTTTTGTAGCATTACAACTATGCACACATAAACCTACCTCCATGCAATCAAATTTTGATATGTATTTCCCATTAATAAGCAAGCAGCCTCATGCTTATCCTATGGTTTTCTTTCATTAATTTATCTACAATTGCAGGATAAAGCAGATCAAATCTACATTCTATTCACTTGCCAAGGTAGTAAATCCTCATTTTTCTAACTGTTCCAATATGGTAGTAAATAACATTTCTTGTAATTCTTGTTGCAAGTGGATGAAACAAGTATAACATTTCATCATATTTATGTGAAACGTTGATTTCAATTTCTTTAGTTGATGAACCGCATGGAACTTTAAGAAATCAACCTTATATAGTAGTTGATGATGAACCACATGGTCCGTTTATCTGACTGCTACTTTTCTACTGATTGTGACGAACTGTTGGTATGTTTATTAGTTGATTGTGATGAAACTTTATCCGCAATACTGAATGGTGCGCATGTTGCATGAAAAAAGAAGAACAATATATTTCTAGCACTATATACTATAATTATTATTATAGCCGGGCATCAGCTGAATTAAAGAGCAAAAAAGGGTGGTAAAATAGTTGGTTAGCATGAATAATAAGCAGGGATTGAGATAAGTATGTGAACTCTTGAGGAAGCCATTAAAAGTACACCTTGCAAGCTGCCCTAAAATATGAAAGGTGTGCAAAATGTTATTCATGGAATTGTTAGATGACTTTGGGTTTCCAATCTTTGAGGCTAATTTTTATTTTCTGTTTAGGTTTTAGGTGGATCAAATTCTAAAACCTGAAATTAATCTTCAATACTTCCCCTACTATATGTGACCAATCCCTTTCAATGTCTGTTTTGACATGTATTAGTTATTGTCTTGCTGTTGTATAGCTATGTTGCTGTGACCAATCCCTTTCAATGTCTGTTTTGACATGTATTAGTTATTGTCTTGCTGTTGTATAGCTATGTTGCTGTGACCAATCCCTTTCAATGGCATGTATTGGTCATTGTTAGGAATGGTAGGAAGAAGGAAGAGAAGAGCAGTAGGTGTCCAATCTGCGGTTCACTACAACCTCCTCACGTTATAGACAATGATGCATCATCACATTCGGTAAATTATGACCCGAGCATAACTCCAAACACAATTGCACCTTTCGTGGGATCTGAGCAACAAGAACATTAGGAGCCTCGACCACTTCAAAAGATATATGTCAATGTTTCTACTCCTTAGAAAGAGGAAGAATATTTTATTTAGATTAATATGGACAATATATTATTGTGTAATTGAATATTTATAATTTCAAATGTTTAGTTCTAATTTCTCACATAAGAGCTTACTATATGCTTATCATATTTATTTTGACAATCACAGATTTGATTGCATTGATAGCGATAAAATGGTGAGAAAATTAGCTACTTCTTTCAAATGTAAGTTTGAAGATACATATCCAACTTGGAAACAAATGCCACAAAATATAAGGGATTTGTGGTTTGAGGGGTTCAAGGTATTATTTAATGAGTTACAATATATTTATGGTAAAACATTTCTGATTATATTATTTTAATGACTTAAAAATAGTATATTTTAATGACTTACATAAAATGGATTGTAGAAGTATTGTATTTGAGATCCTGAAATAGAGCCTTATATAAAGTCGACATTTGAAAGAAAAGGGAAAAAGAGATTGATTGACACATTGTATGAGGTGCAAACAATAGGAAAATTCCACCATGGATGTCAAAAGAATTTTATAACAAGTGTACACAGTATTGGGGATCACAAAAAAGAGACTGGTAGGAATTGATTTCCATGTTAACAGTTTTACATAATATATATCAATTATGACCACCCGTCATTTTTCTTTTTTCCCAAAGAAAATAAGCTGATTAGGGAAATTACTCTTTTGGAATTTCATGATTATGCTTATTCTTAAAAAAAAAATGTTCGTATTGAGATATGTGCTTCATTAGCTATTGGAAATGAAGGGGAGGATAACATAATAGATAGATCAAATATTACTGTTGGGACGTTTGTGGATAAGAAGACTCAAATTGTTTCTGTAAGTGAATTATGTATAAATAATGGTGCACAACTTCATACCTTTGTATGTTCTAATTATTTTTGTTTGCTCTATGAGTTTACAAGTTCATAATTTTTTGTATTTCTAAATTTGTGATCCTTCAAGAAATTTTTTTTGTAAACACTAAGATATGTTTAGAAGCAAAAACATAAAAACTTGGACTAAAAGACAAATGCAGAGGTGTTAAAATTAAATCTGAATTTGGAAAATACTTGAAAACAAAACTATTTTTACTCTTTTCCTGATTTTCTTGTCTTGCTTCCTTTTTTTTAGGTTTCATCATATAGTCTTCCTTGTTTGGGGGGTGTGTGTATGGATGAATACTATATAGAGGTTTTCATTGCTATTTTTTCCTAATCGATTAGAGTTTAGGAGGGTTTTTCCTAGGAAGACAGTCAAACCCACTTTGTTTTTATTCAAAAAATAAAAGAAGGCAGGTCCACTTCATCTAAGTAGTTAATGACTGGAGAAGGGACCAAAGGGGCTTCAATTTTTTCCCCTTCTCTCATTTTAGCCGTGTTAGAAGACCTTAAATATAGGAGCAGTTTACTGGTGTAGTTTGTAGAAAATCTTGGAAATTTTGGTCATTTGAGCAAAGGGTGTGACCCTGTGCTAATTTTCCTTTTTAATGCAATGATTCTCATCTAATGGTCACATATGGTGGAACTTTATGTCTTAGAAGTTCAAGATATCCTAATTTAAAGCTAGTATTAATCTCCATTAACGTAGAGTTCTGTTTAGTGTATTGTATTTTGGAGTAGTGGTTGTTACATCTATGAATGTAATTTTCTTTAGCCTTACTCCAAACTTGGTTCCTCTACTGGCTGGGAAATTCAATCATTTAATCCCTGGAGGAAGAAAATCTTTTATCCATGCATTCCCCTCTTTCCTGCACTAGGGCTAGGATAGGCTTATCTATCATATTTGGGTGATGTCATGATGTAATCAACTCCTATTCTTACAAGTTTGAATTTAAAATTGATTTCCTTCAAATAATCTTTTGTGAGCATGTTGTTATTGATAACCTCTTATAGGGATGTTGTCCTACTATTTTTCTAGGAACCCTTATAATTTGAAATTGAACCTATGCAAAGTGACATATAATCTAAAATAGAAATTGTGGAATGGAGAACATATTTGTGGCTATATATACAACAGGTTAATTAACAAAAAGAACTACTTAATTAGGATATTTAGTTGGATCTACGGCAGGAGTGCAGAAGATGTAGAAACATAACTAAGGAAAAGAGAAGGCTACAAACATGAGACATTAAGGTACCACCTATATAAGATGGAATAAGGCCCAGTTCAATGGTATCCAGAAATGGAAAGTAGATGTATTGAGTCGGAAATATGACCAGACTACAAGGGAAGGTGAGAAAGACCAATAGCAAATTTGAAGCAAGTAATTACAAGAAACAGTAGCTCTCAACTTGAAGGACAAATCTATGATGAATAGAGTTCGGTATTCATCTATCCAACCAAAACTAACATATGACTAAGGTTTTTACATTGACTTTAAGTTTTACTCAAAAGAAAAGCCTCTTTTTGGCATGTGTGATGTGTCTTCTGGAGTAAGCATGATGAGATACCTAGCAATGCAGCCAACACTAGTTCATAATAAAGTGCTTCCACTCGCATTAGAAAGAGGAAAAAGGAGAAAAAAAATAGAAAGAAGCCATATATATATATATATATATATCCATCGCATGATCCAGATTATCATATGCAAATTATGTTTTATGAGTTCATTTTGTATAACTAGACATTTGACAGTGAAAATTCTACGTGTTCCCTCTTTTGGCATTACTCAAAAGGCCATAAAGCTTGCAATAGCTAGCTTTGACAAATTGGGCTGCATTCTCTATTTTGAGTTATAAGTTCTTTCCGGAGTGGGGAAGCGGGGAAGGAGGGTTTAGGGGTATTTGTGTTTTGTGTCTGGTAGCTATTAGACATGCCCAGAAGAGCCATTTAAAATGTCAAAGGTTTAGATGTTCACATTGTATTTTTAAGAAAGATCTCAAGTTTTTAGGGTGTAAGTGGAGAAATTGAGAAAGACATGAGGCGTATGTGGCACAAAACCGTCAGGAATATTTTATGATAAATTCATGGCAATCAAAATTTTTTGAATTGCACAGCGCAAGAGTCGAACCCATGACCTCCGAAATATGGAGGTTGTGTTTAGCCAATGAGCCATAGCAATTGTTGATGCTAATTTTTTTTTTTTAATTTAAACTATTCTGAACAATCTTTGTGTACTTTTTTTAAAATAAAAGTATTATAACAAAATATAATAATCATATTAAATTCAATATAAAACCATATTATTCAATATAAAAAAATATTTTGTATATTTATATAATTTAAAAATTTTATATATGGTCAATTATATTATCTTTTTTATTAAATGATTTATATATATATATATGTGTGTGTGTGTGCATAAATAAATTCATACACAATATAACCCACACACATATACATTCATAATACTAAATATACATAAACAAACAAACAAACAGACAAACAAACAAACAAACAAACATACATACATACATACATACACACACACACACCACACATATTTAAGTATACACACACACATGTGAATACACACACACACACAAACACACACACACACACACACACACATACATGCATACATACATATTCATATACATAAATTTGAGGGTAATCAGATATATTTTGATACGTAATCCCATAAAATATCTCCAAAAATATCGAAACCTAAGGCATTTACAAAGATAGGTGCCTTTGAAAGTGAAACAATCATTTTTTAAATGTAAATTTAGTGTTTTTTTAAATTCATTTTTTAAATTTTTTTAATAAAAAATAAATAAATTTAGAGTTTTTAATCAAAGTATTCTAATTTTTTAATAAAATAATAAAAATATTAAAATATTACATTCTATAATAAAAATATAAAAAAATTTTAAAACTTTTTTATTTTAATACACACATATATTTCGACACACAAAAATATTTCATTCTATTTTAAATTCATATAAATTATTTTTCAAGAATAAATAAGTTAGAGATAAAAAAATAAAATGTTTATTAAACATTTGACCATTTTAATCAAGATGTATGGAATAAAAATTAATATAATAAAAATTAGAATAAAAAAGAAAAAAAATAAATTCGTGGCAAGTCCTTTGCAATTTACTAGGGATTTGCTACGGACTAACACAATCTGTGGCAAATCCGTGGCCACGAGTTTGCTATGGAAAATAATTAATGAAATTAAAATGGTCTACCACAGATATGCCACGGAACGCATAATAAAATTTTTTTATTCTTTTTATCACTATTTTACCTAACATATTTTTTGTATATTCTAAATGGTAATATAGTTAATTGCACTGATATTTCCAATGGCTTTTGTTGTAAAAAATATATATATATATATATATATATATATCATATCTTTAAAATTTTTTATTTTAATACACATATATATTTCGACACACAAAAATATTACATTCTATTATAAATTTGTATCAATTCTTTTTCAAGAATAAATAAGTTAGAGATAAAAAAATAAAATGTTTGTAAAACATTTGACCATTTTAATCAAAATGTATGGAATAAAAATAAATACAATAAAAATTAGAATAAAAAAGAAAAAAATAAATCTGTGACAAATCCTTCGCAATTTGCTAGGGATTTGCCATGGACTAACACATTTCGTGGCAATTTGCCACGAAAAATAATTAATGAAATTAAAATGTTATTTTGTGGCAAATTCGTGGCCACACAGAAAATAATTAATGAAATTAAATTGGTATTTCGTGGCAAATATGTGGATTTTTTTATGTGTTCCATGGCAAATCCATGGCCACGGAGCACATAAATTTTTTTTGGGTTCTTTTTATTACTATTTTACCTAACATATAATTTGTATATTTTAAATGGTAATATAGTTAATTGCATTGATATTTCTAATGGATTTTGTTGTAAAAAAAAAAATTATATCAGATCTTTAAAATTTTTTATTTTAATACACACATATATTTTGTCACACAACATATTACATTTTATTTTAAATTCGTATCAATTCTTTTTTAAGAACAAATAAGTTAGAGAAAAAAAAACAAAATGTTTATAAAACATTTGACCATTTCAATCAAAATGTTTGGAATATAAATAAATATAATAAAAATTAGAATAAAAAAGGAAAAAAATAAATCCGTGACAAATCCCTCGCAATTTGCTAGGGATTTGCCACGGACTAACACAATCTGTGGTAAATCCGTGGCAATTTGCCAATGATTTGTCATGGAAAATGATTAATGAAAATTTTTTATTCTTTTTATCACTATTTTACCTAACATATTTTATATATATTTTACATGGTAATATAGTTAATTGCATTGATATTTCCAATGGCTTTTTTTTTTTTTTTGGTCAAAATAAAATAGAAGGATAGAAGTAAATGAAAATTTTTAACTACAAATAAGAAAGAAAATTGTTCAAATCAACTAAAGGTAAGATCAAGAATTTTAAGGTATGGAACAATTATTAATACAAATTGATATAACAAAACAATAGACTGAAAAAGAAAATAATAAATCCGTGACAAATTTGTGGCAATTTGCCACCGATTTGTCACAGAATTAAGTATTTCTTAGCTAGTTTCGTGGCAAATTTGTGGCAATCTACCACCGATTTGCCACGGAATTAATTTGAAAGTAATTAATTCCTTGGCAAATTCGTAGCAAATTACCACGGATTTGCCACGGAGGTTTGTATTAATATTTGACCATTTTACAGCATGTAGTGGCATTGTCCACTATGGAGGCAGAATATATGGCTCTGACCAAGACAATCAAAGAAGCCTTGTGGTTGAAATGTTTATTTGGCGAGATCAGTCTACATAAAAGTGTAACTACAATTTATTATGACAGTCAAAGTGCATTACATTTAACTAGAGATCAGATGTATCATGAGAGGACGAAGCATATTGATGTGAAATTTCACTTTATTCGAGATATCATTACTGAGAAGAAAATCTTTATTCAGAAAATTAACACCAAAGACAATCCTGTTGACATGCTTACGAAACCTCTTCCTGTTTTCAAATTCAACCAGAGTCTGGACTTGATTGGCATTTACTATTCGTGATTTGTGGTCTTTAGACTTTTGTGGAGAAGGTTGAGCAAAATTGCTATCTTTGAGATCAATGGATTTTTCCAATTAGGGGGTTTTAGTGGAATTTCAACAAATACTTGTTGAGCACCTCAAGAAAATAAGTTTTTAATCAAGAATTTCAAGAAATGTAACTAGAACTAGGATTATGAAGAATAAGATGATCACAAGTTTGCACTAGTAAAGATGAGTTCAATGAGCATGGAATTCAACAATAGAGTGTGATATACTGAGTTTCAATATCCCAAGGGCTGAAAATTAAGAATAAAACTTCCCAGCTATAGCCAAAAGCATTCTCATGGAACATTTATCAAACACCTTAGTTGCAATCCCGTCACTTAAAACCAACTAATATTTTCACTCAAATTCAAGCCCTTTTTTACCACAGTCATAAGATAAATTTGTTCCCAAGCAATAAAATAACTTCAAGGAGCAATTTTCTCAAGGGAAAATGAAGAAATAACAAAGATAACATGACCTTTTTGTAGCATTTTTTTTAGTTACGAGATTTCTCTTGTTTTTCTTCAACTTTATAGAGCTCATTTTTTTGCTTCCAAGTTTTGATTGGAATCAAAGCTTTCCTCTCTCTAATACCAAAAACTCTTTGATATGATCTTGAATGGGTTTTTTCTTGGTGTTGTGGGTGGTTTAGATGATTATGAGTTCAGCTCATCCCATGGGACCAAAATAGTGAATTTCTTGAGATAAAAAGGAGAAATTAAACTAACAACCTACCTTCTATCAAACCCTTGAAGAACTAGGCTTCAAAAACCCTTAAGAATAGTAGAAAGTTTTACTATATTCTCACCCCAATATCCTTGAAGCAACAAAGGCAAACAAGAACAAAAAGAATAGAGAAAATAGGCATCCAAGTAATGGAATTCAAACAAACCTTAGAAGAGCAAAGCAACTAAGACCCATTGAAAGAAACCACATTGGATTATTCAAAAGATTTATAGACTCATTTATAAGGAGGACTAAGCCTTAAGTATGGTCTTGAACAAGATAAAGAAGGAAGCTAAGGCCTCTCAAGACTCTCTCTTCAAATTTGAATAAAGTGTGTGAATCTTCTATTGTCAAATCACTAAAAGTTGTATTTATACTACCTTAACCCTAGCTAAGTAATCCCTAAGGTTCTAATACAATTTAGGGCCCTAATAGGTCTTTACAAAACATTTAAAATGGAGAAAAATCTGAGAAAATATAAAAAACGCGGGGCAGCAATCGGCTGCCCAGGTTGGAGCTGACGCCAGCTAGAGCTCTTGAACCGGCACCGGTTGTGTGCTATTTTAGGCCGTCGTGTGCAGGTTGAAGCTGGTGCCGGTTCGGCTATTTGGGCCGGTGTTGGCTGTCCGTTGGAAGGCCACATTTTGGTCAAATTTTGTCCGTCTTTATTGCCGGCTTGAGTTCTTATTGGGGATCTTCTTGGATAGTCATCAAAATAAGCTTTTGGCTAGCTTCCTCAATCTTCCAACCCTCTCCTATTCTCAAGCATAGTTTTATGAGCAATTGAAAATCATCTTGAAACTTCTTGGTCTTAGATCTTGTCATCGGTCCTTGTCCTTGTACAGTCACGCCTCCTCCTCCTTGATCTTATCCTCTATGATGAAGCGGTGTCTCATCAGTATTAGAGTTACTATTAATTTAGTAGGTGAGATCTTGGTAGTTGGTTTGGAAATACATGTCTAGACCAGTGAAAGAAGGACACTGTATCACTCGACCACTATTGTTGGAAGGAGAATCAAACTATGCATATTAAAAAGTTAGAATGCAAAGCTTCATAAAAAATCTTGATACTACTCTCTAGAAAGTTGTTGTACAAGGATAGAAACCCCAGCAATGCCAAATACACGTACTAGTATAGAAGAAGAAAAACCGATAGATCTATGGACTGATGTTGAACTTCATCTTGATAACACTAATGCTAATATATTGAATACTATTTTTGTTGTTGTTAGTCATGATAGGTTCAAATTAATTTCAACATTCATCTCTGCTATAAATGCATGAGAAAAATTACAAATAGTGTACGGAGGAACAAGTATTGTAAGAATGCCAAAGTTGTAGATGTTGACAATACAGTTCGAGGAGTTGAGAATGGGTGAATATGAAGCCATAATTGTACTTAGTAGCAAATTGAGAGACAATGCTAATCAGGTGTTTCAACTAGGAGAACAATATTCTAAAGAAAAGTTGATTCGTAAGACATTGAGAACTCTACAATCTCGATTCTATGCTAAAGTTGCTACTATCGAAGATTGTAGAGATGTGTCAACTATATGCGACTAGATGTCCTTATAGGATCTTTGCAAACTTATGAGATGAATATTCAAACTCAGCTAAAATCCAAAGAAAAATGAGTTTCTTTAAAAGTTGAAGAGGATTCGGATGACAATAGAGGATCAGATAATGAACTTGGTCTTTTAACGTGACAGTTTAACAATGATGACGAAACAAAAGCTAAAAGGTAAATTATTTGATAGATCTTTGAACAGAAAATAAGGAGTTCAATAAAAAAAAAAAAAAACAATCGTAAACAAAAATCATCAAAGAATAAGAGCAGATATAAAAGACCTAAATGTAGAAAATGTGGTGGATATAGACATATTCAGATTAAATGTGGAAACATCCTAAGAAAGATGTAGAACAGCTATTACAACATAATACTCAGTGATTATGAAGATGATCAAGAGTATCTTGATGAAAATAACACTGATAGAAATAACGATAATCATGCAAATAATGTTGCGTTTAATATTGTTATTGAAAAATTCAACCTTGATGTTGACAACAAACCAATTTATGATAAAAGTAACTCTGGCAAGAAAATTGATGCTAACCCTGATGAATATGATGGTGAAGATGTAGAGCATAAGAAGCTTGTTGAATAATATGAATTATTTTATGCAAAATGGATAGAAGTTATTAACATGAACAAGACACTAAATAAGGAGATAAAAATGCTTCTACAAGTTAACAGCATACAGTAACAAGAGATTATAGAACTACAACAACAGGTTCAACAAAGTGAGGAAAACATGAAAAGCTGTAATCAGAAGCTAGAAGATACAAACAAGAAATTGATAGATGCTAGGCAATCTATTCAAAGGGTGAATTCAGGAAAAGCAAAGTTGGATGAAGTTTTTTCATTTGGAAGACATCTCCATGACAAAGCTGGACTTAGCTATGATGAGTTTAATAAGGTAGTAAAATAGACTTTACCGAGTTGTAGAAAAGAAGAGACACATGAGAAAGTTTAAACTAAAGCCTAAGAAACATCTCTGTTTACTATGATTACTACTCCCTTGTAGGCCATAAGTGAAAGCATTGCTTGGAAAGATTCAAGGATATTCAATATGGTTGAATAATTGTCAAACTTGAATTTGACAAAGGTGAAACGTATGTGAATAAAAAGGAATATAATCAAAGCATATGTTGTACATATCTCACTCGAAAGCTGTTATGGGAGATATATGGTACCTTGATAATGAATGTTCGAAGTATATGACAAGTAAAAAGGAATTTCTTGTCGATTATGAGTACAAAAATAGTGGATATATTACATTTGGTTATGGCTGGAAGAACAAAGTGGTAAGAAATGATATATTAAATATTGAAGGTATGCCTAAACTTAAAACCTTGCTTATTCATGGATTGAAAGCTAATTTGATCAATATAAGTCAATTGTGTGATGACAACATGTTTGTTAACTTTGACAAAGATAATGTCTAGTATTTGACAAAACAAGAAAATGTGTAATTTTTAGAACCAAAACTTCTGACAATTGCTATTAGATATGCATATCTAACAATCACAATTGTATGATGACTAAAACCAATGAAATCGAGTTATAGCATAAAAAATTGGGACATGTCAATTACAAATACTTGTATGAGCTAAGTTTAACATGTGTAGCTTGAGACTTATCTAAGTCAAGTAAGGATGTGAAAAGAATCTATAGTTCCAATCAAAGTGGTTAGCAAACTAGAGTTTCGTATAAAAAACTTCAACAAATTGTTACATCTACAACACTTGAGTTTTTACACAAGGATCTATTGGGACCAACACAAACTTAAAGTATTGGTGAAAAAAGGTATGCCATGGTGTGCATTGATGATTATTTCAGATTTATTTGGGTAGATTTTCTGAGTAAAGAAATTCAATTGCTATTAGATATGCATATCTAACAGTTACAATTGTATGATGACTAAAACCAATGAAATTGAGTTATAGCATAAAAAATTGGGACATGTCAATTACAAATACTTGTATGAACTAAGTTCAACATGTGTAGCTTGAGACTTATCTAAGTCAAGTAAGGATGTGAAAAGAATCTATAGTTCCAATCAAAGTGGTTAGCAAACTAGAGTTTCGTATAAAAAACTTCAACAAATTGTTACATCTACAACACTTGAGTTTTTACACAAGGATCTATTGGGACCAACACAAACTTAAAGTATTGGTGAAAAAAGGTATGCCATGGTGTGCGTTGATGATTATTTCAGATTTATTTGGGTAGATTTTCTGAGTAAAGAAATTCATATGAATTTGAAGCATTTAGAAAATTGTATTTAAACTTGCAAACTCTAAAATAGGAAAACTTAAAAAGATTAAGAAATAATTATGGAAGAGAGTTTGACAACAAGCTGTTTGATGAGTTATGCGTTAAGTATGGCATTCAATAAGAGTTTTTAGCACTAAAAATACCTCAGCAGAATGGTGTTATGGGGCATAAAAATAGAACTATTTAGGAAATGAAAAAGGTAATACTAAATGCCAAAGAGATATTACACAGATGATGGACACAAGTTGTAAATACTGCTATACATATTATCAACAGAACAAATTTTGTACCTCACACCAACAAGATTGTATATGAGATCTGGAATGAACGTAAATCTAAGCTAAATTATTTTCATATATTTGGAAGTAAACGTTATATTCTGAATGACAGAGAATAGTTTGGTAAATTTGATGCAAGGAGTGATGAAAGCATTTTTTTTTATACTCCAAAAATAACCGAGGATATCAATATTCAACAACTAAAAAAAAAAAGTGAAGTTGTTATGGAGTTAGTCAATGTTATTGTCGAAGACATTCCACCAAACAAGACAAAATGAATCAACAATTTCAAATGATGATGAGGAGTTAATAAAACATAATGATAAGTAGATGACAATAGAACATGTCAACATAGATGAAGAATGAGACTCAAGAATCACATTTAAAGGCTGTTAGAAAGGTTCTCAAAGATGTTTGTCATACTTTTAGGTAGGGTATCTATTTCAACAAAGACTCTAGCCATAATCTCTTTGGAATAGTGATGCTAATTGGGTACGAAATTTTGATGACTGAAAAAACATTTCATGAGGATACTTTTATTTTGAAAATAATATTATGTTGTTGTACAACAAGAAGCAAAACTGTATTTCCTTATCAACAACAAAGGCCGAATACATTGTCGATAGAAATTGTCGTATTCAATTATTATTGATGAAATAAATACTAGAAAACTATGTTATTGTACATAACGAGTTGATTATTTTTTGTAACAATACAAGTGCAATTGACATATCAAATAATCGAATTCAACACAGCAAAAAACATTAACATAAGGCATTATTTCATCAGAGACCTTGTGAAACAAAAAAAAAAAAAGAAAATTGATTATGTTTGTATACAGAAATAGTTGACAGATATCTTTACAAAACCACTTGATGCTACGTTGTTTGAAGAATTGAGAATTGTTTTGGGAATCTGCTTATTTGGACATGATAGTGGTTTGTCAAATTTATACATAATTTTTTAATTGTTGATGTTTTTCTTGTTTTACAAAAATTTTAAAACAAAAAAAAAGGACATGTTGGAAGCATGTTAGGTATGTTTAGACTCAAACTTAGCGCAACTGACAATATGGTAGAATGTACACCAATCAAAGTTCTTTGGAACCGATACTTTTTTTATTTTGTAAAGCCCAGTTAAATTAGATTATTTAGGAAATTAAAAGATGCAACTCAATCTCAAAGGATTTCAGCATAGTCTCAATTTCTGTTGAGACCATTTCACTATCACTTTTTTTTTTTCTCTCAGAACATTCAATGAAAAATAAAACCCTATGGTAGAGAAACCCTAATGACAATCATGACAACTCTCTCAGGTCATGCTGATAACTCAATGGCCGTACAATAACAACGTCAGGACATTTCTATTGGAGAAATTTCAACTAGTGGTGATTCTGTACTATTGTCACTTCTCTTGACTATGTTGCTAAGGATGTTAATACTTGTAGAGAAATTGTTGTGTATGTTGGCGGTCTTCAAAACTTTATTTTTTTTTTGATAATCAAGAAATCCATAGTGGTTGTTAATTTTTTGTTCCTAATTGCTTTACACATAAAATCTGTGAAATACAAGATGTTGGTAAAAATGAGGGAACAAATATTATTGCGGACCCATCTCTGTTCCAAATGTTCAGGGAAATTAGTGATGATAACAAAACTACAGAAAGAATGAATATTAATTGGGCAATGCAAGGTTTGGATGAGATAGTTAAATTTGCTGTCTTATTGTAGGAAAATCATGACATTCAAAATAGTATAATTAAATGCAGTCGTCATGCACCCAACAAAAAAGAAATTTATAAATCCTTCTTCGTAAGGTATAACATAGGATAGCAATGAGTAGGATGTTGGACCTACAAGGAATTCAAGAGCAGTATACTCTTAAGTTTCCTCCTTATCTTAATCTCATGAACAACTCTTGTTAACAATTAACTTAAATGAATCTTATAATGTCTTAAAACATAAAATAAGTGGGGGAAATCAAAATAGGAAACTAACTAAAACTAATCTAATCAAATTAAGAAAAAAAGAATAAAGATAAGAAATAAGTAAGAAAAAGAAAACTTCAAGATCAATTAAGAAGTTACCATGTTTTTACGCCTATGTCATGAAAGCAATTAGGATACTTGTCATTGATTAGATTACTTTGAGTTGTTGATTTTAGAATTCATGCAAAAGAGTCTAAAATTCCTATCCTTGCAAAAGTGGATTAATCTTCGTCAAATGCCCCCAACCAATCCCTAACCTTACTCTTAATCTAATCTAGGTTGATTAAGCTTTTATTAAAGATATTAATATTTCAATTAATCAATTGTTATAGATTGAAAATAAGATTGATACTCACATCAAGGCATCATCAACATCAAGTTAGTATATACTCCAAAAATATGTAAATATACATAACTTGAACCATACAATTCCCTATCAATCCTAACCAAGTCTAAAAAGATACAACCTAATTAGGATTAATAGATTCTACTTAGTTAATTAGTCAAACAATCAACTAACTTAGCAATTCAATCATGCAAGTTACATATGTTAGCCAAACATAAGAAGCTCCACACAATTGATCTAAGAAAAGGAAGATAGAGTTGCATATATACTCAAGCGGCAATCCTAACAATATCAAAGATATGATCTTTAACATATGAATCTCCAAGTATCAAAATCAATAACAAAAGATACCCTAAAAATAATATAAAATCTTTATTGTCTTGAACATAAAACATAAAAACCAAGTACAAACGGAAACAAGAGAAAGTTTGAATAGTAAAACTTAGTAAGCTCCCAATATCAAGTTCTTCTTGCCTCCGAATTCCTTCCCCTCTTCTTGAAGCATTCTTTATCCAGAAAGATGAAAGAATTATGTATTGTGGTTGTATATTGAAGGACATTCTGAATTTAAACTTTCTCCACCTTTATATAGAGCCTCTAAATTGTCTTTGAGTTAATTTGGGAAGTTTAAACCACCAATGGACTAATTTAGGATATTATAAAAATCTTCAGGAATGTTGTACGGCCTGTATGCATGGTCATGCACCTTGGTCGTGCATGCTTTCTTCCTAAAATAGCTCGATGGTGGCACAAGCAACATGCACGGCCATGCATGTGAGTGTGCACGTGCACGATCACATGCACGGTCGTGCCTTTGGCCATGCATTTAGTAGAACATCAATATCTCTCAATTTTGCAAACTTCTAGGAGCAAATAAAGATCTTCTGTTATGCACATTTCAGGTAGAAAAGTTTATTGGAGTCAAATATTATTACCTGAAAAATTGGAAGAAGTTATTGGAATAAGTTTTAATTATTCTTCTTAAAAGTAAAACACATTTTAGGTAGAAAAGTTTATTGGAGTCAAATAAAGTACCGTTGTGGTGTAATAGGAAAAATTGGAAGAAGTTAAATCGAGGTAGTTGGGTCTAACAAAGGTCTTCCGGAGTTTCACAAAAGAACATTGGAAGTGTTCTGTTAGAATCCATTTAAAATCACTAGATGATTGATATAAGTATATTTCTGTAATTTTTGTTAAAATTTTAGTAGATCTTTTTTGTTAGTGTAGGATCCGCATATATAAGTTTGTTAATAGTTGAACTACATTAATAATTTATTGTATTCGTTAATTTTTTTTTTATTTCTATCTTTTAAATTAACACAATTATATTAAAAAAATTTAATAATAATACAAAAAATTAACAAATCAAATCATACAAATAGTATTTACAAATTATCTGTCCAAATAGTTGACACTCCAACCAACTATGTTGAAGACTGTTAGAGCAGCCTTTCAGAGGCAAAGAATCACGGCTAGGAGTGGTAGATAAAAGTTTATAATTAAATCTTTTTTTTTACGATTTAAAAAAAAAAAAATCTTCTTTACGTACATAGAAGACTGTTCAGCAGCCTTTCAGAGGCAAAGAATCACGGCTAGGAATGGTAGATAAAAGTTTATAATTTAATTTTTTTTTACGATTAATCCATTTTTTTCATCAATAATTGAGGACCCATTTTCTCCAAGAAACCTATCGGGGATCAATCAATTCTGATTTCGCTGTCGTTTTCAAGGATTCTACAAGCAAATCTTTATTTATTTATTTATTAAGTCTTCCATATCATTGTCTTTTGTAGTATCGTTTTATCCATTTGCTAGTAGGGTAAAATCGTACTGCTCTTTTCTAGTTTGCTGAAGGATAGGTCATCATCCATTTTCTTCGTGATTTTCTGCGTTTTGGGTTGGTATAAGCAGAAATGGAGAGAACATGTCAACTTCTTATAATTAAATTAAATGTTCACATTTTTAATATTTTATACTATAAAAGTACAAAAATATTAATTCTCTTTCTAGTTAAAATCTAATTCCTATATAATTTTGATGATAATTCCTTTTGAAATATAATTTTATGCGATATGAAAAAAACATTTTCATTAATAAGATATCATTTATTGTCTTTTTATGCAAAATTGGGAGGTTTTTGCAAACCCTTGATGTAAACATTATATTTCTAATACAAGTAATTAGAATAGGGCGTTTTTGTATTTATTTCATTTTAGTTTCATTCTCACAATCTATATTTTATAGCACATCGTTTATTAGACCTAATTATATTGCATGGAACAGCATCATTAAGTTGAGGAAGATCAATATTTCCTTACGTTAGCAGGTGTAGTTGCCCCCCCTCCATCTAGATATAAGTAGATAGGGTTCAATTTAGATGAATTTTTCGTTATTGGGGGCTTATTGAAGAAAATTAAGTTAACTAATCCTGAATGGCATTGTCACATTTTCTGTATTTTCAAAGAACGCGTTTTTTTTTTTTCTTTCTATATTGGTCCAGGAATAAAAAAGCAAGCATTGTGGAGCCATCAACGAAAAAACCAAAAACATAAGAAAAAAGCCCTGTGGATCCGAGCCGGACCTGGACCCAATTTAAATAGAAAAATAGTCATCCCTACCACCACCAGCCCAAAAATGGCTTATAAATTCTACGAAACTGGTCGATCACCTCAGCTCATACCTATTTTTCTAACTCAAGAAGAATTTGGTATCTTCCCTCTCTTGAATAGATATCTGAATTTGATTTCTCTGTTTATTATCATCTTTCAAGTTGACGGAAAGGACTGACAATTATTTTCTCTGTATTGTTTCTGTCTGTAGCCTCAGAGTAGCAAATGGCACTGGACGTGAAATCTGCTGAACTTTTCAAAGCTCAAGCTCATTTATTCAACCAAGTATTCTGCTTCACAAACGGTGCATCTTTGAAATGTGCAGTTAAATTAGGTATACCAGATGCAATAGACAATCATGGCAAAGCCATGACTCTTTCTGAGCTCACTGAGGCTCTCCCGATCAACCCTTCTAAGGCTCCCCATATTCGCCGCCTAATGAGTATATTAGTTCATGCTGGCTTCTTCGTTGAAGAAAGATTTGGGAATGGCAAAGAGGAAAAGGCAATTGGTTATGCACTCACCCCTTCATGCCGTCTTCTCCTGAAAAACGAGCCACTGAATTTAAGAGGATGTGCGCTTATGATGCTTGATAATGTTACGGTGAAGACTTGGAATGCCTTGAGTGAGTGGTTCCAGAATGAGGATCAAACTGCTTTTGAAACAGCTCACGGAAAAAATATGTGGGATTTTTTCGCTGAAGAGCCAGAGCTTGCCAAAAAGTTCAATGAAGCCATGGCTAGTGACTCGCAGTTGGCCACAGAAGTGCTGATCACAAACTGCAAGTTCGTTTTTGAGGGCTTGACTTCCATCGTGGATGTTGGTGGCGGCACAGGCACAGTTGGCAGAGCCATTGCCAAAACTTTCCCTAGCTTAAGGTGCACTGTGTTTGATCTCCCACATGTGGTTGCAAACCTTGAGCAAACAGAAAACGTGGACTTTGTTGGAGGAGACATGTTTGAGAAAATACCCCCTGCTAATGCGATCTTTCTCAAGGTAGAAACATTCTTCCATAAAATTTTATGTTAATATTAGTGATCTTACTTTTATATGTTTGATAATTAGATATCCAAACTTTTAATTTAACAATTGGTATATACCATTTGACAGAACTCTAAATTAGGTATTCAATTGTTAAAATTAAAAGTCTCAATACTAAATTGTTAAACATATAAAAATACAAGGGTTAGTGATGTTAACCCAAAATTTATTGGTGTGATTGGAAAAATATTTCTTAGATCTACTAGCATTAATTAAATAAAATCCTCCATCCATCCTCATTGCATCAACAACAATTGAAGGTAATGCTACGTACCCACATAGAATGTGTCGGTGAGGTAAAAGTTAAATATGAAAACGTTTCATTTTTTTTATTTTTTATAATTTAATTTTAAAAATAGGGATCAAACTCTCTCTCTCTCTCACACACACACACACACACACATTTATCAATATCTATTAATTAGATAATAATCTTTCTCTATCCTTACTTTCAATCAATATTATTATCAATCTTTTTATATTGTAAATTGATTGTTTCAATAACAGCCAATTAATAGATATTTAATTGTTAATAATTATATTTTCCCTCTAATATGTATTTTTACTAGTTTTTTTGGTGTTTGATGAAGGCATACTCTGAATACTTTAATATATCATATAAAATACATAATTTTAATTAACAAATGAAACAATAAATTTTAATCAATTACTAAATATTTTTTGAAATTTTAAAAAGTATAAAGGGGTGATAGAAAGAATTTTTTCAAATATATAAAATATCTGAATTTTATAATTTCATGTATTATTAGTGTTGTATTTAATTAGAAAATTTTGAATTAATTTAATAATTAAGAAGGTGTATATGATTTTATTTAAAAATTAAAAATAAAAATTTAAATAAGATTTAAAAAATAAGAAAGTAAGAAAACAATCTTGTTTAATTTAAAATTTAAGATTTTTAATTTTGAAAATTGAGTATTCAGTATTTGATAAAAACCATAAATTGAGTATTTAATTGTGAAAATTAAAAATTTAAATACCCAATTATCAAACATACAAAAACACAAGAGAGTTACTGAAATTAACCTTAAAAAATTTCTCCAAACAATTATTTACTTTATCCATATCATGACATGACACTTTGTCTCTAATTTTGGCTTTAACGCAACAAAACGGCACCACATTTTCATGGATTTGCATTGCTTCCTATGATTCAACCTGTTCTACAATGTTCATTTTATGTGCAAAAACATGGAATAGAAAATAATTCTTATGTTGCGACAAGTTGAGATATTTCCTTGTCCTAAAAGCGATTGTGACTAATAAAACAGTGGATTCTCCATGACTGGAATGATGAAGATTGTGTGAAGATTCTCCAGAACTGCAAAAGGGCCATTCCAGAAAAGGAGAAAGGTGGGAAGGTGATCATCATAGACATCATTATGGAAAGCGAGAAACATGATATTGATGAATTTGTTGAAGCAAAGATGTGTATGGACATGGAAATGTTGGCTATGTTCAGTTCTAAAGAAAGAACTGAGAAAGAATTGGCAACTTTAGTGTCCAAAGCCGGTTTCAGTGGTTACAAGATCTTTCCAGTGTTAGGTATAAGGAGTCTCATTGAAGTATATCCTTAAACGGAATAGTTAAATATAAAGGAAAATTCTTGTACTGATCTCTACGTGAATTTAAATCCTATGTATTAATAAATTGTATCGTATAACTTATATTATATACGATACTATTCGTCAATGTATACAATTCACGTGGATAGAGTTCATATTAAAATTTTCGAAATATAAAATGTGTTTACTTTCTATTCATTTTAAAAAAATTTTCCAACCAAAAATAATAATTAAATATTCCCATACATTTTTATTTGTGTCTTTTCATAAATTTACTCTAATCTTCTTAAGTAAGGGAGAAGTTATTTAATCTTTTATACCACTTTTTTCTTTCTTTTCCTTTTTTCGAACTCCAGTGGTGATTGATGGATAAATAATTGATACAAAATCAGAGTTATTCAACAAATTAGTATGAGCCTTATTCATATCCTATCTACGCGAAGAAAAGAAAGAAGAGTCATGTTCAAATGCACACACCATGCAGAACTACTGTCTCACAAGGGATACCTGGCCCAAGCCCCACCAGCGTACCCCCAGTGGCGGACCTAGTACAGGCTTGGATATATGTGTGTGTGTGTGTGAAATTGTGTAGCATTCGTCAATCAATCAATTTCACTTATAAATAATTTTGGTGATTTGAAAGAATAACAATTTATATTTTAATACATTATATTTTTTATATTATGTTTTAGATCTATTTTGATATAATTTAATATTACTAATTTCATAAATTATTAAATATATCAAATTTAATTTAATTTGTTATTAGTCCCTAATAATCTAATACTGCATCTGTACTCTTTGCAATGATTGTCCATTTTATCTGGTATACCTAATTGAACTGCACATTTCAAAGATGCACCGTTTGTGAACCAGACTTGGTTGTATATATGAACTTGAGCTTTGAAAAGTTCAGCATATTTCCCGTCCATTGCCATTTGCAACTTTGAGGCTACAGAGAGAATAATTATCACTCCTTTCCTTCAACTTGAAAGATGATAATAAACAGCGAAATCAAGTTCAGATGTCTATTCAACGGAGGGAAGATACCAAATTCTTTTTAAGGGAGAAAAATAGGTATGAGCTGATATGACCGACGCGCTCTGCGATGACCCATTTCGTAGAATTTTATAAACCATTTTTGGGTTGGTTTTCTGTTGAGTTGAGGGATAAAAGGAGTGATAAAAAATTGACCAAAATTATTACAAAAAGGGTAAGCAAATTTAGATGAATGACAAATTAGTGCCTTTCAACTTTTATATAAACTAAAATCAATTAATAATGGTGAATTCAGGTCATTAATAGTAGACTATCCTTTTAATAGCTTTTATAAAAATTTCAGAATACAAAAACCATATTCATAACGAATAAAATAATTTTGTTCAATTATACTTCATTTCTAGATATGAACATGTCACCCTCTCTCTCTATATATATATGACGGTGCATTACATACTATATCGTGCTCATACATACTAATTCAGTCTTGAATGAAATAATGTCTTTTATTCAAATAAAATTTTGTACAAATTTTTTTTATACATAATTTTGTGCCTATTTTACATTTTTTTATTCGTCTGCATAAATTATGGTGCAATTTCTACCGTATGCTTATGCATGCCAAATCTAATAAATTGGAAATACCTTATTCCATTTTTTTTTTTCAAAGTCACTAATGCCATGGTGAAAAGGTTTGACAGACCCCTACCTATTTATTAGATAACGAAGTACATAGATAAAAGCTTTAACCGAAAACTCTGACAAATTGCATAGCAAAATTCATTAATAAGATATCATTTATTGTCTTTTTATGCAAAATTGGGAGGTTTTTTCAAACTCTTGATGTAAACGTTATATTTCTAATACAAGTAATTAGAATATGGCTATTTTGTATTTATCTCATTTTAGTTTCATTCTCACAATCTATATTTTATAGCACATTGTTTATTATACCTATTATATTACATGGAACAGTATCATTAAGTTGAGGAAGATCAATATTTCCTTACGTTAGCAGGTGTAGTTGCCCCCCTCCATCTAGATATAAGTAGATAGGGTTCAATTTAGATGAATTTTTTGTTATTGAGGACTTATTGAAGAAAATTAAGTTAATTAATCCTGAATGGCATTGTCACATTTTCTGTATTATCAAAGAATGCGTTTTTTTTTTTTTTTCTATATTGGTCCAGGAATAAATCAGCAAGTATTGTGGAGCCATCAGTGAAAAAAACAAAAACATAAGAAAAAAGTCCTGTGGATTCGGGTCGGACATGGACCCAATTTAAATGGAAAAATAGCCATCCCTACCATCACCGGCCCAAAAATGGCTTATAAATTCTACGAAACTGGTAGATCTAGGGATGACAATTTCCCCGCTTAAACTGGGGACCCGGCCCGGTTGGGCCGGGGATTCCGCAATTTAAGCGGGGATGGGCCGGGGACGGGCTTCATTCCTCGGCCCGCCAACCGGGGACGGGGATTGCATGATCCCGGTCCCGGCCCGCTTTACATATATTATAAATATATATATATAAGTGAATTATATATATGTTGTAAATGTATATATATTATATAAATTATATATATACATATATATTATATGTATATATATTAATATATATATATATATACACACACATTATATAAATTATAGGTAGATTATATATGTATATAAAATAAAATAGAAAAGAAGAGGAAAAAAAAGAAAAAAATTATTAATTATTAATTATTAATTTTACTCTTACTAATCTAGTGATATAATAAATATGTGAATGATTGAAAATCACTACAAAAGTTTTCTATATGATTAAAAAATTTTGAATAAAAATATATTGGAGGCAAAATTTTTTTATAAAAAAATCTTTATAATTATTTCCTGACCCAAACAGGCCCCTGCTTCCCCGCTTTCTCGGGTCGGAACAGGGAATTGTTTTGTCCCCGGCGGGTTGGGGGCGGGGATCCCCGCCTTTCTCCGTAGCGGGGACGGATTGAAAATAGGCATACGGGGGCATATGCGAGAACGGGGCCGGGATTTCTAATCCCCGACCCGGCCCAGCCCATTGCCATCCCTAGGTAGATCACCTCAGCACATACCTATTTTTCTAACTCAAGAAGAATTTGGTATCTTCCCTCTCTTGAATAGATATCTGAATTTGATTTCTCTGTTTATTATCATCTTTCAAGTTGACGGAAAGGACTGATAATTATTTTCTCTGTATTGTTTCTGTCTGTAGCCTCAGAGTAGCAAATGGCACTGGACGTGAAATCTGCTGAACTTTTCAAAGCTCAAGCTCATTTATTCAACCAAGTATTCTGCTTCACAAACGGTGCATCTTTGAAATGTGAAGCTAAATTAGGTACCAGATGCAATAGACAATCATGGCAAAGCCATGACTCTTTCTGAGCTCACTGAGGCTCTCCCGAATCAACCTGTTCTACAATGTTCATTTTATGAGCAAAAACATCGTATAGAAAATAATTCTTATGTTGCGACAAGTTGGGATATTTCTTTGTCCTAAAAGCGATTGTGACTAATAAAACAGTGGATTCCCCATGACTGGAATGATGAAGATTGTGTGAAGATTCTCAAGAACTGCAAAAGGGCCATTCCAGAAAAGGAGAAAGGTGGGAAGCTGATCATCATTGACATCATTATGGAAAGCGAGAAACATGATATTGATGAATTTGTTGAAGCAAAGATGTGTTTGGACATGGAAATGTTGGCTATGTTCAATTCTAAAGAAAGAACTGAGAAAGAATTGACAACTTTAGCGTCCAAAGCCGGTTTAAGTGGTCACAAGATTTTTCCAATGTTTGGTATAAGGAGTCTCATTGAAGTATATCCTTAAACGGAATAGTTAAATATAAAGGAAAATTCTTGTACTGATCTCTACGTGGATTTGTAAATCCTATGTATTAAAAAATTGTATCATATAACTTATATTATATCTTTGTACAACTCGTTAATGTATACAATTCACGTAGATAGGGTTTATATTAAAATTTTCGAAATATAAAATATGTTTACTTTCTATTCATTTTGAAAATCCTTGTCCAACCAAAAATAATAATTAGATATTCCCCTACATTTTTATTTGTGTCTTTTCATAAATTTACTCTAATCTTCTTAAGTAAGGGAGAAGTTATTTAATCTTTTATACCACTTTTTTCTTTCTTTTTCTTTTTTCGAACTCCAGTGGTGATTGATGGATAAATAATTGATACAAAATCAGAGTTATTCAACAAATTAGTATGAGCCTTTTTCATATCCTATCTACGTGAAGAAAAGAAAGAAGAGTCATGTTCAAATGCCCACGCCATGCAGAACTACTGTCTCACAAGTGAGACCTGGCCCAAGCCCCCACCAGTGCACCCCCAGTTCCATGCTTAGGTGTGTGGAGAAGCCTTTTTTTTTTTTTTTTAAGCTAAGGAAGTGATCACTTAGTAGAAAAATTGTGAGTTTTTGTGAAGGGTTTGTGAGAGAGAGAGAGAGAGGTGGCAACTGAAAGGGAGGGGTGTTGAAAATTCAAATTTTCTGTTGGGTCGAGGGATAAAAGGAGTGGTAAAAAATTGGCCAACATTATTACAAAAAGGGTGAGCAAAAATTTAGATGAATGACAAATTAGTGCCTTCAACTTTTATATAAACTAAAATCAATTAATAATGGTGAATTCAGGTCATTAATAGTAGACTACCCTTTCAATAGCTTTTTTAAAAATTTCAGAATACAAAAATGATATTCATAACTAATAAAATAATTTTGTTCAAGTATACTTCATTTCTAATTATGAATATGTCACCCATTATTTATATATATATATATATATATATATATATGTATGTATGACGGTGCATTACATACTACATCGTGTTTGTGCATACTAAATCAATCTTGAATGAAATGATGTCTTTTATTCAAATAAATATTTTTACAAATTTTTCTTTATACATAATTTTGTGCCTATTTTACATTTTTTTATTTGTTCGCATAAATTATGGTGCAATTTCCACAGTAAGCTTATATAGGCCAAATCTAATAAATTGGAAATAACTTGTACCATTTTTTTTTCAAAGTCACTAGTGTCACGGTGGAAAGGTTTGACAGATCCTACCTGTTTATTAGATAACGAAATACATAGATGGAAGCTCTAACCGACACCTTGACAAATTACATAGCAGAATTCAAAAAGTTGGAACAGAATGAATATCCAAAATACATAAGTTTCTAACATGACCTGGCAAGTTATTCAAAATTACTTGTCCCTTATTTAAGAAGACTAGAGTAAATTTCTGAAAAGATACAAATAAAAATGCATTCATAAATGAATCTCTAATTAGTATTTTTGGTCGGACAACAAGGATTTTCAAGATGAACAGTTTAAATTTAGCCATTCCTTTTAAGGATACACTTCAACGAGACTCGTAAAACCCAACACTGGAAAGATCTTGTAACCACTGAAACCAGTTTTGGGCACAAACGTTACCAATTATTTATCAGTTCTTTCTTTAGAATTTAACGGAAACAACATTTCCATGCCCATACACATCTTTGGTTCAACATATTCTGCAATATCATTTTTCCCGCTTTCCATAATGATGTCTACGATGATCATCTTCCCACCCTTCTCCTTTTCTGGAAAGATCCTCATGCAGTTCTTGAGAATCTTAACATAATCTTCATCATTCCAGTCATGGAGAATACACTGTTTTATTAATCACAATCACATTTAGGACAAGAAAATATCTTATCAACTTGTCGCACATAAGAACTATTTTTTATACGATGTTTTTGCTCATAAAATGAACATTGTAGAACAGTTGGTAATCATAAGAAGCAATGCTAATCCATGAAAATGTGGTCCCATTTTGTTCAGTTAAAACCACAATTAGAGACAAAATTGTCATACCATGATATGATAAAGTAAATAATTGTTTGGAGAAAAATCTTATGGAAGAATGTTTCTACCTTGAGAAAGGTCGCATCAGCAGAGGGTATTTTCTCAAACATGTCCCAGCAACAAAGTTCATGTTTTCTGTTTGCTCAAGGTTGGCAACCACATGCGGGAGATCAAACACAGTGCACCTTAAGCTAGGGAAAGTTTGGCAATGGCTCTAGCAACTGTGCCTGTGCCACCTCCAACATCCACTATGGAAACCGAGCATACCATCTCCATTTCCCTTGCAGTTTTTTTTTTTTCCCATTCAAGCTCTCGAGAAAAACCAGCATTTTTGGTGGGTCAAGGAGGCTTTTCTCACTGTTTTCAAGTGGTTTGACAAAGATCTCCAAGAGGTAAACACTAAGGAACTTAAACACTCTTTCATTTTCTTGAAAACGAAATCTTTCAGCTACTGGACTGTTTCATTTGTTATTAAGAAACCATTTTTTCTTTAAGAAACTTGTTTTTGAGACGTTATAAGCTGAGTAGGGGCATGTGTGAATATTTGTGGTTGTTTCTTGGCTAAAATGAGGAATTTTGTGGCTTATATTATACTTGGAACACTTTGACAATACTGAATACTACTAGAATGATTGTGATCTAAAATGGGTGTTGACTTTGAGCATGAAAATTGAGGAGCCTTTGCTAGGATTGTATTTTCTGAGTAATCTTTGGTATGCTAAAAATGTTTTAAAGTGGTTTTTGCATGAGAGAAATGAAAGAAACAAAGCCTTATCATTTTTGTAAGGAAACCTGGTAGTCTGCCTAAAATGGTGTACTGGAATCTCCCAAAAACTCCATCTCCGATTAAATTTGGCTATAATTTTTATATTGCATAAATTTGAAGATGTTTGGAAATTTTGAGAATAAGAACCACTGGAAAAGCATTTGTGGTTAGGGAGATATGATTTTTGAAAATGATTACTCAAAACTACCTTATCATGATACTGTAGTGGCAGAAATTTTTACAAAATTTATTTGACCCACTTTTAAGTGGAATCTTGGGGAAACATTTATATTGTAATTCACCTAACCTCTTAAGGTTTGAAACTAAAAATTTTCATAAGAAAATAAAATAGTTTACTTGAGTAATTAAATTGATATTTTTGGCCCCTATTTTAGCATTTGAATAGAGTTTCTGTTATGAAGTGAAAAACATTTTTGCTGGGAAATTTGGCTATGAATGTTGTGGAATTCAATTTTAATGGATTTCATGAAGCACCTATGATATCTAGGAATGTTTTTATAAGACTTTTGATGATTGAAATGAAATATATGGTTTTGAGAATATTACCCTAAAACAGTCCACTTTTGCAATTAGGTCACTTTTGAGAATTTTTAATTCTTGTGCAATCACTAGATAGTATAATTTGCTTGGTCTGATTTAGTGATGATCATGTGATTTCTGGAGACTTTTGAATATGGGATTATGAGTTGTTTTGTGATTAGGAATCGTAATTATGGTTTTACTTATTTCATTTGTGTAAGTGATCAAGGAAATTGTTGAGTTCAATGATTCATGAATTGTTGAATGTCTTAAACTGTTATTGAATTCTTGTGAAGTCTTTGTGATTCTCTAGAATTAAGTATTTTCATGAGCCTTGCAACTTTCTAAATCTTTGCAAATCCAATCTCTTCCGGATTTAGTGTCTTTATGAATGAATCCGTAAAAGATCTCCTCTGCCATATGTCCTAGATTCACAGTAATTTTTCTAGACTTTAATTTTCTAATCCGATTCAAATTATTCAAGTATCAAACCTTGTTGATGTTGCAATTTCTAAAAATGACTTTAGTTTGTCAAGAACTCTTGTTGAAGATACTTGTTAGATGACAACCTAAATCCTAACAAAATCAAAAGCATGAGGAGACCACTTGACAAGTTAATTCATGCAAGACACACAGTACTATGTTGATTGGGCACAACGCTAAATTGACAACCAAGATCAATTGTCAAGATTGATAACTAGGTGGTATACATTACAAGAAAACAGCAATTTAGCGACAGTCAAATCTAAAGCTAATTGAGTTTAGCGACGACTTAGCAACAGATTTTGACTATCGCTAAAACTGGCATCGTAAATAGTGACGGAACGAAAATCTGTCGCTAACAGACGGATTAGTGACGGCTATTTAAATAATGATATTTATAATTCTTCTTGAAGAAGTCCTCGCATTTCATATTCCCCGTCCAATCTTGATGCCACATTACTAATAGTTGGATTAACCGAATTAGGTTGTTCATTTGAGGGTGAAAAAAATGGATTCTCCATGAAACAACCAGTTATCATAACCATCTATTATACCATTCCATAACAAGTGCTCATGAATGGTTTTTGAATCCATTGAGAACCTATTAAAACATTTCCTACATGGACAATAAATTGCTCCATCGGTGGTTGCTTTCTCAAGTGCAAATTTGATAAAATTAGTAACTCCATCAAAATAACATCTGCTCGATCTAGGCTCCTTCATCCAACTCTTATCCATTTGAGCGGATGCTATCTGATTATTCCATGTACACATATACAGAAATTAGGCAAGTGAAATTATTCAGTAACAAAAGAAATTAAGCTACCTAATATGCATCCACTACGAACTAATGTTTATAAACAAATATGCAAAAAAGAAGGGGGAGGGGGGAGGGGCGACGGAGATGGGGGGAAGCACAATAACAATAATAGATGAGGGTAGAGGACATCGTACACAATTCAAAGTGGTTTTCCTTGATATTAGCCAAATTAAATAACCTTTTTAGAATCATTGAAACTTTTAAAAAAAAAAAAAAAAACTATTGAAACAATGGCATCATCCATAAAGTGGAGACAATAGTACCATGTCTTTTGACTTCCTATCCCATTGAAGTGCCCATAAACTTAGCTTTAATAGACATTTGAATCCAGTGAATACGCAATCCCCCATGTCTTCTAAATCTAAAACCTTTTCTAGAGAATTCAACATTGTACATCTATGACTTGAGAAAACTATGCAAAAGGTAGTACCTAGTATGCTAACTAATATTGACGACTTTTCTTGAACAATTGACCTTGCCATCAGCAGTCTCTCTCTTCCATGGAAGAGAAAACCCTCTATTAGCGAATCAGAAATAAAATGTTTCAGTAGAGGATTCATATAGGTACCTTATCTATTTAACACAAACTCCTACTGGAAAATAGAGAAAACATGACAATCCTAGAGCATGCTTTATAAACAAAAGTTAGCTAGAATTGCTACAATTCATAGATATTGCAAACATTCTGTTTCCAGTTTCAGACATTCTTTAAGTAAATTTATCAATTATGGAAATTATCTAAAACCAAGGCCACATGAGTTTCCAAAAAAGAATGGGATGTCATTGAATGATATAAAGCATACTTCATTCATTTCAGTTGAGAATTCAGCCAAACTGTGCAAGGTTTTTGCTTTAACTAACAAAGACATGGTCATTATTAATCAAGATCAATTCAACCCATTAAGAAAAAAAAAAAATTGTAGAGGGCAAATAAGAATTCCAGTTTATTGCACTAATTAAGCTAAACTAGAAACAACTTTAAATTTTATTTCTCAGTTTGCAAAACCACTTAAATAAACAGTTTGACCAGCTCACCAAGACTGCCCCTTTTTCTCCCTGGATTTTATCCCTCTTTCTTTTTACAAAGAACTAGGCAAATATGCCGCAAAAATACAAAATCGATTGTAGGGTAGAGATGTTAAAATGATGGCCACCAAAAGCATTATGATAAATACCCCAGAAAGAGAGAAGCGAAGGAAATTCCTTCAGCCTGTAAACTTCAAGTTCGGTTTTGCCTGCATAGCAATCTCTGCAATTCTATTCAAAAAGCCTTGCAAAAAGTTCCTTTCCTATACCAGAATATACTTCCAAGATTATACAAGGAATAACTTTTCTGAAGCGGATTAAAGTTAGTGATTGTTTTTTAGAATATGTATTTGCTGAAGTTGATGAATCTTCAAGAGTACTCTTATTCTTTTCATCTACTGGCTCCCTTTTGAAAATTTCTTTCATCTGTAGTTTCTGATGTACATTTCTTCTGTTTACAATTACCTCTGCTCATGCTAATGGAAGTTTTACATGTTGCATTGGATCTATCTGTTTTGTTTCAAAAATAAATAACATTTGGTCTCTCCATTATCCTCAGCCAAGACTAAAGTAACTTTAAGGCTCTATATCAGCAATTCCTGGAATTTTGTGTACATATGTATATATTTGTTATGTGTTTTCTATAACTAATATATATTCTTTGAATGTTGTTCTTGGTTTGGCTGTTGCTGCTGTTTGTATTTGCAGGGATGCTGTTGGTAATCTCATTGAAGCGGATTTGCTCCGATAGCCACACGGGATTGTTGTTTGAAATGGCATGAATGCTATAGACAAAATGCAAGTAAGATTTATCTATTCTCCTGTGCAACTTGAGATGAAATCCTTCCATAATCTAAAGACAGGCAACACTGCTTAATTCAACTACTTCTTTGATAATTTGCAGAGTGAGTTTTGGATTTAGCATGTGGGAGTGTACTAATGCTGGAATTCATTCCACATGAGTCATCTTCTACATTTTGCAATTTGTCCATGAGAAATTGATTTATTAGTCTTAATATTTTAAATATATGTCAACTCTAAGATTCCCCATAGTATGGAAAGCTTGACCAGGAAATTCTTACAGGTTGACATTTCTAAGAACATATTTGCAAGGTTCTTAGGAGTCATGGATATCTTAAATCAAACAGGATTTCTAAAACCCTCCATTCCATGGTTAGGGGCTGCACAATTTTGTAACCCCAAATTTCCCTCACCATTTATTTATAAAGGTTACAAAAATTTTTGTATAAAAATATACACAAAAGTCGTGGAAAAAATATATGAAAAATAAATAATTTTTTTTTCACATAAACCAAAGTGAACAAAAATAGATTTACAAATTTAGAAATTTATGTCCCTTATTGTTTTTTAAAAATAGAATTCTAATTAGGAGCAAATGCAAGATTTAATAGTTGAGAAGCTAAAATTTAATAAAAGTAAAATTGACAATGACTAATGAATTTGAAAAAAGTACAATAATATAACACATACACAAATATTTTGTACCCCATACTACAATTAGTTTGAAATAATTACCATTAGGGGTGTCCCCCCCCCCCCCAAGTCTAAGCAATAAATGGCCACAGAACTTGGTACAGTGATCCTAAGCTCCCTTTGCACAATCAGTTCATCACAACCGTCTATCCAGATCTGCAATAAATAAGTTGATTTCTGCCAAAGATCCCGCTATTATTCTGATTTTTGTCTTTATTTCTCCTCATTGTTTTTCTTTTATTTTTTCTTCCTCATCCTTTAAACATCAATAGATTCCCCCCCCCAGGAAGAAAAGGAATAAATAAATAAATAAATAGAGATGTCTCAGGTCAAAGTTGCAACTACTAAAGTTATGACTTGTAGTGAGAGCCGTGAGAATTCCACATGGACATATTGCTCTCTACATTTATTAGAGCTCAACTGCATCTACAGCTAAACAACAGTTTCATCAAGCTAATTCAAATAAACCAAAAAAGTATTCCTAGAATGTCAATTTATTTAAGTTTATTAGAAATATGATGGTACAAGAAAGACAAATAATAGCACAGTAGGCTAACAAAACTGCTTTTCCAGTGCAGTCTTTGTTCTGCTTTCTCACATTCCATATGAAACTTCTTTTTATGAATCATGCAAAAACCAGCAAGTTTCCATTTCTGCTAGATGCTAAGATGCTCATAGCCTCAACAACCAATTTCTGAAATATCCAAATTCTGTAACTATAGTTTTTACAGAATGATGTTAATATGAAGTTTGTTCTGAAAGCACTTTCAATTGTTTTAGAGATAATTATAAAGATTAAGAATTACATGAATCTTCACTACTTGGGGTAATGACGAAGTAACTGAAGCTCCAATTAAGTTAGATTTATGGTATATTAGAAGATATTCCAACATTTCAAAACCAAATATTTCCAGGCTAACAATACGCATCACTTAAGAAGCTCTATAGTTTGATACCTGTAGACATCAGTTTATTTCTCTTAACACACATCAATGTAAGAACTGATCAAAACGCTTCTTTAAAGCTGTTTAACTAGAAAGTGGTCCATTAGAAAATTTTCATGTTAAAAATAGAAGACAACATTCCAAGAATTGAACAGGAATTCCATTTTCTTCACAATTCTTAATTTAGCAATGATGTTGATTACAACAACTGCAGAAAGAAAAACTAAAGGCTGCAAAGAAAACTCAATGCATTCACTAATTTTTTACAATTTTTAGAAACAAAATGGTTCAAGAGGAAGGTCAAAATTAGTTAAGGGAGAAAAATAACCAAGAATTGAAAGAAATAAGTTTTGGAGTTCTGATTCTAAGGCCCCGAACAATAAAGAAAAGGTTTTCTAACAAAAATGATGTTCATCAACTAGAAAGCTTCTTAAGTTGAAATCAATTAAAAAAGCTAACTTGATCATAAAAACAAGTCAAGAAGAGCAAATAGAGCAATACTTTTGTGTGCTAAAGGACTATAATGAATTTAAACCAGTAGGAACCGAGTCATTCAGGTATTAGACTAAGTTACTACAAACTGTCTTAATATTCCCAATACTAAGTTATTTAGCTTTATGACTACTCATTTAATATCAATAACATCATATAAACAAGGTAAAATACATGTCAAAGATAGGCAACCATAGAAAACATTATAGGTGTGCTCCATTTCATAGAAAATAACAAAGTTTTGACCTAGAACCAGTAACTCCCTTACAGTAGAGTAACCTGGTACCAAAATTCATATCAAACCCCCTCCCAAGTGCCTACACAGAATTAATAGCAGTGTGCAAAGCTGCTGCATTTTCTCCATTTCATCACCCCCACTTGCACCCCGACCCTGACCCGAACCTACCTAGCCGACCTCCACAATTTCTAAAACCCAACAATCCCACTTCAATTTAAGGCAAACCGAACAAGCTCAACTGAGCTGAAATTTCGAACCTCAACCAATTCAAGAAAAATGGAAACCCCTACAGACTCTTACTTTAAGACCTCGTACAAACCAATTAAACCAAGCAATTGATAAAACTCTGTATTCTTAAACCAGAATCCTCAACATGTAGAGACAGGGTAAGATGTGAACTTAAGCTTGACGAAAGGAAATTATCCAAGAAACATTCGAACCCAGATAGGATCAGAGCGTGTAGCTATAGTGTATACCCTCTAGCACATTGTCTATCATAATCCTCACTGGCACATTATCTATCATAATTAGAAACACAAAAAGCTCAAATCAGAAAAATGAATATAACCTGATTTCGTATTCACCACTACACTGCCAAATTCCAGCAGCCTGCTTGAGCAATACCTAATTGTGATGGGCCAACAACCTACCGATTCCAGTACTAATGGCAGTGGTAACGACGGTGGTTTTACTTCTACGGCAGCTGCGATGGTAGTGCAAAGGAGTAGTGATGGTTCGCGGTGCTGGGTCGGCGACGGTGGTAACGATGCCGTTTGTACTTCTACGGCAGCTGCGATGGCCATTCAAAGGAGTACTGATGGGTCAACAGTGGTGATAGGGGCGTTAGAGAGGGAGTGAGTTTTCTTCTATGGCAGCTAGCTCTACTTCTCTATTTTTTGTTCACGGTTGAGGCATATCTCTGAAACTAATTAACTGAATCTATTTTGACTTAATATCTTTATTTGGAGACACTTGTGGTTATTGTAGATTTTAAAAAAATTATGATAATTATATTAAAAATGTTGTTAAAATTTTAAATTTAATTAGTAAACATGTTATTACTCTTTCAAAAAAAAATATAGATAATATTTTTATAATTCGACACTTTTTTCCAAATGTTGGGTATATATAGAATATGTCGACACTTTTATTGTATGTCGCAACATTTTTAATTATCAATAATTTATATTAAATGTTGAGAATATTTATTTTATACTGATGTTTTTAATTAATGTCGGCCAACAAATCCCTTTTAATTAATGACAATTAATTTTAATGACGGCTATATTTTAATTTATTTTTAATTTAAATGTCCCCTATAATTTAATATTAATTTTAATGTCGGCTATATTTTTATTTGTTGACATTTTATTCTAAACACCGGGAATATCATTATTATAGGTACACTTTTAATTAATGACGTAAAAAAAGTGTAGTTAGAATAGATTTTTTTTTATATTACGACACGTTTTCATTAACGTCGGGAAAAATATATAAAATTTCGACAGTTTAATTAAAAAATGACGCTATAGTTTTTATTTGTCGACATTTTATTCTAAACTTCGAGAATAAAATTATTATAGGGATACTTTTAATTAATGACGAAAAAAAGTGTACCTAGAATAGATTTTTTTTTTTCCAAGTATTATGACGCATTTCAATTAATGTCGGGAACATATATAAAATGCCGACACGTTAATTAAAAAATGATGCTATATTTTTTATTTGTCGACATTTTATTCTAAACATCGAAAATATCATTATTATTGGGACACTTTTAATTAATGATGTAAAAAAAATATAGTTAGAATATATTTTTTTAAAATATTACGACACATTTTCATTAATGTCGAAAAAATAAATAAAATACCGACACTTTAATTAAAAATGACGCTATAATTTTTTATTTGTCGACATTTGATTCTAAACGTCGGGAATATCATTATTATAGGGACACTTTTAATTAATGATGTAAAAAAAGTGTAGCTAGGAGAGACTTTTGTTGCAGTGTATGTCATTAAAATATGATTGTTAAAAGAGGTGATTAGATGGAAGTTGTACTAATATATATTTGATAATTACATAAAACTCTTAAATCTACACTAAGAATATTAGTTTGTGCATGTAATGATGACAAGTTATGTCAAAATTGAAACTGTTGAAACATTAGTTTATTTACGTTACAATAATTTTAAGGGTTGGATGACAACCAAAATGCTAAGAAAGAGGATTACGAAGAGAAGTTTAAGAAGGTAGAAACAATGTGCAATCTTATCATTACAACTATGTACCAAAGATCAGGTAGAGTTCTAAGCGGATCATTTGAAGAAGATATGCAGCATGATGAACAGTAGATAATTCGTAGAATCCTTAGTTGACCATCAGTGAAAGGCAAGTTAGCCAAGATATCAGGACATATAGTAGGGAAACTTAAATTAGAATAGTTTTTCTTGATGGGTCACCCAAACATTGAGGGGATACAATCATCTTCGCCTTTTTTCTTTTTTGTGGTGAAGAATATTTTATGTCCTTAACATTTGAATTTTATTTAAATTCTCATAAACAACTTTTTAAAAGTCTAATTTTCTTTTCATTCCTTTTTTTGAATACTTGTAATTATTGGGATTCTTATAATTCAAACTTCTAAAGTTTGTAATTAAGTATATTGATTCCTTAGGAAGAAACATAACGTTTTATATGATTAAATTTATACACATTTTACCAAAAAAGAGGTAACTTTGAATAATATGCTATAACTATCACTCTCCAATCTCATATTCATGATTTAAAAATTTTGTTATGTATATAATAAGAAACAATAAATATGAGATATAATACAAAATATTCATTTTTCTAAAATATATAAATATCTATCAATATAAAAATTTTATGAGAATGTTTGTTAATATACCTGACAAAATCTCTACATACAGTGCGAAGTTGGCAAAAAAGTAACTTTTTTGGGTGAACACCATGCAAAATAAGTGAGGGTGGGGACAAATTTTTTTAGTTTTTGATTAGTGTCAACTCAATTGAAATTTATATATATATATATATATATATATATATATATTTGAGTTATATAGTAACATAATTCAATAAGCTAGAAAACTTTAAAGTCAAGGTAATCTTTTTTTTTCTTTTGATAAATACTTTAAAGTCAAGGCAATTAGTCAAGGTAATCAGTCAAGTTGGATTCTCACTAAAAATATATACCTATTATTTTTCTTATTTCTGTCCAACAGAAGAAAAAGCAAAGTTTTGACTATATATTGAAAAAATATTGCTAGTTACATTGATGAGAAAAAATTCTGAAGTACTACACTACTAGTAAAAAGTTATTTACCAACTGACAAAATCGGTTGGTAATTTGCCAAATTCGGTTGGTAATCATGATTTACCAAACCGAATGGCGTTGCATGCAAAAAGCTTAGCTTATAAAATTTTCAACCGAAATTTTTTGGAGTCGGTTGGTAATTACTAATCGCAATTCAGTTGGTACTGTAACATCTTTAGTTAGAAATTTGGCATTAAGTTTGGCATTTGAGTTGACTATTTCGGTTAGTAATTACCCACTGAAATTCAGTTGGTAATGCAAAATATTCGGTTGGAAATTTGGCATTAAGTTTGGCATTTGAGTTGACTATTTCGGTTGGTAATTACCAATAAACATTTATGTTACCAACTGATTGTTGTAGTTGGTAATTATCAATCGAAAATGTAGTCTGTAAATTTATAATTTTTGGTTTGTAAATTTGTATTGAATATAAGATTATAATTTACTAATTTACCAACTGAGACATGTTGTTACCAACTGATATATGTGTAGGTAATTACCAACTGACTTTTGGTTGGTAATTATTTTTTTTCTGGTTGGTAGTATTATTTATTTACCAACTGAACATTCAGTTGGTAATTTTTCAACTATTTTAGTTATTTAAAATCTGTTGGTAATTTTTTGTTAGTAAATTACTAACTGAGTTGTTCAGTTACTAATTCTTTTTTTCTGTTGGTAGTTTTCTTTATTTACCAACCAAATATTCAGTTGGTAATTTTCTAACTATTTTAGTAATTTAAAATCTGTTGGTAATTTTTTGTTGGTAAATTACCAAATAAGTTGTTTGTTGGTAGCTAGTTGGTTTGAAAATTACTAACTGTTATTTAATATTTTACCAACCGAATTATTTTCAATTACCAATTGAAATACCAAACGAATTTTATTCAATTACCAACTGATTTTTCAATTGGTAATTTTTCTTTGTTTGGCAGAATTCTGGTGCATCTAAACATATAACCAAACATCTGCATTTGACAAATTCATAAAATAAAAAAGCCAAAACACATCCACAAACCCAACATAAACATCATCCTTCCACCAATTCACAAATCCAACACAAACATCATCCTTCTACAAATTCACAGCAAATATAATTCCCTCACAAAAATACCTTTCTACATATTCAAAGCAAATATAATTCCCTCACAAAATACCACAAATCCTAACCAAATATCATCTTTAATTAAACATAAAAGATTATCATAATATGAAAGTGGGATGAAGTGTAGGTCTAAGGTTTAACAATAGTGAAGGAATATTAATACAATTAAGGAATACAGTGAAGAAATATTAATTTTCTGGTGGATTTGATCCACTTAGGTCCTTAACCTTCTGTGTTAGCAAAGAAACCTCCGTTGTTAACCGCTTATTTGTCTTCAACACTTCTTGAATCTGTGTGTCAACAGCCTTTTGCACCAACTCATTTATAGTATTTTGAAAGTCAGTTGTCTCCACATATTGCAAAGGATGCACCGATGAAATGGATGAAGAAGATGATGACTTGCGCGGAGTAGATTTCTGTAGACAATTGGAGCTTAAGGATCCCATGCCATAAATTGCATTTCTTTTCCTAGGATGGCCTACAACTCGCAACCAAATATCAACCTTGTTTATTGGTAGAGGATGCTCCCCTTCAACTGTCTGGCTAGCAAGTGATACTATCTCTTTCTTCAATTCTTTTTGGTAGCGACGCTAACACATAATCACATGTAGAAATATCAAAATAAAAAATGGATAAGAATTTTGGAATAAACACCATGAAAATCTCAACTATATTAGTGATTGTAAAGCTTAAAATAAAGAACATCCATCAAAATTAGAATCATCTAGTTGTAACAAAAAAAGTTAAAAAGTAACACCATCATGTAAATATTTTGCCATCTTTCCAATCAGAAAAGTTTATTTGACTTGGTCCACAATGCACCCTCCCAACCCCCCCTTTCATAGTTCATGCATAACAAACACATTTTAACCAAACTCCTCCCTCTCTTTATTTGACTTGGTCCACATTGCACCCCCCAAACCCCTCTTTCATAGTTCATGCATAACAAACACATTTTAACCAAGCTCCCCGCCTCCAACCATTCCCCCCCCCCCCCCCCTAAAAAAAAAAAAAAAAAACTCTCACAAAATGGCTATACATATGGAAAGCAATAAATAGGCATGTCAAAGTCTTCCACTTTGGATAGGAAAAATGGAAGCAGTAAAGATGCCTTCACTTGAGCTAAATATACTAGATATAGTAGTGTGGAATAAAAAAAATACTAAAGACCATTATTAACTTATGAAACTTACATATGTTTCCTCGGACCGCTAGTCAACAAAGACAAGTTTTGGGCCTCCAAGCTCCACGTCTTCACCCTCCAACATTCAGCGTTCCTTTTTAAGCACTTGCTCAACCTCATCTTTAGTATTTGTTATGTGTGTGAAGACATATATTTCAGAGTGTGAGTAGTCCCTATGATATTTCCCCTTCTATATTTGGTTTAATCATAAAATAGTATTAAATAGATATTAGTTCTAAGTATTTTTAGAACAAGTTATTTTCATAAATATGAATTGAAGTACTAAAAATAAGAAGAGTTACTAGTTTTCTTTTGTGCATTATCGCCGGTATGGAACTGCCAGAGTGACGTGAGCCTTCTAAACCTCCACAATCAGTATTTGTCTTCATTATCTCTGAAATCTTCTTGAATTTGTCACCATCTCAAATTGCTCGCAGCTTGTTATAGTCTTCATCCTCTATAAAGTCATGTGAGACTTTCCCTTTATGAACTTGGTCCATCAAATAAGCATAGATCTTGCCACCTTTCTTGTCCTATTTTGATCTAATGAGTCCATCATGCATCCTATCCCACTGGAACTATTTTTGCATATTAGCCATAAGAATTGTCAAAACATTATATAGATGATTAATATATAACATTTATAATAAAAGCAAGAAAAGAAATAATTACCGTCCACTCAGCAAACCAAACATCCTTAATTGTATTTGGGACATTTGACCAAGATTCATATGGTCCAAGAAACATTGATTGTAAGATTGGTCAAATGGAACGTGCAGGCTTGTTACTTGGCAACCTTTTAGCTTTATCTTCTTTGCAAAGGATTCTACAATGTAAGGAAAAATTAACAAAAACAACCCTTAGGTTATATAGAAAAGTGGCAGATTCTTTTATTTTTATTTTTAAAAAAAATCAATTTCATCTTTGTTTCCTATGCTCATTGATTGCAGCAATATTGTTTTCTTTTAGGCTATGGTAGTGATTATTCTAAATTTGGAGGTGATCCAAAAATTGAAATTAAAGACACAGAAATTTAAGAACCTGAATCAAAATCTATAATAATTCATTTCATTTCACAAAAAAAATGAAGGCTTTTGTTTGAGTGTTCTCCTGATTTTTGTTGTCAAGTTCATAATATATGTAGACACACCAAATAAACAGCTGTAAACAATGAAACAAAATCAGCCCAGCGTGCATTTATTAACATATAACCAGCTTAAGTTCTCATTTTCACACCTCCTGAACACAATATGTTTCAGCCCACTTTCCTACATTTTCTTCACAGAAATACATACCAAAAGAGAGCTAAAAACATCCAAAATAAACTCTAAACAATCGGTTCTGTTAGCTCTAAGGGCTTTCTCCTAGGTTTTTGTTGGATTGTATGCCCTCTTAGACTAGGTTTCTGATGTAAAATCGAATTATTTAATAAAAGAATTTATTTTCAGAAATTGTTTGTGAATTTACTTTTTGTTTGTGCACGATTTTCGTTTGGAACAGACCCATTGTGTTTAAATAAGTGATCCATGTGAATGGTGGTCTTTCACAGTAAGGTATGGATCACGGGTTATTTAACACATAAACATTTGTTCTTCACCTATTGATGACACTGGGAACCTCATCATGTTTAGGTTATTATGTTATGAATTCCAAATGGGGAATGGCTTACCTTTAGCCAGTGGGTAGTCCACTCACTTCATGACATAAGCGTATTTCGAATACGTAGAACAGGACCTGTAGTAGTGGTTTCTCAAAGTACTATATGGTAGAAACCTAGACTACTACCGCTACAGCGTGGACTAGTACTCTACGACTTGAGTATGAGTTGGTGGTCTAGCGAAGCTGGAAGCATATACTTTGATTTGCTGTAGTTGAGGTTCTATCATAGGGCCAATATACTTGCATGTTGGGTATGTGTGACTAGTTAGTTAAGATAGACTTATACAAGATAGTTTCTGCACTATATCGCCCCTTGTGGTTGTCCGAATGGTCTAAATTATCCAGGGCCCTGGGAAACATGACTTGGATGTTTGCTTTAGGGTAGCTTCCTTGGAAAGCGAAAACACTCCAGGAAGTCGTGGATCATTGGACTAGAAGCCTAAGGATGGTAGATGTCATTTAGGGGGGTGTTAGTACACTTCTTCCTCTCTAAATGTACGGCGATGTGTAGAGGGGTATTTTAGTCATTTCACCTGTAGGTCGGAGACTTTGCGAATGCAGCATTGTCCTTGGGATCAATATTTCCTTATGGTGATATTAGGAAATATTTAAAATGCAAAATACAACTATTTATATAGCAGGGGTATTTTGGTCGTTTTAGTAGCCAAGGCGATGTGTCTTTTTGGTCCTCGAAATAGCTCGTAAGTCCTAACTATTTTGGGTTGAGGAATTGGTCTCAGTTGAAGAGGATTTTATTTTATTTTATTTTATTTTATTCAGGAAGTCTAATCTATTATTGGACTGGAATAAAATAAATAAATAAATAAAATAGGAGTTGAGAGAAATTAATCATCTAGTTTATTTGGTTAATTAATTATTCAGGGCCTAGGTCCAGCATGAAAAATTAAGAAATTAACCTGAGCTTAAACTAGGGGAAATAATTAATGTTTAATTATTTATTGGGTTATTTATATAGGCCCAAGAAATAAATAATTAAAGATTAATTATTATGGTTCATTTGGGCTCATTAATTATTTATTAGGTTACTTATGTAAGCCCAGAAAATAAATAATTAATATTTATTATTTTGGGCCTTTTGGGTCCAAGAAAAATAATAAATATTTATCTGGCCCAATAGCTTGGACCTTAGGGTTTTTTCCAGATATGGTTAAGAGGAGTGTAAGGTTAGGCCAAATTGTTTTCTCAGGATAACATCCGGGTGTTTTGAAATCCCGGGGATATGTTTATCAGATAATGAGAGACCTAATTTTTTGGCTAACTAATAAAACAACTCTTTGAAAAGAAAAAAAACTCTAATTCTTTTCCCAAGCCACAAGACTCTCACGTCTCTCCTCTTGCTCTCTCGGTTTTCTTCTTCTTGTTTTTCTCCTTGTTCTTTGCTAACTAATAGCGAGCGAACCAAGGAGAATTGAGACCGTTTCTCTTTCCCATTATGTTCACCAACTAGAGGTTAGGCTGAGGAATATCCCGGGAGCTGGAGAGCTAAGCGTTAATGCAAACAAGGCGAAGTCGAATGTTAGCGGGTGTTCAACCGGAAGCTCCTTCAAGTGTGCAAAGCGAGGCGATTCCAGCCGTTCAATCTATTCCTACGCAACCTAGGAGGGTTAAGGAATGCAAAGGTATGATCTTCACGCTTCCGCATGGCTTTTATGGCTCGCGTTTTATTTTTCTCCAATTTTTTTAACTTACGGTGCATGCCCCTGTTTCTGCGTTTTCCATCAAAGTGGTATCAGAGCCACTGGTTTTGATCAATATAGGGAGCATGGTAGTTAATAAAAATGGAGAAGATGATTATACCTATGATCCTTCGCTGTTTTGGTATGGGATAGATGGTTTTGTAAGCTTCACAGTGGAAGCATAGGACCCTCTGTAATATTTTTTGGCTTTGTGGTTTAATCGTGTAAACCCAATTTTAATGGGTATAGGCGGTTGTGTTTTTGGTTTGGATGTTTTTTGTAAGTAAAAATGTCCAAAGAAGCCAAAGAAGGCTGAAAAAAATGAAGCAGAAGAGTTTCTGCAATTTCGCGCGCGGACGGGTGAAAAACGAAGAAGATGATACTGTTTCTAAGCCGCCGGTCGAGCCGAGCCGAGTCGAGCCGATGTTTCTGTGAGGAGAGCTACAGTCTGTGAGCCGCGAAGCCGAGCCAAATTGAGGGGAATTGAAGCCGTTTTCAATTGCAAGAATTGAAATTGAAATTCAATTCCGCGCGCGGGTCACCAAACCGGATCGGGCATGCCATTCGGATAAAGGTGCGGATCCTTCGCGGGTCGGCAGCAGAGGGCAACTGGGCGCGGGTCGCGGGGCGAAGTCCACGGGTCGTGGCTGGCGTGCGATCTGGTGCGGCTCGGTGCATTGCGGCTGCGGTGGACCGCATGCCATTCTGGCGCGGATCTTGTGCGGCCGGTGCAGTGGACCTCCAGCCATTTTTTGGCAAATTTTTTTTTAAAATTTTTTTTCCTTTTTCGTTTTGGGTCCCATATCAGGCGAAGTTAATATTTTTGCAATATTTATATTCTTGGAATATATTTGCATGAAAAATATTAGTAAGGGATTTTAGGATTAAACAAGATCATTAATTAATTAATTAATTAATGTATTTAATTCTATTATTTGGGCATTTAGGTTTAAAAAATAGAAAAGCATGAAAACGTTTATTGTTTTCTAGCATGCTATTTTTTTTATGTACCTATGTGTGCTTTTTCTCAAAGACCAAAGTCTTTGGGAACCTTTTGTTTTGGCAAGGAAAAATATTTTTCTTTAAAAACTAAATGGTTATTTTAATTGGTACAAAAATTAATCCTTAAATATTTTCTCAAAGGATTTAATCCTTGACATAGAAAATATATTGGATTTAGATATTTTTGTAAATTAAAATGGAGAGCCATTTTGTTTTGTTCTGGACTAGAAAAATGATTTTGTCAAATAAGCTTGAGACCAAAGTTTTTAGAAAGTTTTAATTGGAAAATTTTTGAAATCATTAAGTTTTAACTTAAATAAAATTAGTCCATGGAGGAAATCTCTCAAAGGATATAAGCCTTGACATAGAGATTTTATTGGACTTAGATATTTTATTTTTGAGTTAAGGAAAAACTTAATGGAAATTTCAAAAGGATATTTTCCAGAAAACCTTTATTTTAAAAAGACTAAGTGGGAGAGGGGTTCCAACGGCCTCACGGCTTCCATCACGGTCCTCATTAGAGGTCGTGGATCCCCTCGAGTCACCCTCGGAGTGAACCCGTATAGGATGGGGATACCACAAGGATCTAGATCTAATGGAAGGATGTAATTAATAACCCGGGGCACGTACTATGATCGGCCAGCCCACGTTGGAGGTTATAGTGTGAGGTATGTCCATAGGAAATGAGAGGAAACGGCCATCCCACGATGGAGTTATCCTCTAGATCATTACCTAGAAGGGAAATTAATTTGTGGTGGTTAATACACTTAGCTTAGGAAACTGTTAATCTTCCCAAGAAGCTATGTCAGTTTTCCTAAGAGCCAAATTATTTTCAGTGCACAAATTTTATTTTGTTTTCACAAACTAATTTCTTTCTTTTATTTTCGATTTTCAGAAATGGTGGGAGGTTCTTTTAGTCCATTGGCCGTTATTCTCAGGGAGAATAAGTTAACGGGTCCAAACTATGTGAACTGGAAAAGGAACCTGGACATAATACTCACAGCCGAGGAGTATAAGTATGTCCTTTGCGAAACCTGCCTGTTATCGGGGAAGGTTCCACCGTCGAAGAGCGAGAGGCTGAAAAGGCATGGAAGAAAGGCGACGAAATGGCACGTTGCTATATATTAGCTTCCATGTCTAATGTGCTCCGATCAAAACACGAGCACATGGCTTACGCATATGACATAAGTCAATCATTGGCAACTATGTTCGCGAGACAAGAGCCGGCCCGCAAGGCGGGAGGCTCTTCGAACTATTGTGAACACTAAGATGGCTGAGGAGCATCGGTCCAAGAGCATATGCTCAAGATGATTGCTGCTTTCGAGGAGGCGAGAAATCTTAGGTGTCGTCATTGACCCCGAGAGCCAAGTGGACATGGTTCTCGAATCTCTACCGGGCTCTTTCACTCAGTTCAAGTTAAACTATAACATGAACAAGTTGAACATGAGTTTGAATGAACTAATGAAGGAGCTCCAGATGGTGGAGAAGGTCATGAAGCCGCAGTCTAAGGCCATGATTGCTAAGGCCTCTTCTTCAAGAACTCCCTAAGCCCAGAAAGTTCAAGAGGAAGAAGGGGAATGCGACGAGCCTGACCCAAGAACCAGCCCAAGGACAAACCAAAGGGCAAGTGCTTCAAGTGTGGAAAGAAGGGACACTAGAAAAAAGAGTGTCCAGATCTTCAGGCCAAGAAAAACCCCACAGGTAATGTTTACTATCTAGAGTCCATATCAATGGTAGGATCAACTTCCACTTGGATTGTTAATTTAGGAGCCACTGATCATATCTGTAACTCTTTGCAGGGGTTTAGGAAGATAAGAAGACTCAAGAAGGGCGAACATGGGCTTCGAGTGGGTAATGGAGCACAAGTCCGGGCCCTTGCGGTGGGAGAGTCTGGATCTTATTTTTTATTGTAATAAGATAGTGGTTTTAAAAGACATTTTATATGTACCTGGTTTTCGTCGGAATTTGATTTCGGTTGCAAAACTTATTAATCAAGGATATTACGTATCTTTCCATTACGGTATTTCTATCGGTAGAGATGGAGAAATTTTATGTACTTGGGCACATGTATGGAAATTTGTTCTTTTTAAACCCTATTAATAACCAATCAAATAACGCTCAGTCTGAACCTTTAACTAAGAAGAGAAAGACCAATATCAATGATTCATACCTTTGGCATCTGAGGTTGGGTCATATTAACTCAACCAGGATTCAGAGGCTAATCCATGATGGGCCTTTGGGTTCATTGAGATTGGAAAGTTGGCCTCAGTGTGAATCCTGCCTAATGGGAAAAATGACCAAAAGGTCTTTTACACCAAAGGCGGATAGAGCCAAGGAGGTGTTGAGTCTTGTTCACACTGATGTGTGCGGTCCATTGTCTACACCAGCTATGGGAGGTTTTGAGTACTTCATCACGTTCACGGATGATTATACGAGGTATGGTTACATTTACCTGATGAGACGCAAGTCTGACTCTTTTGACAAGTTCAAAGAGTTTAAGGCTGAAGTGGAGCGTCGGACAGGTAAATTAATCAAAACCTTACGATCGGATCGTGGTAGAGAGTACCTCCTAGGTGAATTCAAGGACTACATGGTACATCATGGGATAGTATCCCAGCTCTCGCATGGCATAGGAACCCCCTGAGCAGAACGGAGTAGCTGAGAGAAGGAACAGGACGTTGATGGAAATGGTCCGAAGCATGATGTCTCATGCTACTCTTCCAGTGTCCTTTTGGGAATATGCCCTGGAAACAGCGGCATATATTCTGAACTTGGTACTTTCCAAGTCAGTACCTAGGACTCCCTATGAGATGTGGACTGGGCGTAAGCCAAGTCTGAATCATCTCAGGAGTTGGGGGTGTCCAACTTATGTACTGATCAAGGGAGACAAGTTGGAACCAAGATCAGAATTATGCTATTTTGTTGGGTATCCAAAAGGGACAAAAGGAGGCTACTTTTATCATCCTAAGAAGCAGAAGGTACTAGTCAGTACCAATGCTAGATACTTGGAAGATGATCAAAGTACTTCCACTAAAGGTTCAACGAGGTTGGAACTTCAGGAGAAGTTATCTACGGAATCAACTTCTTCTGACCCGATTTTGGAACAAGAAGAGGCACAACCTCAAGAGCCTGTGCAAATGGAGCCTCGTCGTAGTGGGAGAGTGTCTAGGGTTCCAGATAGATGGTCTGGAGAAACTTTTGAGCTGGTCTCCGACCATCAGGAACAAGACCCCGCTAGATACGAGGAGGCTATTGCTGATGTCGATGCAAATCTGTGGCATGAAGCAATGAAAGCTGAGATTGAGTCTATGTACCTCAATCAGGTTTGGGATCTTGTAGCTTCACCTGAAGGGATAAAACCCATTGGGTACAAGTGGGTATACAAGAGGAAGAGAGGAGCGGATGGGAAGGTGGAAACCTTCAAAGCTAGGCTTGTGGTGAAAGGGTATACTCAGAAAGAAGGTATTGATTATGAGGAAACTTTTTCCCCGGTAGCCATGCTTAAATCCATCCGCATCCTCCTTGCCATCGCCTGTCATTATGACTACGAGATATGACAAATGGATGTCAAGACGGCATTCTTGAATGGCCATCTTAGCGAAGACATCTATATGTCCCAACCGGAAGGCTTCATTGCTGAAGGCCAAGAACACATGGTTTGCAAGCTTAAGAAGTCCATTTATGGACTTAAGCAGGCATCAAGAGCATGGAACATTCGTTTTGATGAGACTGTAAAGTCTTATGGTTTTATTCAAAACGAAGATGAACCATGCGTGTACAGGAAACTTGAAGGCATCATTGTGATTTTTCTTGTCCTGTATGTGGATGACATTTTACTCATTGGAAATGATGTAGGGACATTGTCATCTACAAAGGTTTGTCTGTCTAGTCAATTCAGTATGAAGGACTTGGGAGAGGCCAGCTACATTCTCGGGATTAGGCTTCTTAGAAATAGAAAGCAGAGAATGTTAGGATTATCCCAAGCGACATACATTGACAAGATGCTGGCCAAGTACAGCATGGACTCATGCAAGGGAGATCTAATCCCTTGCAGACATGGGTTGTCATTTTCTTCGAAGGACTGTCCAAAGACTCAAGAAGAAAAGGACAGAATGAGTAGGATTCCCTACACTTCGGCTGTGGGAAGTCTCATGCACGCTATGCTGTGTACTAGGCCAGATATCTGCTTTGCCGTGGGCTTAGTTAGCAGATATCAGTCAAACCCAGGGGAGGTTCATTGGCAACCTGTAAAGCATATTCTCAAGTACCTCAAGGGAACGAGAGATTATATGCTGGTTTACAGGGCTAATGATTTGGTTCCTGTAGGATACACAGACTCATACTTCCAGGCGGATAAGGATGAGAGAAAATCCACTAGTGGATATGTCTTCACCTTGTCTGGAGGAGCAATTTCATGGAGGAGTATCAAGCAATCTTGTATTGCTGACTCAACCATGGAAGCTGAGTATATGGTAGCTTCGGAAGCGTCCAAGGAAGCAGCCTGGCTCCGGAAGTTTCTCTCAGAACTTGGAGTTGTACCACATATGGACAGGCCGGTTGTGATGTATTGCGACAACACTGGAGCAGTGTCGCAATCTAAGGAGCCTCGGAACCACAAGAAGGGGAAACACATCGAGAGGAAGTACCACCTGGTCCGGGATTTCATCCAGAGACGAGAAGTCGTGATGGAGCATATTACCTCAGAAAACAATCTAGCAGACCCATTCACCAAGCATTTGGCTGAGAGAGACTTCAAGAGACACTTAGATGCCATAGGGGTGGGCACCTATGGACTTACCTAGTGTTAGAGTGCAAGTGGGAGATTGTTGGATTGTATGCCCTCTTAGACTAGGTTTCTGATGTAAAATCGAATTATTTAATAAAAGAATTTATTTTCAGAAATTATTTGTGAATTTACTTTTTGTTTGTGCACGATTTTCGTTTGGAACAGACCCATTGTGTTTAAATAAGTGATCCATGTGAATGGTGGTCTTTCACAGTAAGGTATGGATCACGGGTTATTTAACACATAAACATTTGTTCTTAACCTATTGATGAGACTGGGAACCTCATCATGTTTATGTTATTATGTTATGAATTCCAAATGGGGAATGGCTTACCTTTAGCCAGTAGGTAGTCCACTCACTTTATGACATAAGCGTATTTCGAATACGTAGAACAGGACCTGTAGTAGTGGTTTCTCAAAGTACTATATGGTAGAAACCTAGACTACTACCGCTACAACGTGGACTAGTACTCTACGACTTGAGTATGAGTTGGTGGTCTAGCGAAGCTGGAAGCATATACTTTGATTTGCTGTAGTTGAGGTTCTATCATATACTTGCATGTTGGGTATGTGTGACTAGTTAGTTAAGACAGACTTATACAAGATAGTTTCTGTACTATATCGTCCCTTGTGGTTGTCCGAATGGTCTAAATTATCCAGGGCCCTGGGAAACATGACTTGGATGTTTGCTTTAGGGTAGCTTCCTTGGAAAGCGAAAGCACTCCAGGAAGTCGTGGATCATTGGACTAGTAGCCTAAGGATGGTAGATGTCATTTAGGGGGGTGTTAGTACACTTCTTCCTCTCTAAATGTACGGCGATGTGTAGAGGGGTATTTTAGTCATTTCACCTGTAGGTCGGAGACTTTGCGAATGCAGCATTTTCCTTGGGGTCAATATTTCCTTATGGTGATATTAGGAAATATTTAAAATGTAAAATACAACTATTTATATAGCAGGGGTATTTTGGTCGTTTTAGCAGCCAAGGCGATGTGTCTTTTTGGTCATCGGAATAGCCCGTAAGTCCTAACTATTTTGGGTTGAGGAATTGGTCTCAGTTGAAGAGGATTTTATTTTATTTTATTTTATTCAGGAAGTCTAATCTATTATTGGACTGGAATAAAATAAATAAATAAATAAAATAGGAGTTGAGAGAAATTAATCATCTAGTTTATTTGGTTAATTAATTATTCAGGGCCTAGGTCCTGTATGAATAATTAAGAAATTAACCTGGGCTTAAACTAGGGAAAACAATTAATGTTTAATTATTTATTGAGTTATTTATATAGGCCCAAGAAATAAATAATTAAAGATTAATTATTATGGTTCATTTAGGCTCATTAATTATTTATTGGGTTACTTATGTAAGCCCAGAAAATAAATAATTAATATTTATTATTTTGGGTCTTTTGGGTCCAAGAAAAATAATAAATATTTATCTGGCCCAATAACTTGGACCTTAGGGTTTTTTCCAGATATGGTTAAGAGGAGTTTAAGGTTAGGCCAAACTGTTTTCTCTAGATAACATCCGGGTGTTTTGAAATCCCGGGGATTTATTTATCAGATAATGAGAGACCTAATTTTTTAGCTAACTAATAAAACAACTCTTTGAAAAGAAAAAAAACTCTAATTCTTTTCCCAAGCCACAAGACTCTCACGTCTCTCCTCTTGCTCTCTCGGTTTTCTTCTTCTTGTTTTTCTCCTTGTTCTTTGCTAACTAATAGCGAGCGAACCAAGGAGAATTGAGACCGTTTCTCTTTCCCATTGTGTTCACCAACTAGAGGTTAGGCTGAGGAATATCCCGGGAGCTAGAGAGCTAAGCGTTAATGCAAACAAGGCGAAGTCGAAGGCTAGCGGGTGTTCAACCGGAAGCTCCTTCAAGTGTGCAAAGCGAGGCGATTCCAGCCGTTCAATCTGTTCATACGCAACCTAGGAGGGTTAAGGAATGCAAATGTATGATCTTCACGCTTCCGCATGGCCTTTATGGCTCGCGTTTTATTTTTCTCCAATTTTTTTTAACTTACGGTGCATGCCCCTGTTTCTGCGTTTTCCATCAGTTTTGACTTATGACAAACGTTGATATGAACTAACTTGTGTAATCTATTGTGATAGGACATGCTTGACCTTTATTCTTCTAAGGCATTCAGATATGATTGTTTGGCAACTCTTCCGTGATTGAATTCAAGTATGGAAGATCAAAGAGAAGATAAAATTATATGGAGTTGCATACCAAGAAGTCCTTATATGAAGATATTTAGACAAGGAAGAGTTATTACGGTATTTTTATTAATTCCTATGTCTCTTTACCTTTTGATTCAATTTATTTTACCTTGAAGCACACAAAGGAGAAGATTTCAAAGTTTTGAAAATCTCAGAATTTTTGGATTGAGTAGTTTGGATCCAAAAGATTCGTCTAAAATCCTATATAAACTGTGTTGAAATGTTTCTGTCTGAAAAATTGCCATTTTGGACTTACCTTTTGAATGCATCGTCGTCCAAAACTTGAGTCCAAAATACGAATAATTTTAACAGAAAATTATAGCCATTTTTTATAACCATTGGCACTTCACTTTTTGGCTCTATAAATAGCCTCTAAGAAAGATTAGATATAAGATTTTTGAAACATTGTTCTAAGAAACTCTATTGGTCAACGTTTTCAAAAATCTCCTTTTATCAAAAAGCTTCAAAGTGAATTCATATCATGTCAAAGGTAAAAGTATTTGTGCTTTGTATCTTAGTGAACATTTGCTCAAATAAGTAAGCTCTTTACTGTTTTGTTGATATTCAATCTCTATTGTAGTACAAGGTTGTAGTGTAAAACCCAGTTAGGGTGAATCTTGTTGTGATTGGTTGTTTGAGAGATTTTGGAAAATCTAGTGTGGTGATTCTCTCTTATATGTGGTATTGTTTGATTTCACTAAGTGGAGTAAATGAAATCTGGATAAAAATCCTCAAGCGTGAGCTTAAAGTAGTGGATGTAGATCTTGGAAAATCGAACTACTATACATACCGTATCTCATCTTTTTTATTACTGAATTGCATTTCCATTTCTCGTCTGAATCTGAACATATATATCAAAGAGTTCTTGGATAGGTTTCTTTGTTATCTTAAAGTTTGTTCAAGAATTTTGATGATCATTGTTGTTTTGCATATCAGACGATTTGAAAATTTTTAGTTTGCCAAAAACCTTATTCACCCCCTCTAAGGTTTTTCATTTGGTATCGGAGCTTGGTCTATATACTCTTGGTTTAACAATTTTGTAGAAAAGATCTTAATGGCACGCTCATCCTTTTTTCCATATGTTGAAGGGTCTTCAACAAATTGTCCTCCTTTATTCAATGGAAACAACTATACTTTCTGGAAAAATAGAATGAAAATCTATGTGTGTTCTATCAACTATGAGTTATGGAGTTTGATAGAAAATGGTCCTTTTATTCCGTCAAAGATGATTGATGGCATAAAATTACCTAAATAGAATGATGAGTTTAGTATGGAAGATAATGATAAGATGACTTTAAATTTTCAAGCTATGGACATTTTATGTTGTGCACTAGATGCGACTGAATACAACCGTGTTAGTGGTTGTGATTTAGTCCATGAAATGTGGAGATTACTTGAAGTCACCCATGGGGGACAAACCAAGTCAAAAAAATAAAAAATAGGGCTTTTGATTCATGACTATGAATTATTTACAATGAAGCCAAATGAAAGCATCACTGATATGTTTATGAGATTTACTATTATCTCAAATGGTCTTAAAGCCTACGGGAAGGTTTATTCTTTTGGGGAACAAAATTGAAAAATTTTGGGTCTTTACCAAAAAGTTGGCAGTCTAAAACTCTTGCTGTAGAAGAATCCATGGATTTAAAATCCTTATCAACTGAAGAGCTGATCAGATCTCTTCTAACTCATGAGATGAAGCTTAAAAGATTTCATGAATCTGATGATCATGATAGAGGCAAAAAAGGGATAGCATTGAAGGTTGAAAATGAAGATGAAGAAACAAGCCTGAAAGTAGTGAGGGCATGGAAATGGACAATGATGATTTGGCAATGATAGCAAAAAAATTCAGAAGAATGTTCAACAAAGGAAATTACAAAAGAGGAAGGAAGTTTATGAGAAAGAGAGGACAAATCTCAGGGTTCAAACCTCAATGTTATGAATGTAAAAGCACTGATCACTTTATTGCCGACTGTCCTGTTGCAAAAGGAAAGGAATGAAGAACGTTTAAAAAGAAGAAAGATTTGAAGGCAAAGAAAGGTAAAGGATTAATGGGAACTTGGGACTTAAATAAAACTGAGTCTGAAGATGGAGATTCTGAAGATGAAAATGCTAACATATACTTCATGGCTTTGGAAAATGAAGTAAACTCTTCTACATCTAATTTCATGCCTAATTCGCTTATCTCTATGACTGAAAAGCATGTTGATCCAAATGAGTTGTTAAGTGATATGTTTCATGAATTAAAAAAACTGTCCAAAAAAAAAAATGAAGTTGAAGATTAAATGTTTGATGGAAGAAAACGAAGTATTGTTAAATGATAACAAAATGTCTTTTGAGTCATATATATGTGCTATCATTGAGAAAGATGTGATCATGATTGCTTTGCAATTTGCATCTCTGGAAAATAAAAATTTGTGTGATAGAATTCAAACTCTTGAAGGGATGGTTAGCACTTTTAATGAACATGAAAAATAGAGTCAATGATCTTACCAATTGTATTGAAAAATTCACAAATGGTAAAAGTAATTTGGGAAAGTTACTCGGAACTTAACATCAAATTGGAAACCGAAATGGCTTAGGATATAGACATGAAGATAAGGACAAAATTTACAAGCTTAGATTTGTTTATGCTGGAAATTGAGATGGCTTAGTATGTGAACATGAGCATAAGAACAAAAATACCAAGTCTCAATATGTTAAAATTGCTTTATCTTACAGTTTACACAAAGCTTACACATATTGTGAAAAATCGAGACATATAGTTTCAAGATGTCTTATTAAAAGAAAAATGGAATCCAGTGGAATAACATTCTGGAAAATCAAAGGAAATATTACTAACCTTCATGGACCCAAGAAAATGTGGGTACCAAAAATCATTCCTCCTTCTCATATATAAGCACAGTCTTTGAGCTTCACCAAGTGGTTTTTGGACAGTGGTTATTTAAGACACATGACTAGAAACGCAGCTTTGTTAAAGGATATTCAGACCACAAATGAAGGATTTGTTACATTTGGAGATAAGAAGAAAGGAAAGATTCTCGGCATTGGTAATATTGGTAAAGGTTCCTTGACAATTATAAAACAAATTTTACTTATTGATGATTTGAAATATAACTTGCTTAGCATTAGCTAACTTTGTGACAATGGTTGCAAAGTCATCCTTGAAAAGGATTCCTGTTCTATACTTGACAGTGCAAATTTTAAAATAATCTTTACTGCCAAACGTATGAGAAATGTATATGTGTTTATCTAAAAGACCTTGTAGCTAATAGAATTAGATGCCTATTCGTACATGGCAATGATGGTTATCTTTGGCATAGAAGATTAGGTCATGTATCTTTTGATTTGCTAAATAAATTGTCTTCAAAAGAACTTGTTAGAAGACTGCTAAAAATGAAATTTGATAAACATAAAATTTGTAATGCATGTCAGTTTGGGAAACAAATCAAAACCTCTTTTAAACCGAAGAAAATGATTTCTACCTCAAAACAACTCGAATTAATTCATATGGATTTATTTGGACCAATGAGGACTGCTAGTCTTAGAGGTAAGAAATATGCATATATACTTGATGATGATTTTTCTAGATTTACTTGGACTTTATTTTTTGGACAAAAGGATGAAGCCTTTTCTGAATTTTTGAAACTAATTAAACGCGTCTAAAACTCGATTGGATGCAAACCAATTTCTATAAGAAGTGATAATGGCAAAGAATTCTGCAACAGTGAATTTATTCACTTCTGTGATGAAAATGGAGTCTTTCACAATTTTTCAGCTGCAAAAACCCCTCAACAAAATGGTGTTGTTGAAAGGAAAAATCGCACTTTGCAAGAAATGGCTAAATCAATACTTTGTGAAAATATCCTTCCAAAATATTTTTGGGCGGAAGCTGTTAATACAGCTTGCTATATAATAAACTGAGTTATGCTAAGACCATTTTTGAGAAAAACTATGTTTGAACTTATGTTTGACAAAACTCCATCTATCTCTTATTTTAAAGTATTTGGATGTAAATGTTTTATCTTAAATACCCGAGATAATATTGGAAAATTTGACAGCAAGTTCGATGAGGCCATATTTCTTGGTTACTCTTCCAACAAAAAGGCATATAGAGTATATAACAAAAGAACTCTTTATGTGGAAGAATCTATGCATGTTGTGTTTGATAAATCTAACATTTATACTTCAAAAAGAGATGATGATGATGTATGAAGTTCAAAGGAAGTTAAGTTAGATCAACTCAAAGTCCCACCGCTAGATATTCATGCAAAAGAAGAAGAGATTGAAGAGCCGCAAGTTGAATAAGGAAAAGAACAAACTGAAGATTCTACGAATTAACAATTGCCAAAAGATTGGAAATACAAAACAGGTTATCCCAAAGAACAAATTATTGGGGATCCAAACTATGGAGTTAAAACTAGACGGTATTTTATTGACAACTTTGCTCTTCTTTCAAATATTGAACCTAGTTGTATCGATATCACATTGCATGATGAATTTTGAATTATTGCTATGCAAGAAGAATTAAATCAATTCGAAAGAAATCAAATTTGGAAATTTGTTCCTAGACCTCTTGATCGTCTTGTCATTGGTACAAAATGGGTATTTAAAAATAAACTTGATGAAAATGGGGCTGTGATTAGAAATAAAACTAGATTAGTTGCCCAAGAATTTAATCAAGAAGAAGGTATTGATTATGATGAGACATTCGCTCCTGTTGCTAGACTGGAATCTATACAAATGCTGCTTGCCTTTACATTCTTCAAAAATTTCATGCTCTACCAAATGGATGTCAAGAGTGCATTCCTAAATGGTTTTTTTAAGGAGGAAGTATATGCTGAACAACCTCTTGGTTTTATTCATGAGCACTTTCTTGATCACGTTTTCAAACTTTTTAAAGCTCTTTATGGATTAAAGTAAGCTCCAAGAGCTTGGTATGAAAGACTTAATGGATTCTTGATTTCAAAAGGTTTTTTTAGAGGCTTGACTGATAATACATTGTTCATCAAATCTGATAATTCTGGTGATTTACTAATTGTTCAAATCTATGTTGATGATATCATTTTTGGTGCTACTAAGACTCTTTGTGCAAGATGTTTGCTAAGGCTATGTAGCAAGAATTCGAAATGAGTATGATGGGAAAACTAAACTTTTTCCTCGAATTGCAAATTAAGCAAACTAAAGATGGGATCTTCATAAATCAAGCTAAGTATGCCAAGGAATTGCTCAAAAAGTTTGGAATAAATGAAGCAAAAGAAATCAGCACACCTATGAGTACTTTTATAAAACTTGATCAAGATGAAAAGGGTAAGAAAGTAGATGAACATAAGTATAGAAGTATGATTGGAAGTCTACTCTATCTTACTGCTAGCCGACCAGACATTGTGTTTTCGGTATGTCTTTGTACTTATTTTCAATCTTGTCTAAAGGAATCACATCTATGTGCAGTAAAACACATACTTTGATATCTAATTGGCACATATAATTATGGATTATGGTATCCTCACACTAACACATTTGATCTTATAGGATACACTGATGCAGATTATGCAGGCTGTAAAGTTGAAAAAAAAAGTACTAGTGGCCATTGTCAATTTTTTGGATACTCTCTTGTGTCATGGTATAGTAAAAAGCAAGCGTGTGTATCCTTATCCACTACTGAGGCTAAATACATTGCAGCTGGGGAGTTGTTGTGCTCAAATTATGTGGATGAAGAATACATTGCTAGATTTTAGTCTTAATTTTAATTGCGTACCTATATTGTGTGATAATACAAGTGCTATCAATCTAACAAAAAATCCTGTTCAACATTCTAGGACAAAGCATATAGAAGTTAAACATCACTTCATCTGAGATCATGTGCTCAAAGGCGATGTGTGTGTTGAATATATTTCAACGGATGAACAACTTGCAGATATCTTCACTAAACCTCTAGCTGAGTAAAGATTCAACAATCTGAGAAGAGGTTTGGGAATTACATGAATCTGATAACTAACCATTTGGCATAAGTCTTCTTTATGCAGGATCTATAAAGAAAAAATGTTTTGGAAACAGTGTTTTGCATCTAAAACTCACGAACATCTTATTTGGACGCAGTATTTGAATCCAAATCCCATATCCAAAATGCATCTCAGGAAAACACTCTTTTGGATGATAATTTTGGATTGGGTCAAGTTCCAAAACATTCCTTAATATTTTTCCTTATTCCGAATTTTGAATTTCAAAAAAATTGGTTTGCACATCCTTCTAAACTTCTATGAAAAACTTATATTTTCAATGCACTTTATTTCATATTATTCAAAGACATTCAAAGCACTATGATTTTTCTCTCAAAACCCTTGTAATTGACTCTTCCAAAAATTATCTATGTTCTTCTTCTTCAAAAACCGTCTCTTCCAAAAATTATCTGTGTTCTTCTTCTTAAAAAACCAACAGTCCAAAAAAGCCCTAATCTTACTGATGGCAAAGACTAAATCTTCTGTTCCAAAACTAAAGAAGGGGCACAAAACATCTCCGAAGATGAAGAAAAAGAGTTTGGTTTCAAGCAAAGCAAAAGGGAAAGAAGTTTCTCCTCAACCAAACTTCTCGTCATCTCACTACGATTCCTCTAAGTCGTCTTTGGAATAAATGAGTTCTGAAAATCAGGTACTTCGCTTCATTGACTCTAAATGCTAAACTGATTATAATGATTGGGTGTCAAGGAACAGGACGGTTATTTTTTGTTACTCGTGCTAATCCTTTGGCTTTTCTAAATCTGTCAAATGTTCTGGATATGTTTGATCACATAGGATGGGGTAGTTTATTGTTTGTTGATGAGAAATTATTCACTCTTCTTGTCTGGGAATTTTATGCTAATTTAAGAAAAATGCCGACTTGAAGAAACTGAGGGTGGATTCATGATTTGTTGGTATGTGTCAAGAGTGAAAGGCAAAGACATTGAGTTTGATCATCGTCTGTTAAATAGGATATGTGATGTGAGGGATGTTGGGATTCTATACTTTGAGTTGAATAAATTTCCTGAAGGAAATGATATTTTTGTTTTGAAAATTTTTGAGGAAATCTTCACTGGCGGGAAGAACTTTGGAAACTCTGGAAACAGAAGCATAAAGTGGCTTAATGGGGTTGGAAGAATTCTGCACCATATGGTGTCTATCATGGTGGTACCAAGCTATGGACATAAGACCTCTATAAGCATTTTGCAGATGGTAATCATGTTGGCCCTAGCAGAGGGTAGGCAGATAAACTTCGGGTTTTTAGCTACAAAGCAGTCAAGGAACACTTCAAGTAAAACTCTGCCTTATGGAAATTTGTTGTCCAAAGTGTTTAGTTATTTTTAGATTGATTTAAATTATGTTCCTAGTGATCCATCCAAGATAAATGTTTACAACTTATGATTCATTTGAAAGGATGGGTTATGTGAGGGTAAATAATGAATGAAAACTACCGAGTGACATTGCGGGAAAGGAAAGAGAAAATTTAATGAAAATCAAAGATGAAGGAAAGTCTGTTCCTAGTGTAGGAACAAAAAGAAAATTTGATGATGATTCTCTGGCAGAATCTTTTGTCAAAAGGAAAGAAAAGGTTGCAGGCTGAATTATCCGAGAGTATACTGGATGCCATTAGCTCTCTAGCTGTGAAATTGGATCTTCTCAACTCTGGACTCCATAGTCTTGGAACCAGAATATCTACAATTGAAATGTCTGCAAAAACTAATGCACAGTATCTTCCCTAACCTTATCTACTCAAGAAAAGGACGAACCTATCTTGGAGAAAAAATCTGACCTGCCTGTTGCAGAGAAAGAACATGCTCCTGAGCCTACTCAGAAACCATCTCCAATCAAGGAAACAGTAGAAATTTCTATTTCCCCTAAACCAAAATCATCTGGCAAGCGACAGAAGCACATTGTGGTAAAAAGAAAATCTAATAGAATTGTAGGACAACACTCTAAGAAGGGTGCTAGTTCGAAGGCTGAAACCATTAATATCTCTTAGATAGATCTGTTGGGCAGAATGATCTTCAAATAAAATCTCTCAAACAATTTACTTTCTGAAAATTGGAACAATTTACTTTTCTATTTTTAGATTATGCTTTGGGATAATTGTTGTTGCTTCGGGATAATTGTTTATTTTCAGCATATTCCCTACATTATGCCTATTTCCTATCTATCTATGTTCTGTATATTATTTTCTGCTCTCTTTCTGATATTCTTCTTTTTGATTGAGGACAAAAGGGGAGAAAAGATTGACTGTATAAATAACTGATATATGGAAATTTAACTGCATGAATGACTTGTGATGTGAATTGATAGTAGGAGGAATGACTGATATATGGAGAAAAGATTAGGCTATTGACTGTATGAATGATTGATATATGGAAATTTAACTGCATGAATGACTTAGGATATGAATTGATAGTAGGATGAATGACTGATATATGGAGAAAAGATTAGGCTATTGACTGTATATGGAAATTTGACTACATGAATGACTTGTGATATGAATTGATAGCAGGATGATATAATCTGATATGATACTATTCTGGAAACTGTTTGATTTATTGGATATAATTATTGACAAATGATTGAAAGTTTCTGCTTGGATTATTGGGATAATTTATGACTAAGGTATCTTTGAGACTAAATATGGTTATGATTCTGTGATGAAATTAAAAATTCAGTCAAATGGATTGTTTGAACATTCTTTGAAAGATTGAAAAATCCATTATTTAAGCGCATTGTGTTAGGAGGAGTTTTGGACTCATGTTTCTCTTGATCCAAACAATTCTTTGAACTCATACTGAATTGTGAACATACCTTTTGGACGTCCAAAATGAAGGACGGAAAACAGGGGAGCTATGCATCCACGGGAAAAAAAACAAAGAAAAAAAAACCGCAAGCCTTAGAGGCCATACGGAAGCGTGAAGATCATACCTCTGCGCTCCTTAAGCCTTCTAGGTTGAGTAGAAGTGGCTTGATCGACTGGAATCGCTTCGCTTTGCCCACTTGAAGAAGCTTTCGGTTGAAAACCCGCTAGCCTTCTACTTCGCCTTGTTTGTATGAACGCCAAGCTTTCCAGCTCTCGGGATATTTCTCTGCCCAACCTCTAGCTGGTGAACACAATGGTGAAGAGAAACGGTCTCAAATCTCCTTAGTTCTCTTGCTATTGATTAGTAAAGCTCCAAGGAGAAACCAGAGAAGAAAGGAGACGTTCAGAGAGAGAGAGTTGCGTGAGTTATCCACTTAGGCTTAGGGAGATTAGGGTTTTCTTTCTCCAGAGACTTGTTTTATTGGTTAGCCAAAACTGGGACTCAAATATCTGATAAACATATCCCCGGGATATCAAATTTCAAACACCCGGATGTTATTCTGAGAATGAGTTTGGCTTAACCCTAAACTCTTCTTAACCGTATTTGGAAAAAACCTTAAGGTCTAAGCTATCAGGCCGGAAAAATATTTATTATTTCTCTTAGACCCAAAAGGCCCAAAATAATAAACATTAATTATTTATTTCCTGGGCTTATATAAATGACCCAATAAATAATTAATGAGCCCAAATGAACAAAAAATAATTAATCTTTAATTATTTATTTCTTGGGCTTATATAAATAACCCAATAAATAATTAAACATTAATTATTTCCCCTAGTTTAAGCCCAGGTTAATTTCCTAATTACTCATACTGGACCTAGGCCCTGAATAATTAATTAACCAATTAAACTAGATAATTAATTTCTCTAAACTCCTATTTTATTTATTTATTTATTTTATTCCAGTCTAATAATAAATTAGACATCCTGAATAAAATCAAATAAAATAAAATCCTCTTGAACTGAGACCAATTCCTCAACCCAAAATTAGTTAGGACTTACGGGCTATTCCGAGGACCAAAAAGACACATCGCCTTGACTGTTAAAATGACCAAAATACCCCTGCTATATAAATAGCTGTATTTTACATTTTAAATATTTTCTAATATCACCATAAGGAAATATTGACCCCAAAGACAATGCTGTATTAGCAAAGTCTCCGACCTACAGGTGAAATGACTAAAATACCCCTTTACACATCGCCGTACATTTAGAGAGGAAGAAGTGTACTAACACCCCCCTAAATGACATCTACCATCCTTAGGCTACTAGTACAACGATCCACGACTTCCTGGAGTGCTTTCGCTTTCCAAGGAAGCTACCCTAAAACAAACATCCAAGTCATGTTTCCCAGGGCCCTGGATAATTTAGACCATTCGGACAACCACAAGGGGCGATATAGTGCAGAAACTATCTTGTATAAGTCTGTCTTAACTAACTAGTCACACATACCCAACATGCAAGTATATTGGCCCTATGATAGAACCTCAACTACAGCAAATCAAAGTATATGCTTCCAGCTTCGCTAGACCACCAACTCATACTCAAGTCGTAGAGTACTAGTCCACGCTGTAGCGGTAGTAGTCTAGGTTTCTACCATATAGTATTTTGAGAAACCACTACTACAGGTCCTGTTCTACGTATTCGAAATACGCTTATGTCATGAAGTGAGTGGACTACCCACTGGCTAAAGGTAAGCCATTCCCCATTTGGAATTCATAACATAATAACCTAAACATGATGAGGTTCCCAGTCTCATCAATAGGTTAAGAACAAATGTTTATGTGTTAAATAACCCGTGATCCATACCTTACTGTGAAAGACCACCATTCACATGGATCACTTATTTAAACACAATGGGTCTGTTTCAAACGAAAATCGTGCACAAACAAAAAGTAAATTCACAAACAATTTCTGAAAATAAATTCTTTTATTAAAATATTCGATTTTACATCAGAAACATAGTCTAAGAGGGCAAACAATCCAACACAAAACTCGTATCGGAAATATATTTCATACATACTTGCACAACTATTTTGGACATACATTTTGGACGTACAAATGTTGATTTATGTTTTTCCCTCTTTTTTTGAAATGTTTATATAAGCAAATATTAAGGGGGAGCATCTTATCATATGACTTCCCTACTATCTCTTCTTTATCAAATCATTTTAAATATTCATATGGAGATAGGAAAGGCTTTAGGCTCATTGAGTTATGCTTACAAGCTAATGCTTTAAAATCATCCATCTCATAAGTTCTCTTTGAGACCTATAATGAGAGATTGCATTTGTAATAAAAATTTATTTGCATCTCTCTCGATCAACATGTTCACTCAATACATAACATTTTTTTTATGTTTGTCATCACTCAAAAAGGGGGAAATTGTTAGCCCAAAGGGCTTTCTCCAATATTTTGACTTATGACAAACGTTGATATGAACTAACTTGTGTAATCTATTATGATAAGACATGTTTGACCTTTATTCTTCTAAGGCATTCAGATATGATTGTTTGGCAACTCTTCCGTGATTGAATTCAAGTATAGAAGATCAAAGAGAAGATAAAATTATATGGAGTTGCATACCAAGAAGTCCTTATATGAAGAAATTTAGACTAGGAAGAGTTATTAAGGTATTTCTATTAATTCCTATGTCTCTTTACCTTTTGATTCAATTGATTTTACCTTGAAACACACAAAGAAGAAAATTCATCCAAAATCCTGTAAATTGTGTTAAAATGTTTTTGCTTGAAAAAGTGTCATTTTGGACTTACCTTTTGGATGCATCATCGTCCAAAACCTGAGTCCAAAATACGGATAATTTTAACATAAAATTATAGCCGTTTTTTTATAGCCATTGGCACTTCACTTTTTGGCTCTATAAATAGCCTCTAAGCAAGATTAGACATAAGATTTTTGAAACATTCTTCTAAGAAACAGTATTGCTCAACATTTTTAAAAATATCCTTTTATAAAAAAGCTTCAAAGTGAATTCATATCGTGTCAAAGGTAAAAGCATTTGTGCTTTGTATCTTAGTGAACATCTGCTCAAATAAGTGAGCTCTTTACTGTTTTATTGATAATCAATCTCTATTGTAGTACAAGGTTGTGGTGTAAAACTCAATTAGGGTGAACTTTATTGTGATTGGTTGTTTGAGAGGTTTTGGAAAACCTAGTGTGCTGATCCTCTCTTGTATGTAGTATTGTTTGATTTTATTAAGTGGAGTAAATGAAATCTGATTGAAAATCCTTGAGTTTGAGCTTAAGGTAGTGGACGTAGATCTTGGAAGATCGAACCACTATACATACCGTGTCTCATCTCTTTTATTACTAAATTGCATTTCCATTTCTGGTCTAAATCTGAATATATATATCAAAGAGTTCTTGGATAGCTTTTTTTGTTACCATAAAATTGGTTCAAGAATCTTGATGATCATTGTTGTTCTGCATATTAGAGGATTTGAAAATTTTTACTTTGCCAAAAACCTTATTCACCCATCTTCTAAGGTTTTTCAAGTTCAAACAACAATAACAAGCAGCCAGCAACAAGAAAATTTTCTTACGAACTTTAGCTTTATTTTTGTAAGTTTCTCCAACAAAAATGCTTCAAGCAATCACAACTCCAGCAAATTAGGCGAGCAATCACAACTCCAGCAAATAAGTTGAGAAAGTTACATATCCTCTTATCCAACCCAAGAATTCCAAGTTACTGAAATCATTTGTAGCAATAGACCAAACCACTACTCAGGTATGTGTGATTCAATCATCTTTTAAATCCAAATTTCAAAAAAAATGCTAAAACAAGTCATAAAATGAAACATGGCAAAACAACGTTTTTTCCATGAATAGCTTTAGTTCACTGTGGTTTCAAAAAGACTAAGCAATGGAGAACTTTATGAACATGAATATAAAGGAATAACAACAAATTTTTTTTTTTTTGAGAAATAATAATATACGGAATAACAACATTTTTAAAGATCAGTATATGCCTAGTGAATTACTCTAGTCTAGCATTTGGGTGTTTTTTGGAAACAAAGCCTTGACAAATTTACAATGAGAAGGCTACTTTGGTGTCGTTTTCAATTTACTTTTTTGATTACTCCTCATTCTCTTTGTTGAATTTATTCATTTAATTAATACTATAATAAAAAAAAAATTTCCTTGTACCTAAAAAGAATAGTATAAAACACCGTCCTTCGTGTAGGTTGCAGTTGGGCTTGGCAGAATGGGTAACACACTTTGGCTAATAATCATTGACTAAATTTGGAAAAGAACAAAAAAGGTAGTAAGAATCAAAAGCACAGAAAACTTGTCTCAAGTGTGAATATGTGTATTTAGATCAGGGATTTAGTATGTTAACAAAGCCTATCGGCTTTCCCACTGTTAGCTCTTAGAAAAAACTAAATCTTAATGGATGCTTCATCCTTCTTATACTTGATTTAGGAACCCACACTTTTCAGGGAAAACTCAGTTAATTGCCATTCTAAAAGTCTTACCAAGTTAGACCATTAGACCAGACATAAATATCTATTAAAACAATAGGAAAATCTAACGATAGCTACCCACCAAAGTCTCCCAACATAGTTATGGATATTGTTTTTCCCTTAGATTCAACAATTAGAAGTTTATGACTTTAAATTTCAGAGTATTAAAGTTGGTTGTATTGCATTTATGCATTTGATACTCTAAGACCTAAATACTCTCAGACCTAAATATAAAGGATAATGTCCGTTTTAAACTATTAAGCTTAAACCCCTGAAGCAAATTCATAATCTAGCAGCAAAAAAGATGCAGTAAAAGAAAAGACAAACCACTTACTCATCTCCCTTGATAAAACTATAGATCTTACCTTGAGATAGAGTATTAATTGCAGAAGATGAGGCAGATTGCTACACCACACCAGGAGTAGAAGATGCTTAGGCATGATTACCAAAAGGTGTACCATCGGGTTGACAATCAGATAGTATAGCATCAGCGTGGCCATCAAGAGGAGTATCATCTGCATCAACAGTTGCATCAACACTTTGAGGAGTATGATATACATTGTTAGCAGGAGTATTCTGAGCACATTCATCAATAGCAATATGGTTTTCCTCATTCTCATCCAAAATAGGTGACAACTGTTGTTCAGTAGCTGTAGTGACTGAAGTAGTAGATTTTAGCAAAGGCGTCAAATCCTTTCGAGCATACGCTGATGATCGTCGACCAATTGAGGGGCCACCAAGAGCTGCTTGTCCTCTCCTTGTCAAAGATGAGGAACCAGAACCCCTACCAATTTAATTTTTCTTTCCACGCACCATTTCTGAAAATACAATAAGTAATGAAAAATATTAATTAAACACTTAATTAAAAGAATACAAATAAATGAAAATATTAATTGGAGATAAACAAACCACAAATAATGCAAGAATAAGATAAAATAACTATAGACAATCTAACCCTATCATACTAGTCGCTAAGGTAATTGGAATCGTTGCTTAGTTCTTTTTTAGAATCATCTGTTGATTCCTCTAACTCTTCTTTATCAGAACTACTTATGAACTCCCCTCACTCTCTACTAGATCAACATTGTCAATAGTATCCACTTCATCAAAAATGCCATTGGGATCTCTGAGACTATCTATTTTGTCATCCAAAATATCAAAATCTGTAGCTTGACTTCATTCACTTGAAGTGCACTATCCATTGTCCCCATCTCTAAGTTTCTTCTTGAAACCACATGACAAACATGCACCCAATCTACTAAGTCTTTCCTTTGGCTTGAATAAGGTATGTAATACACTTGGCTTGCTTGATATGCAAGTGCAAATAGCCCATATTTTCTCAAACAACACTTATGATTAATATCAACCATTTTATACTTTAGATGGATTCTCATGCCAACATTTTGCACTGGATCATACCAATCACAATGAAACAAGTAAGCTCGTTTAATTGGCAACCCTTGGTATTCCAATTCAACAACTTTCTTTAGCACACCATAATAATTCATTATGTCTTCATCAGTGCTATTTGAACCTTTTATGCGCACACCACTATTGGTTGTGGATTTTCCTTTACTATGGGTAATAGTGTGGAAGTTGTACCCATTCACAAAAAACTGTGAATATGTGTGAATAGATCTCTTTGGGCCCCAAGTAATGTGTTTTATTTCCTCACTTGAAACATTGTTAGTTGGATCATTTGCCTAGATGACATAAAACACGGAACACTTATTAATTATTTAAATTAAAGAAAAAAAAGAGTACCTAATGTTGGATTGTATGCCCTCTTAGACTAGGTTTCTGATGTAAAATCGAATTATTTAATGAAAGAATTTATTTTCAGAAATTGTTTGTGAATTTACTTTTTGTTTGTGCACGATTTTCATTTGGAACAGACCCATTGTGTTTAAATAAGTGATCCATGTGAATGGTGGTCTTTCACAGTAAGGTATGGATCACGGGTTATTTAACACATAAACATTTGTTCTTAACCTATTGATGAGACTGGGAACCTCATCATGTTTAGGTTATTATGTTATGAATTCCAAATGGGTAATGGCTTACCTTTAGCCAGTGGGTAGTCCACTCACTTCATGACATAAGCGTATTTTGAATACGTAGAACATGACCTGTAGTAGTGGTTTCTCAAAATACTATATGGTAGAAACCTAGACTACTACTGCTACAGCGTGGACTAGTACTCTACGACTTGAGTATGAGCTGGTGGTCTAGCGAAGCTGGAAGCATATACTTTGATTTGCTGTAGTAGAAGTTCTATCGTAGGGCCAATATACTTGCATGTTGGGTATGTGTGACTAGTTAGTTAAGACAGACTTATACAAGATAGTTTCTGCACTATATCGCCCCTTGTGGTTGTCCGAATGGTCTAAATTATCCAGGGCCTTGGGAAACATGACTTGGATGTTTGCTTTAGGGTAGCTCCATTGGAAAGCGAAAACACTCCAGGAAGTCATGGATCATTGGACTAGAAGCCTAAGGATGGTAGATGTCATTTAGGGGGGGTGTTAGTATACTTCTTCCTCTCTAAATGTACGGCGATGTGTAGAGGGGTATTTTAGTCATTTCACCTGTAGGTCGGAGACTTTGCGAATGCAGCATTGTCCTTGGGGTCAATATTTCCTTATGGTGATATTAGGAAATATTTAAAATGCAAAATACAACTATTTATATAGCAGGGGTATTTTGGTCATTTTAGCAGCCAAGGCGATGTGTCTTTTTGGTCCTCGGAATAGCCCGTAAGTCCTAACTATTTTGGGTTAAGGAATTGGTCTTAGTTGAAGAGGATTTTATTTTATTTTATTTTATTCAGGAAGTCTAATTTATTATTGGACTGGAATAAAATAAATAAATAAATAAAATAGGAGTTGAGAGAAATTAATCATCTAGTTTATTTGGTTAATTAATTATTCAGGGTCTAAGTCTAGTATGAATAATTAAGAAATTAACCTGGGCTTAAACTAGGAGAAATAATTAATGTTTAATTATTTATTGGGTTATTTATATAGGCCCAAGAAATAAATAATTAAAGATTAATTATTATGGTTCTTTTGGGCTCATTAGTTATTTATTGGGTTACTTATGTAAGCCCAGAAAATAAATAATTAATATTTATTATTTTGGGCCTTTTGGGTCCAAAAAAAATAATAAATATTTATCTGGCCCAATAGCTTGGACCTTAGGGTTTTTTTTCAGATACGGTTAAGAGGAGTTTAAGGTTAGTCCAAACTTATTCTCAGGATAACATTCGGGTGTTTTGAAATCCCGGGGATATGTTTATCAGATAATGAGAGACCTAATTTTTGGCTAACTTATAAAACAACTCTTTGAAAAGAAAAAAACCCTAATTCTTTTCCCTAGCCACAAGACTCTCACGTCTCTCCTCTTGCTCTCTCGGTTTTCTTCTTCTTGTTTTTCTCCTTGTTCTTTGCTAACTAATAGCGAGCGAACCAAGGAGAATTGAGACCGTTTCTCTTTCCCATTGTGTTCACCAACTAGAGGTTAGGCTGAGGAATATCCCGAGAGTTGGAGAGCTAAGCATTAATGCAAACAAGGCGAAGTCGAAGGCTAGCGGGTGTTCAACCGGAAGCTCCTTCAAGTGTGCAAAGCGAGGCGATTCCAGCCGTTCAATCTGTTCCTACGCAACCTAGGAGGGTTAAGGAATGCAAAGGTATGATCTTCACGCTTCCGCATGGCCTTTATGGCTCGCGTTTTATTTTTTTCCAATTTTTTTTAACTTACGGTGCATGCCCCTGTTTCTGCGTTTTCCATCAAAGTGGTATCAGAGCTTGGTTCCAATCCTGGGACCTGTATATTGATCAAAACCAGTGGCTCTGATACCACTTTGATGGAAAACGCAGAAACAGGGGCATGCACCGTAAGTTAATAAAATGGAGAAGATGATTATACCTGTGATCCTTCGCTGTTTTGGTATGGGATAGATGGTTTTGTAAGTTTCACCATTGAAGCATAGGAGCTCTCTGTAAATTTTTGGCTTTGATGTTTTAATTGTGTAAACCCAATTTTAATGGGTATAGGCGGTTGTGGTTATGTTTTGGATGAGTTTTTATAAGTAAAAATGTCCAAAGAAGCCAAAGAAGACAGAAAAAATCGAGGGAAAAATGTTCTGCGAAAAAAAAAACGCGCTGAGAAAAACGAAGAAGAAAGACACTATTCATAAGCCGCCGAGCCGCCTCCGAGCCGCCGAGCCGAGCCGCAAGATCTGTGAAAGGAGCCACTGCCTGTGAGCCGCCTAAGCCGAGCCTTACTGTTGCAACTCAAGCCGGTTTCGCAATTCAAATTTGCAATTGGAGACCGGGTTTGCGCGCGGGTCATCGGGCGAGATCGCGGGTCGGCAGCAGAGGGCACGCGGGCGCGGGGTGGCTCCACGGGTTGAAGCTGTAGGAGATTAGGTGCGGCTGGTGCACAGCGGCCTCGGTGGACCGCAGGCCACGCGGGCGAGGCTCCGGTGCGGCCGGTGCAGTAGACCGCCAGTTAAAATTTTTTAATTTTTTTTCTTTTCTTTTTTGTTTTGGGTCCCATACCAGGCGAAGTTAATATTTTTGCAATATTTATATTCTTGGAATATATTTGCATGAAAAATATTAGTAAGGGATTTTAGGATTAAACAAGATAATTAATTAATTAATTAATGTGTTTAATTCTATTATTTGGGCACTTAGGTTTAAAAAATAGAAAAGCATGAAAACGTTTATTGTTTTCTAGCATGCTATTTTTTTATGTACCTATGTGTGCTTTTCCTCAAAGATCAAAGTCTATGGGAACTTTTTGTTTTGGCAAGGAAAAATATTTTTCTTCAAAAACTAAATGGTTATTTTAATTGGTACAAAAATTAATTCTTGAATATTTTCTCAAAGGATTTAATTCTTGACATAGAAAATATATTGGATTTAAATATTTTTGTAAATTAAAATGGAGAGCCATTTTGTTTTATTTTGCACTAGAAAAATTATTTTGTCAAATAAACTTGAGACCAAAGTCTCTAGAAAGTTTTAATTGGAAAATTTTTGAAATCATTGAGTTTTAACTTAAATAAAATTAGTCCATGGAGGAAATCTCTCAAAGGATATAAGCCTTGACATGGAGATTTTATTGGACTTAGATATTTTATTTTTGAGTTAAGGAAAAATTTAATGGAAATTTCAAAAGGATATTTTCCAGAAAACCTTTATTTTAAAAGACTAAGTGGGAGAGGGGTTCCAACGGCCCCACGGCTTCCATCACGGTCCTCATTAGAGATCGTGGATCCCTTTGCGTCACCCTGGGAGTGAACCCGTATAGGATGGGGATACCATAAGGATCTAGATCTAATGGAAGGATGTAATTAATAACCCGGGGCACGTACTATGATCGGTCAGCCCACGTTGGAGGTTATAATGCGAGGTATGTCCATAGGAAATGAGAGGAAATGGCCATCCCACGATGGAGTTATCCTCTAGATCATTACCTAGAAGGGAAATTAATTTGTGGTGGTTAATACACTTAGCTTAGGAAACTGTTAATCTTCCCAAGAAGTTATGTCAGTTTTCCTAAGAGCCAAATTATTTTCAGTGCACAAATTTTATTTTGTTTTCACAAACTAATTTCTTTTCTTTTATTTTCGATTTTCAGAAATGGTGGGAGGTTCTTTTAGTCCATTGACCGTTATTCTCAGGGAGAATAAGTTAACGGGTCCAAACTATGTGGACTGGAAAAGGAATCTGGACATAATACTCACAGCCGAGGAGTATAAGTATGTCCTTTACGAAACCTGCCCTGTTATCGGGGAAGGTTCCACCGCTGAAGAGCGAGATGCTGAAAAGGCATGGAAGAAAGCTGACAAAATGGCACGTTGCTATATGTTAGCTTCCATGTCTAATGTGCTCCAATTAAAACACGAGCACATGGCTTCTGCATATGACATAAGTCAATCGTTGGCAACTATGTTGGCGGACAAGAGCCGGCCCGCAAGGCAGGAGGCTCTTCGAACAATTGTAAACACTAAGATGGCTGAGGGAGCATCAGTCCGAGAGCATATGCTCAAGATGATTGCTGCTTTCGAGGAGGCAGAAATCTTAAGGGCTGTCATTGACCCCGAGAGCCAAGTGGACATGGTTCTCGAATCTCTACCGGGCTCTTTCACTCAGTTCAAGTTAAACTATAACATGAACAAGTTGAACATGAGTTTGACTGAACTGATGAAGGAGCTCCAGATGGCGGAGAAGGTCATGAAGCCGCAATCTAAGGCCATGATTGCTAAGGCCTGTTATTCAAGAACTGGGCCTAAGCTCAGAAAGTTCAAGAGGAAGAAGGGGAATGCAGACTGACCCAAGAACCAGCCCAAGGACAAACCAAAGGGCAAGTGCTTCAAGTGTGGAAAGAAGGGACACTGGAAAAAGAGTGTCCGGATCTTCGAGGCCAAGAAAAACCCCACAGGTAATGTTTACTATCTAGAGTCCATATCAATGGTAGGATCAACTTCCACTTGGATTGTTGATTCGGGAGCCACCGATCATATCCGTAACTCCTTGCGGGGGTTTAGGAAGATAAGAAGACTCAAGAAGAGCGAACATGGGCTTCGAGTGGGAAATGGAGCACAAGTCTGGGCCCTTCCAGTGGGAGAGCTGGATCTCATTTTTTACTGTAATAAGATAGTGGTTTTAAAAGAAATTTTATATGTACCTGGTTTTCGTCGAATTTGATTTCGAGTTGCAAAACTTATTAATCAAGGATATTCTATATCTTTCCATTCTGGTATTTCTATCAGTAGAGATGGAGAAATTTTATGTACTGGGCACATGTATGGAAATTTGTTCTTTTTAAACCCTATTAACAAACAATCAAATAACACTCATTCTGAACCTTTAACTAAGAAGAGTAAGACCAATATCAATGATTCATACCTTTGGCATCTGAGGTTGGGTCATATTAACTCAACTAGGATTCAGAGGCTAATCCATGATGGGCCTTTGGGCTCATTGAGATTGGAAAGTTGGCCTCAGTGTGAATCCTGCCTGATGGGAAAAATGACCAAAAGGACTTTTACACCAAAGGCGGATAGAGCCAATGGGGTGTTGAGTCTTGTTCACACTGATGTGTGCGGTCCATTGTCTACACCAGCTAGGGGAAGTTTTGAGTACTTCATCACGTTCACGGATGATTGTACGAGGTATGGTTACATTTACCTGATGAGACGCAAGTCTGACTCTTTTGACAAGTTCAAAGAGTTTAAGGCTGAAGTGGAGCGTCGGATAGGTAAATTAATCAAAACCTTACGATCGGATCGTGGTGGAGAGTACCTCCTAGGTGAATTCAAGGACTATATGGTACATCATGGGATAGTATCTCAACTCTGCGCACGGGAACCCCCGGTAGAATGGAGTAGGCTGAGAGAAGGAACAGGACGTTGATGGAAATGGTCCGAAGCATGATGTCTCATGCTACTCTTCCGATATCCTTCGGGGATATGCCACGGAAACAGCGGCATATATTACGAACTTAGTGCCTTCCAAGTCGGTACCTAGGACTCCCTATGAGATGTGGGTGGGCGTAAGCCAAGTCCGAATCATCTCGAGGATTTGGGGGTGTCCGACTTATGTACTGATCAAGGGAGACAAGTTGGAACCAAGATCGAAATTATGCTATTTTGTTGGGTATCCAAAAGGGACAAAAGGAGGCTACTTTTATCATCCTAAGGAGCGGAAGGTACTAGTCGGTACCAATGCTAGATACTTGGAAGATGATCAAAGTACTTCCACTAAAGGTTCAACGAGGTTGGAACTTCAGGAGAAGTTATCTACGGAATCAACTTCTTCTGACCCGATTTTGAAACAAGAAGAGGCACAGCCTCAAGAGCCTGTGCAAATGGATCCTCGTCGTAGTGGGAGAGTGTCTAGGGTTCCGGATAGATGGTCTGGAGAAACTTTTGAGCTGGTCTCCGACCATCAGGAACAAGACCCCGCTAGATACGAGGAGGCTATTGCTGATGCCGATGCAAATCTGTGGCATGAAGCAATGAAAGTCGAGATTGAGTCTATGTACCTCAATCAGGTTTGGGATCTTGTAGTTTCACCTGAAGGGATAAAACCCATTGGGTGCAAGTGGGTATACAAGAGAAAGAGAGGAGCAGATGGGAAGGTGGAAACCTTCAAAGCTAAGCTTGTGGCGAAAGGGTATACTCAGAAAGAGGGTATCGACTATGAGGAAACTTTTTCCCTGGTAGCCATGCTTAAATCCATCCGCATCCTCCTTGCCATCGCCTGTCACTATGACTACGAGATATGGCAAATGGATGTCAAGACGGCATTCTTGAATGGCCATCTTAGCGAAGACATCTATATGTCCCAACCGGAAAGCTTCATTGCTGAAGGCCAGGAACACATGGTTTGCAAGCTTAAGAAGTCCATTTATGGACTTAAGCAGGCATCAAGAGCATGGAACATTCGTTTTGATGAGACTGTAAAGTCTTATGGTTTTATTCAAAACGAAGATGAACCATGCGTGTACAGGAAACTTGAAGGCATCAATGTGGTTTTTCTTGTCTCGTATGTGGATGACATTCTACTCATTGGAAATGATGTAGGGACATTGTCATCTACAAAGGTTTGGCTGTCTAGTCAATTCGAGTATGAAGGACTTGGGAGAAGCCGACTACATTCTCGGGATTAGGCTTCTTAGAAATAGGAAGCGAGAGAATGTTAGGATTATCCCAAGCGACATACATTGACAAGATGTCGGCCAAGTACGAGCATGGACTCATGCAAGGGAGCTCTAATCCCTTGCGGACATGGGTTGTCATTTTCTTCGAAGGATCTGTCCTAAGTCTCAAGAAGAAAAGGACAGAATGAGTAGGATTCCCTATGCTTCGAGCTGTGGGAAGTCTCACGTACGCCATGCTATGTACTAGGCCGTATATCCGCTTGCCGTAGTCGTAGTTAGCGAGATATCGGTCAAACCCGGGGAGGTTCATGGCAAGTCTGTAAAGCATATTCTCAAGTACCTCAAGGGAACGAGAGATTATATGTCTGGTTTACGTGGTCGATGATTTGGTTCTTGCGGGATACACGGACTCGGACTTCCGGGCGGATAAGGATGAGAGAAAATCCACTAGTGGATATGTCTTCATCTTGTCCGGAGGAGCAATTTCATGGAGGAGTATCAAGCAATCTTGTATTGCTGACTCAACCATGGAAGCCGAGTATGTGGCAGCTTCGGAAGCGTCCAAGGAAGCGATCGGCTCCGGAAGTTTCTTTCGAACTTGGAGTCGTACCACATATGGATAGGCCGGTTGTGATGTATTGCGACAACACCGGAGCGAGTGTCGCAATCTAAGGAGCCTTGGAACCACAAGAAAGGGAAACACATCGAGAGGAAGTACCACCCGATCCGGGATTTCATCCGGAGACGGGAAGTCATGGTGGAGCATATTACCTCGAGAAAACAATCTAGCGAGACCCATTCACCAAGCCTTTGGGCGAGAGAGTCTTCAAGAGACACTTAGACGCCATAGGGGTGGGCACCTATGGACTTACCTAGTCTTAGAGTACAAGTGGGAGATTGTTGGATTGTATGCTCTCTTAGACTAGGTTTCGATGTAAAATCGAATTATTTAATGAAAGAATTTATTTTCGGAAATTGTTTGTGAATTTACTTTTTGTTTGTGCACGATTTTCGTTTGGAACAGGACCCATTGTGTTTAAATAAGTGATCCATGTGAATGGTGGTCTTTCACGAGTAAGGTATGGATCACGGGTTATTTAACACATAAACATTTGTTCTTAACCTATTGATGAGGCCGGGAACCTCATCATGTTTAGGTTATTATGTTATGAATTCCAAATGGGTAATGGCTTACCTTTAGCCGAGTGGGTAGTCCACTCACTTCATGACATAAGCGTATTTTGAATACGTAGAACAGGACTTGTAGTAGTGGTTTCTCAAAGTACTATTTGGTAGAAACCTAGACTACTACCGCTACAGCGTGGACTAGTACTCTACGACTTAAGTATGAGTTGGTGGTCTAGCGAAGTTGGAAGCATATACTTTGATTTGCTGTAGTTGAGGTTCTATCGTAGGGTCAATATACTTGCATGTTGGGTATGTGTGACTAGTTAGTTAAGACAGACTTATACAAGATAGTTTCTGCACGATATCGCCCCTTGTGGTTGTCCGAATGGTCTAAATTATCCAGGGCCCTGGGAAACATGACTTGGATGTTTGCTTTAGGGTAGCTCCCTTGGAAAGCGGAAACACTCCAGGAATTCGTGGATTATTGGACTAGAAGCCTAAGGATGGTAGATGTCATTTAGGGGGGTGTTAGTACACTTCTTCCTCTCTAAATGTACGGCGATGTGTAGAGGGGTATTTTAGTCATTTCATCTGTAGGTCGGAGACTTTGCGAATGCAGCATTGTCCTTTGGGGTCAATATTTCCTTATGGTGATATTAGGAAATATTTAAAATGCAAAATACAGCTATTTATATAGTAGGGGTATTTTGGTCATTTTAGCAGCCAAGGCGATGTGTCTTTTTGGTCATCGAAATAGCCCGTAAGTCCTAACTATTTTGGGTTGAGGAATTGGTCTCAGTTGAAGAGGATTTTATTTTATTTTATTTTATTCAGGAAGTCTAATTTATTATTGGACTGGAATAAAATAAATAAATAAATAAATAAAATAGGAGTTGAGAGAAATTAATCATCTAGTTTATTTGGTTAATTAATTATTCAGGGCCTATGTCCAGTATGAATAATTAAGAAATTATCCTGGGCTTAAACTATGGGAAATAATTAATGTTTAATTATTTATTGGGTTATTTATATAGGCCCAAGAAATAAATAATTAAAGATTAATTATTATGGTTCATTTGGGCTCATTAATTATTTATTGGGTTACTTATGTAAGTCCAGAAAATAAATAATTAATATTTATTATTTTGGGCCTTTTGGGTCCAAGAAAAATAATAAATATTTATCTGGCCCAATAGTTTGGACCTAAGGGTTTTTTTCCAGATACGGTTAAGAGGAGTTTAAGGTTAGTCCAAACTTATTCTCAGGATAACATTCGGGTGTTTTGAAATCCCGGGGATATGTTTATCAGATAATGAGAGACCTAATTTTTGGCTAACTTATAAAACAACTCTTTGAAAAGAAAAAAAACCCTAATTCTTTTCCCTAGCCACAAGACTCTCACATCTCTTCTCTTGCTCTCACGGTTTTCTTCTTCTTGTTTTTCTCCTTGTTCTTTGCTAACTAATAGCGAGCGAACCAAGGAGAATTGAGACCGTTTCTCTTTCCCATTGTGTTCACCAACTAGAGGTTAGGCTGAGGAATATCCCGAGAGCTGGAGACCTAAGTGTTAATGCAAACAAGGCGAAGTCGAAGGCTAGCGGGTGTTCAACCGGAAGCTCCTTCAAGTGTGCAAAGCGAGGTGATTCCAGCCGTTCAATCTGTTCCTACGCAACCTAGGAGGGTTAAGGAACGCAAAGGTATGATCTTCACGCTTCCGCATGGCCTTTATGGCTCGCATTTTATTTTTCTCCAATTTTTTTAACTTACGGTGCATGCTCCTGTTTCTGCGTTTTCCATCACCTAAGAAGTTGAATTATGCTTACATATCTATTAAACCAATGAACAAACTCTCTTTCTAGTGCTAATTCAATGTCAGAGGCAGAAATTCTTGAGGAATGAAGACGTTTTTCAGCCTTGAACAATCTAAATATTATCTAAAAAAACAATGTGTAAGTTATGTATCCCCTATTATTTGTAATCATTAAGAAAAATAAATACTCACTCTATATAGGGTTTGACCTCTTTAGTGTTCAACAACATATACAATGCAGCTGCATCATGTTCTTTGTCTGATAGAAATCTGGTTTTTGAAGCACCTGATGCCCACCCAATATAGCAAAAAGTTGAAATTGTTGAACCAAATAACTTTGAACTACCACCATCATCATTTCTATCAACTCTTCTACTCTTTGTTTTGACATGGGGTTCAAAGTAATGCGTGTAAAAACTTGACACTTCTTCAACTATGTATGCATTACATATTGAATCTTCACCTTCTTTTTCCAAGTGTATAAGAACTTAAGGATAAAAAGTATTAATGGCATGCCAAAAAATAAATGCCATCAAATAAGGTAAGAATTATTTGGCTGATCTCTTAAAGGGATATATCCATTTATATTGCACAGGTCCCCCAACTAGAGCTTTATACGGTAAGTGAATTGGCAAATGCTCAATTGAATAAAAAAAGCCTGGAGGAAAAAATTCTCTCTAACTTGTATATGACCACAGCAATGTTTTCTTCCAATTTAAGTACTTGGTCATCATGCAACATTCTAGAAGTCAAATCCTTGAAAAATAAGCTGAATTCTGTTAGTGCATTGCTAACAGCTTCTGAGAGCAAATGCCGAAATGCTATGGGAATCAACTGGAAAATGAATACATGACAGTTATGAGATTTGAGGCCAAACAATTTGCATTCCTTCATATCCACACATCTTGACAAATTAGAAATATAACCATCAAGAAATTTTAATGATATGATTCACTTACACGAGATTTTTTTTGAGCATTTTTTTCCAAATAGTAGCATGCCTTTGGCTTTTTTGTACCTCCTTCAGATAGCTCCAAATCCTTTCGTCGACATATCTCACTTAAATATCTCCTTGCATTTTCACCATCCTTGGTTTTTCCCTTTACATTAGATACAGTATTAAATATATTGTCAAAATTTTTTTTTTATGATATGCATAACATCAAGATTATGTCTAATGAGATTCGTTCTCCAATATGGCAAACTCTAAAATATACTTTTCTTGCCCCAACTATGAGACTCCCCGTAGCCTTCCGGTATGCCATTTCCACCATTTTCAAGTACAGTAGGCAAATCTTTCACTCGAGCCCATATTTCATCTTCACTTAGTCTCTGTGGAAGTGGTGATTCCTCAGTTCAATTCTTCCTAAATGAGTTTTTATTCTTTCAAAAAGGGTGATCAAGAAGCAAAAATTGTTGATGATAATTAAAAAAATAATTGTTTCGAGAATATTGAAGCCTAAATGCCTTTGACTTCTCCATACAATATAGACAAGATAATCGGCTCCATCCAGACAACATGCCATAAGCTGAAAAGTCACTTATTGTCCACATCACTCATTTGAAAATTTTGCTTCAATGAAATATCATAAGTTAGAACTCCTACTTTCCATAACTGTATTAACTCATCCACTAGAGATTGCAAATACACATCTAACTGTTTCTTAGGATTTTTAGGACCAGGAATTATGACACTCAGAAACATGTACGGTGATTTCATACACATCCCAGATGATAGATTGTAGGGAGTTACAATCACAGGCCAACAAGAATATTGTTTACCAGATTGGCCAAATGGAGTGAAGCCATTAGTGCAAAGTCCAAGTCTAACATTGTGAGACTCGTCAAAGAATGACGGATGTGCATGATTGAAAGACTTCCAAGCCTTTACTTTAGAAGGATGACTAACTGTCCCAGGAAGAGGATTATGCTCTGCATGCCATCTTATATGCTGGGCAGTAGCTTTTGATGCATATAATCGCTGTAATCTTGGTGTTAATGGTAGATAATGCATTCTTGCACAAGGCACATTTCTATCCACACCTAAACTCCCATTTTTTGGTTTCCATCTAGGATGATTACAAAACTTGCATTCTGTAAACTGCTCATACTCTTTCTGAAAAAGTATACACCCATTGATACAACATTCAATTTGTTCATATGGAAGCCCCAAACCTGAGATAAGTTTTCTTGTCTCGTAAATTTTTTTTGGCATTTTATCTCTTTCAGGTGTAATGTCTTTGATGAGTTGTGCTATAGCATCAAAACAAGCTTCAGGCAAGTTCTAATCTGATTTGATCGTTAAAAGTCGAGCAACCGTGGACAAGTGGGATTGATTATCACACCCGTGCCACAATGGTTCATCTACTACTTCTAGTAAATCATAAAACTTTTGCGCACCTACATTAGGCAACTTATCTATTTGCATATATTCATCCAATGTCCTATCCCATCCAACTGCATCAAAAAGCATATCCCTATATGGATTGCTTGCCTCATGGGCCATTTCACAAACATTAGGAGCCTCACCGATACGACTTTGCTGTGGGGAAGATATATGGCTCCCTATGGGAATATCATTGATAATAATTTGGAAAAAATCCTTTCTTACATAGATGAAGCTTCATATCACCAAAACTTAAGAATTTTCAATTCCTAGACTTTGAACATGGACATCTAATTTTCCCCCCACTAGTAAAGTCCAATTGTGTGTTTACAAATTGGATAAATCTGTTAATACCATTCACAAACTCTCTCATTATCCCCTTTTTACCAGGTAGGAGCCTATTGTACATCCATACTCGATCAGGCCTCATTGAGAGCACTTGTGTCAGACAAGCTAAAAATGCAAACAATAAAATGATATCCTAAATCTAAAATATTGAAAATGTTCCCAATAGATCTTGAACTTTAAATATTCATTTTTTCCTACAGTTATCTATCATAGATTTCTTGTTTAGACAATATATATTCAATAAAATCAAGAAATAAAATATTCATTTTACTAGGTTGAACACGTATGCATTGTCAAATACAAGTACAATAAGCCATTTACCCAAACAAATAAGTCCATAATATAATAAAACAAACAACAAAATCATTTGTGTTCACACAAAAACAAGTGAAAATTTTGTGTCAAGCCATTTTACCACCAAGTCAAGTTAACACAAACAACAAATTATCCAAGCAATGACATAACTAGAAGAACCAGTTTCCAGATTGGTCATTAATTAAGAGAAAGCAAACTTTGTCTGAATTAACTAGCAAACTCCAATAATAGATAAGGTTATTCAAGTTTATAAAGTTATTAGGTAAATATACAAGGGTACTCAAATAAATCTATATAACAAAACTTTAGTCAAATGGTTTTTACAGTAACACATAGAAAAAATTTATAGAAACATGAAAAAGCTTCCAAACGGCTTGATTCTCAAATCAAATGTCTACATTACTAAATAGAACTATAAAATTATATCAAACTAGTGTAGAAACGTACATTTCAGTCTAAAACAGTAGTACACACAGGGAAATAATCAGTAAATCTCAGCTAAACCCTCGAAGAAATCAAAAGAAGAGGAACCAGATAACTATGGGAGAAACAAACAAAAGCTAAATGGAAACCCAAATGAGAGAACAAACCTCTTCATTTGAATTGAAAATCAGATCTATAGAAATCCACTCATAGTCCAGAAATGATTCTTCAATGGTTTGAATGAAGCACCTACAGTTGATAGCAAAAAGATCAAAGAAACTCAGAGAATAGTGGATAGTTGGAGTATCAAATGCGACATCAAATCGATGACCAGAAGATGAGGCAGATAGATGGAGTATCAAATGTGACACCAAGCAACACCAAAAAAAAAAAAAAAAAAAATCATAACTTTATCATCCTATTCAAACACAACAACCCATGAACACTGTGAACAGTACTCATGAAAACTTCCCATGCGCTAGTTGCTCCTATAACAAACAAAGACTATTATATAGAGGAAAGGGCTAAAAAAAAAATGTATATCCTAACTATAAGCATTTCCAAGAATAATATACATCGGCTAGACTCTAACAAAATAACCTGAAATTTTTAAAGTGTGTTTGGTGGAAATATCGCTGTTAAAACCAATATAGCTACATAAAACAATTCTACCTGAGAAATGCAAAGTTATATCTCCCAGAACCCTTTTCTTTTAATATCATTCAATTTTTTTTGTTTCCTAACATGCAACCTATACCATATGAACTCACAATATGAATTTCAGCATCTTTTAATTAATGTGTCTAGCCAAGGTGGTAAGAATTATTCTAAGTAACTAATAAACGCAAAAATATATCAAAATTAATTCTAAAGGATCACATAGTCAAAGGCCAGATGAAATGCATCTCTTTATGTTCAGTTGTAGCTACAAATATGAGAGAATTCCAACATCAATTCGTCCTCAGGTGATAGCTCAAGTTCAGCTATACATACATGTCATTCCCTTAACATCCAAATGCAACACATGATTTGCACTGGTTTCAAGGGAAACATTATGTTGGCTTCACTTCACAAAACAAAGTCACATGAGGCTACATCAAATCATGCAACCTATGAACATATAAAGCCACAATACTGTCCAGCATCTTCTCATTAACTGATGTGCCATTTTTTTGCAAGTACCATCTTTCAATTTATAAGAAACAAGTTTTCATTTTGGCTTTAGAACATCTATTGAAATGAAAAATGATACAACTCAGATTTATACTTGCACTAAACAAAGACTAGATAAGATGCACCTTATTAGATGGAAAATCTGAGCTGTCCAACTAAGGAGATAAATAGAAAAGAAACCAAACAGGGGAAATAATTTGTTCAAACAACTCACTATCCAAAAGTTTTGAGTGTAAACAATTAAAGAGAAAAAATATTAATATGATTGAACAATTCCTCTTCATGTTGTTTTACGGCTTAATTTAATTACAATCAGCATAAGTTCCTCTTTTTAGCTATCTTTTATCCTATTTTCTTCCTATCTTAGATATTGGGGGACTGATGATGCGTGCACCTTCTAGATAGCTAAACCCTTAATAAAATCCATTGGCCATATGGGTACAGTTTGGAATTAATTCTAGTTACACCGGTAGTTTATAATTGAACAATTACCACGCTTAAGTTCCTATGCATTTACAACAATTGCATAAGAAATGCTCCCTAACAGAATTATAGAAGTCACAGTGCTACCACTTTCCCCTTTCCAGATTTGCAATTACAATCGTGTAGAAAAGAGCCCTTGAATTCTAAATAAGGTAAAACCCAGAAATGGAAAAGAAGGATTTTTGGACCAAAAAACACCAAAGGAAGAGAAATGAAGGATTGCTCAAGACATTTGAAAATTAAAACCCAAATCATTCAACTTCTACATAGATATATTCGGGGAAAAAAGGGGGGGGGGGCTTAACTCGCAGAATAGGAACAAACATTTATGTGCATCTAAAGGGAAGCCTTAGGATGATGAATAATGGGTAGAGATGTACTTACAAAGGGAGTAGTTCTGGTTAGAGGAGGGCAGAGCTTGCAGGAGATTTTGCCTGCTCAACAACACATTATTGCTCCGAAGAAACTCTCCAACACCCGCATTGTCTAGATCTTTTTTCAAGTCGTTTTCACAACTCTCGTTCAATTGATGAGATGATATGTGAGGGAGAATTTCAGTCTGAGATTAGAGGGCTTAGAGGAAAGGGGTTGAGAGGGAGAAGGGTGATTGACGAAATGGATGGGTTTGAGCAAGGGGAGATTGAGCAAAGAGGAATGTCGTCTGGTATTGGGGGCAGGAGGTAATGATTGAGTGAACTCGATACATGTGAACCAAATCTTAGGTAGTTGTATGAAATCTTTAGGATGTTGTACTCTTTTGGAAGTGCATAACTTTATGTGCATATGGTACAATTATCTAAAGATTCGGTGCACATGCACTGCATACACCTAAGAATATCCGTCTGACTTTATTTTTTTAATCTCCCGAACTATTTTTTTGTGGGTATCCCTCCCTTTTTGCAGTGGGTTCTTTTTTTTTCCCCCTATAAAACATCTATTATAACATTTTAATCATGTCAGTACAAGTTATTGAAGATCCAAAAGAAAAAATAATGTCTTAACAATTCTCAAAATGTCACAATATAATTCTAGAAATATACTAAATTTTATATTGATGACAGCAAGTTGATAGTTTCGATTAGGTCTATTATGACATTAAAATAAAAAAATCACAAAAATTAATTTATAATGACATGTTAAACAAAATATCATGATAAATATGTCACAACAACCTATTTTTCTAGTAGTGTTACAAAATATAATGAATCAAATAATATTTTTGAAAACTTGTGGTCCTAAGGGTTTCTTTTGAAAAATTTTGGGACTTAGATATAATTATTTAAATGAACTAAGTTAAAACAATATAAAAATTGAAATAATTATTTTAAAAGTTTATTTATTTATGTTTACACTTGCTCGTTATTTTTCAAAATTTATTTAAAATAAGTCATGCTTAAAAAAATTCATGGTCATAAGGGTTTCTTTTAGAAACTTTAGGGATTTAAATATAATTATCCAAATGAACTAAGTTAAAAAATATAGGGATTCAAGAAATGACTAAATGCATTAATAATTGACTAATATATGACCTTAAGTCTCAATATACATTCACATATAACTTGAAAATATATAAATTTTATCTATAATAATTGCAATTTATATATGTGCATGTATATAGAAAGACAAAATGTGATATAGTAGTTAACAGTATGGAATAAAAATAGTAACTTTACTAAGTATTTCTACTTTTTATACTGAAAACTTGTTATTTTAATAATATTTGTTGTATATGATATATATTTAAAAGTTTATCAATTTGAATATAAAATAAAAGAATCAAATTTACAAATATATTGACAATTTATATGCATTAATAAAGATAATTCTTATTTAATTTTGTATGATTTACAGTAATTACTATTTATATATATATATATATATATATATGCATGTATATAGAAAAATATAAATATGATGGAAACACATCCTACACATATACATGATGCCTACATATTTATATTGTCATACAAATAAAAGTAATAATTTTTACATTATGATAAAAAGAATAACAATTATATTCTTTAGTAAGATTATGTGTACAGATATAATGTAACTTTTTGATTGTTAAATTTAATACACCTAATTGGTAAATTGTTTAATGTCTATTTAGTTATGAATATTTTCATAATTAAAAAATTATGAACCGAGTCTTCTAAATTAAAAAGTATTTATTATATTAAAAAAATTATAAATAAGAAATTTGTTGTATAACTAAAGGTATGAAAAAATTGCTAACTTTTATTACTAATTGAAAAATAAAATTTATATCATTTAGGAATATATGTACAGAATAATTATATACTTTGATAAATAGAAGCAAATTAAAAATTAAAAATTTTAAAAAATAAAAGTGATAAAAAATTTTACTTTATTTATTTATTTAAATTAAAATTTACTTGTTTTAGAAGTGTATTTCATATAATTGTAATATTTTGTAAGAAGTAAATAAATATAATATGTGCTTCTAATTTGCACAAGTAATGACGTAGCACATTAGTTGGAACACTGCGCTTCCACAATGGAGATGCAGGTTCGACTCTTGGTCATGCATAAGAAAGAGAAGGATTTTCCAGTGCGGCACCACGCGTGCAGCGATATGGAGCCATATGGCCGCCACGTGTAGCCATGTGGCGAACCATTCTGTCACGTGGCATATTTCAATTTTTTTATAAAAAAATTAAATTAAAATACCAACTGAATATATTACCAACTGATACATTTCCATTAGTAATCGGCCGGTAAAATTTTTAAATTAAAATACCAACCAATTACCAACTGACTAGATTTACCAACCGAAACATTTCAGTTAGTATTCGGTCGGTAAAATTTTTAAATTAAAATACTAATCGATTACCAACTGATACATTTTGGTTATTAATCGATCAATAAAATTTTTAAATTAAATTACCAACAAAAATACTAATCGATTATCAACTGAATATATTATTAACCGATACTTTTCGGTTAATAATCAGTTGGAAAATTTTTAAAATTAAAATACTAATCGATTACCAACTGAATATATTACCAATTGATACATTTCGGTTAGTAATCAGTTGGTAAAATTTTTAAATTAAAATATCAACCGATTACCAATTGAATATATTGCCAACCAATTGTTATCGATTGGTAATTAGTAGGTAAATATTTTCCCGACAAATTACTAATTGAATATATTACCACCCGATATATTTCGGTTGGTAACTAGTTGGTAAAATTTTTTCCATTAAATTACCAACTGATATATTACCATCCGAGTGTTATTAGTTGGTAATCGGTTAGTAAATATATTCCCACCAAATTACCAATCGATTACCAACTGATTATCAACTAACTTTTTACCAACCGATTATATTTGTTGGCAAGTGGTTGGAAAAGTTTTAAATTTTCCCCATTTTCATTTCGGTTGATAATCGGTTGGTAATTAGTTGGTAATTACCGATCGCACGTGGTCAGTCAGTAATAGTTAGTTGGTATCTTGCATTTTTCTAGTAGTGCTAGACATTCCCCATAATGACTGAGTAATGGTAACTGATTAGTAGAATCAAGAGCAAAAGTCATCTTCAAAGGCAGGTACTGCTGCTACTAATTGGTAGTCGTAGACCACTGAACAAAGTGGTACTCTGGATGTATATGATATAACCAAGGGGCCATTTCGAGAAGTTGATGAAAGATTCATGAATTTTAGGGTGATATTTAAATTGATTTTTAAAAATATGCAATTGTTTCAATTAAGTTTTTCAAAACTTACTTTACTCAATTTAATCCCTAAAAATATTAAAAGTGTCTCAAAGTATTCCTTTTTCGGCCGAAGAAAGACTACATTGAGACACTTCTCATATTTCTAGGTATTAAATTGAGTAAAGTAATTTTTGAAGAATTAGATTGAGACAACAATTTTTCTCACATGTTTTATAATTTTAATAATTCATATTTATTTTTGAGAATAGGTTTTTCCATTTTTTAAAGCTCGTAAAAGATATTGTTCTCATTCATCTTTCTTATAATTTATCTAACTCAATTTTTTTTCCCTCAACAATATCTTTTTTTTCTCATATATATATATTTTTTCCTTTTTTACTTTCTTGGAATTCTTCTAATTCATAATATTTTCTTGATTATTTTTTACTTATTTTTTTAACTCATAAAAATCTTTTCTTCCTTCCTCTTTCTTGTAATTCATCTAACTAATATTTTTTTCCTTGATGACATATTTTTTCTTTTCTTTTAGATGTATAAATAGTTTTATGTTTTCGTTTTCATGTAATTTCTATAATTTATATTTTTTCTTGAAGATATTTTTTCATTTCTTTTTTACTCATAAAAAATTGTTCTCTTTCCCCTTTATTATTTTCTATAATTCATATATTTTTTTTTCTCAAAGATATTTTTTCATTTTTTAGCTAATTTTTTTTCTCTTTCCCCTTTATTATAATCCATCTAACTCAGATTTTTTTTTTCTACAGCATATTTTCTTTTCATTTATTTTGGCTCATATAAAAATTTACCACCGCTGAAATATGAGCCAAAATAAACAAAAAACATACATTGTAAAAAAAATATATGAAGTAGATGAATTAGAATAAAGGGAAAAGCGAAAAAAAAATTTATGAGAAAAAAATACCTTTGAGAAAAACAATTTGAGTTATAGAAACTACAAGAAATGGAAAATATGAAATTATTTATATGAGACAAAAGAAAAGGAAAAAATATATCTACAAAAAAAAAATATTAGTTCAATGAATTACAAGAAAGAGGAAGGAAGAGAAAAGTTTTATGTGCTAAAAGAAATAGGAGAAAAAATGATCAATAAAATATTATAAATTAGAAGAATTCTAAGAAAGTAAAAAAGGAAAAAATTTATATGAGTGTTGCCTTACGAATAGGGAAGCCAATGAAACTGTCAATCGGCTATTCTTCAGCTGAACATAAACAGTCCGATGGAAAGATGAATGGTGGAGTTGGACCTTTTAAAAGACGTGGGTTCCTTGAACTTATTATAGAAAGGGTCTAAGAAAGTAGAAATATTGCATGCAAAAGCAAAATGAAACTGTATTTCGATTAAAATGATGAATGAATACAAAACACTGGAATTGATAGTCAAAACAACATAAAATGGAAAGTTTGTAATCAAAGGAGTAAAGAAAAGGTAAATAAAACTGTAAACAAAGCTGTAAACAAAGTTGTAAGAAAAGCTGTAAATGAAAGCAATAAAGAAATATGTGAAAAAAGGGAATTGAAAACTAGAAGAAAATTGGTAATTTGGTTTGAGATGATTATTGTTGTTGTTCAATCTTGGATCCCTGCTTGCTTTATACTCGTTGTGGCATGGCTACCGACTTTCTGAACGTGGAGAGGATCTCGCTTCGTGGCCCGTCCTTGGCGGTTGAGAACGATAGTGTCTTGCCGATCGTGTTGCGATGTGAGGGTGATGGCTCATCGACTCCTAGTTTCAATCTTGACGTCATCATCCGTTTGGCAGAATTCATATCGGCTTCGGCTGAAAGTTACTATTGCAACGGATCGACTAAAAATGATGTCAACACATACCCCTCTTGAGTTCCGTTGCATTGATGGTGCGAACAGGTGAAGCGATGGGAATCATACCTTTTTAATCATTGTAGTTCTTTTTCTGACAAAGTCAGAAAATCCTGATCATTGTAGAAGGGTGCCAACTCCTCAACTTCGAAGCTCGCGAATGGCTAATCTTTTGAATCTCCTCTTTAAATAGCCGTGGTCCCCATCGTTCCTCCTTCACCGATACGAAATCCTTCTTTTGCAATAACTCTATCTTGATCAGACTTCTATCTTTCTTATAAAATTCACCCCCATTTTTCTGCATATTTCTTGGATTGACGAACATCTGAATCTCTATGGCCACTCCCATTGATCATTCTCCCCTAGATCTAATCCAAGCTGAGGCTAATCTCTATGCCTTGGGCCCTCGGCTGTTGACGGAAGTCACCACAGAACATTTGTAGTTCGCCTACCTAGAGGGCTTCACCTTTCCATTGAATTAGGACAACTTTTCCACGGCCGCCCTACCCATCTCCTTTCGCCACTGGCAGCATCTCCTGAAGAACTACAGGGAATGGCGTGATCGTTGTTAGGCTACTTATGGTGCCCTTTAGGACCAATGGGGCATTTGTGATGCTATCATGATGTCCGACTTTGAAATAACCTTCGACCGCAATCTTTTTGTGACCATTTTGCTGTTCTGGTCCCCGGCGATCAACAACTTTATCTTCCCCCAAGGTATGTTCTCACCCACAATACTAGACATCTACAATATCTTGGGCTTCCATTGCGACGGTGATGAGATCCCTGCCCTACATGACGAAGAAAACTTATCGGCCGTTGAAGCCCATTTGGATAAATCCACTACCTCTTATGGCAAATTTATGGCTGCCCAAAAGGGCGTCGGCCCCGTTCCGTCAGAGCAGGAACAATCTGCCTCTATGGCTCTGTCAGTATATCCTCTGTTCTCACTTGGTGGAGATAAGCAATGAGTACCGATACTATGTATCAGCTTTGCTGAGGAAGAAAAGGCACTGTGACCTTGCTTCTCTGGTTATGGCTTTGGTATATCGGTTGATGAACCAGATGATCTCAACCCTGTTGGCTGGAGGTGACCCGACCAATCTTGGTGGCCCCTCTAGGTTATGTAGTTGTGGCTTTATGAATATATCCCCAGTTCGGTGTCAACAATATCTTCAAAGACTCTGTAGGTTCCGCCAATCGGGCTACCGATTATTGGCTATTGATGACTCCAGTAAATAGTTCTTCCGCCAGTACTATCATGGCCTATCTTTATTAGAATCGACTTCAAAAGGCGCCCCACTTCTTTTCTTACTCCGCCTGGGAAATAGATCCCATCTGGTTAACGAAACTCGTCGAGGCACCAGAAGCCTCTTTAGAAACCATTTGGGCCAGAATGTTGTGCTCTCGAGAACTCCTTCTTAGGGCAAAACCAAGCGCCTGGAATGCTAAGTCCTCATGCGAAAGGTACAACCCATATTGCATTTCATGGCAATTTGGGCTAATTCAAGATATTCCCGCTAACCCTGGTCATATCTCTTCTTACACTATCATGCCTATCATATCGGTTGAAAATGTGCCCATTTTAGCCGATAAGTCCTTAACCGTTCTTCGTTCTTTTGAGTACTATCCTTTTCAGGTTGTTAAGAAAGCCACACCAAACTTCAACCTGTGGTGGCGGCTGCTAAGCGAGATGCTCTTCTCCACTCCTGTGGAGACATGGTTGCTCGGACTAGCGGGATCAGCATCGGCGGTGATAGAAATGTCTGCGCCAAAGAAAAGCAAACAAAGCAAAGTAGCTACTAGTCCGATCGTTGAGCCCCTGTTCCGTACTCCGCCAGCAAAAAGGGCCCCCATACTTCTGCCTACCAATTAAGAGGAAGAAGAAGAGGGAACCATCCTCTCCCTGCTGAGGCGGTCAAAAAGACGGTAGGCTATTTACACTCCAGCATTTGCCAAAGTTCGGGTTGAAAATAAATATTTTTCTCTTTTTCAATGCTCTTCAACCCTTGATTCAAAGCTAACCTCGTATTACCTTCTTTCGCAGAAACAGAAGACCAACTAACAGGTTATCTCTGACTCTTCCTCAGAGTCATCGGTGACGATGCCCCCCTTGTCTCCTATAAGAACAGTTGCAGCAGAGGAAAGGACTTCTGCTGTGTCGCCTTCACCAATTGTTGCCTCCTCGTCTGAAGTCCCTACCTCAGAGGGAATGGCGATCAAAAAACCTGTCACGCCTTCTGCAAAAATGGCCCCGTAGACTCCAACGAAAATAGCCCCTGAGCCTCCAACGAAAACTACCCTATCTTAGTCAGTAACAACTGAGACCGTGGCGCTAGAACTTCTGCAGGACCTGATAAGATCTAACCTGCCTACTAGCCTAACTTCCTAAAAGACTGTCAGCCAAGCCCTTCTACTGCTAGCCCAATCAGCCGCTTCCGATATCCCAATAGAACTAAAACACCTATTGGCTGACTGTCTGGGATATATGCGGTTCACCCGGCGTTTCTTTTCCAATAATCAAAGCAAGCTAGACAAAGCTTCTCGTTAGCTCCAATCCCCGGAGGCACTCCGAGAATAGGAAACATTTTTGCAAACGCATCGTCAAGAGGCCCCTGCTAGCCTAAGCATCCTTCGATCTGCAATATCCAACAGGGTTGAAAAGATTGAAAGCCTTGATAAACAACTGCGAGCACTCCAGGTAGAATTGGATTCTGAGAAGTAGGCCCTGGATAAGAAGCTTAAAGCCGAGAGCACTTGTCAGTAAGTGGACTTCTCTGTCGAAGAGTCAGTTGCCAAATTCCAAGATAAAAGACTCATGCTAGAAGCCGAGGAAGAACTGCTCCAAATGGATCTACAACATTCAGATAAGTTGCTCACTGGTATGCAGTCTTTGTGGGATGACTTTCAATCTTACTTGACTGCTTTCTTCCGCAGTTCCAATGAAGCTGGTCCTTTAGGTACTCAACCCGGGGATGCTAAGACGCACCTCTCTTCAATGGAAGAAATAGCCACCGAACCAGAACTGGTCTCGGAAGTACCGACTACCCATTCGAAAGAAGAGGAGGAAACCCCAACGACATCTGCTTTACCTGAGGAAGATCCAAATCGGCTTGCCATAGTTCCTTTTGTGATCGAGATGCCTCATACTTATTCTGAGGAAAATTGACTTCCTATTGTTGTTTTTTTTTTCAAATGTAGTAGCCAATTGATCAACTCTTGTTTGTGATTAGCTGTTTCATGTGAAATACCAACATATTTCTTTTTTTTTCTGTTGCTTTTTTCTATATACATTTTTTCCTCTCCCTCTTTTTTTCTATTTACTCTTCTCCTACCAAGGTTCCTTCCTAAAATGTAGGATAAAACTTTTTCAAATACCTACCATTTATGGCTTTATTTACTTCCTTTTTGTTGGGTACCATCAGTCGATAAGTGCCTCCATAAAAAACCTGTGTAACAAGAAAAGGCCCTTCCTAAGAGGCAGACCACTTACCATAACTTGGATCCTTTGGTGCCACGGGTAGAATAGTTTTTCAGACCATGTCTCCAACTTGAAAGCTCCTTCCCCACACTTCTCGATTGTAGGTTCTTGCTACTTTCTCTTTATGCCTTTTGATATTTTCCAACTCTGTCCAGTGGTCCTCTTTGGTTTGGTCTAAACTCATGGCTAGGGCCAATTTGTAGTCTTCAACAGACAAGTAGTTTTGGTAAGCTACTCGAGCCGACCGTGGCAATAACTCGGTGGGTAGCATCGCATCCTAGCCATATGTCAGCCGAAATGGAGTAAAACCTATCGTCGTCTTGTAAGCATTTTGATATGCCCACAACACTTCCTGAAGGGTTTCATGCCACCTTTTGGGTTTATCTTCCAATGACTTACAGATCATATTGATCAAAGTCTAGTCCATCGCTTCTACTTAACCATTAGCCTGTGCAAAATACGGAGAAGAATGCAGTAGTTTAACTTTAAATTAAGTCAAAAATTTGCGTACCTTATCTCCCGTGAATTTAGTGTTGAGAAATATACCCTCTTAGACTAGGTTTCTGATGTAAACATCGAATATTTTAATAAAAGAATTTTTTTCTTTAGAAATTATTTGTGAATTTACATTTTATTTATGCACAATTACGTTTGGAAAAAACCCATTATGTTTAAGTAAGTAGTCCATGTGAATGGTGGTCTTTCACAGTAAGGTATGGATCACGGGTTACTTAAGATATAAACGGTTGTTCTTAACCTATTGATGAAAATGAGAATCTTATCATATCTAGGTTATTATGTTATAAATTTCAAATGGGAAATGGCTTATCTTTAGCCAGTAAGTAGTCCACTCACTTCATGACATAAGCGTATTTCGAATACGTAGAATAGGACCTGTAGTAGTGGTTTCTTAAAGTACTATATGGTAGAAACCTAGACTACTACCACTACAACGTGGACTAATACTTTATAACTTGAGTATAAGTTGGTGGTCTTACGAAGCTGGAAGCATGTACTTTGATATGCTTTAGTTAAGGTTCTATCGTAGGACCAATATACTTGCATGTTGAGTATATGTGACTAGTTAGTTAAGACAAACTTGTACAAGATAATTTCAAAATTATATCGCCCCTTGTGGTTGTCTGAATGATCTAAATATCCAGGGCCTTAGAAAACATGACTTAGATGTTTGCTTTAGGATAACTCCCTTGGAAAGCGAACACAATCCAGGAAGTCATGGATTATTGGACTAGAAGCCTAAGGATGGTAGATGTCATTTAGAGAGGTGTTAGTACATTCCTTCCTTTCTCATGCACGACGATGTATAGAGGGAGTATTTTAGTCATTTCACCTGTAGGTCAGAGACTTTACTAATGGGGTATTGTCCTTGGGGTCAATATTTCCTTATAGTGATATTAGAAAATATTTAAAATGCAAAATATAGCTATTTATATGGCAAGGGTATTTTGATCATTTTAGTAGCCAGGGCGGTGTGTCTCTTAGTCCTCAGTATAGACCGTAAGTCCTAATTAAATACAGGCTAAGGAATTGGTCTAAAATTAAATTAAATACAATTTATTTTATTTAAGTAGTCTGATTTAATTATTGGGCTAAAATAAAATAAAGGTCTACAGAGAGAGAGAGAATTAATTAAATTAGTTTAGTGAGTTAATTAATTATTCAGGGCTTTAGCCCAATTTGAATAATTAAATATTGACCTGAGACTAAACTAATATAGTCTTGTTAATTGGGCTTGTTTATTTGGGCCAGAAAATTAATTATTTATTGGGCCATTTGTTTGGTTCTAATTAGAATAATTAATTTGGTTCAAGAGGTTAAACTAAGAGTCCAATGGGCTAAATTAAAAAAAAAATCTAGTTTAACCTAAGGTTTTATTTAGGTTAAATAGGAGAATACAGACGTATGTTGTTTTCTTCTTCTTTGAGAAAGAAAAAAGACGGTCTCTTTTTCTCTCTGAAAAAATTCTTTAGTCCTGTGAGTTTTCACCAAACGTGGTTTAGGCAGGCCATATATTAGAAGATCGAGAGGAAACTTGGCATTAACATACATGCACAGACGTTGTAGGAGGCTTGCAGGAATTGCACCAGAGGTTTTTACCAACACACCTACCCCAGTTCCGCATACTCCAGTCCAGCCAATTTTGAGAACAAGAAGAGGTAATACAAAATTATTTTTTTTCATTTATCTTCTTCACGCAGGGATGGTGCGTTTTTTTTTTTTTTTTTTTGTGTTCTACGGCTGGTTTTTTGCTATGTTTTAGTCGCAATTTAATCTTCACTTAGTTCCTTGGTCAGCCATTATAGTTTCAGGTATGCTGAATTGGAAGACGATGTTCTATTGAAGGCAGATTGAGTTACATTGGTCAGAGCCTATGCCTCTACTCACTTGGTAAAATAATCTGTCGCCACTAAAATGAAAGTGTGCCCTTTGGTTGACAACGGATGAATCTTGTCGATGACGTCTAGAGCCCAACCCCTTAATGACCATGGCTTAATAATGGGGTGCAGGTCAGTGGTGGGGGTATGAATTAAAAGGCCATGCTTCTAACATACCTCACATCCGGCTGCATAGGCTATGTAATCCATGGTTATAGAGGGCTAGTAGAATCGATGTCGTTGTAGTGTCCATTTTAACTTAGGACCAGCTTGATGAGCACCACACAGGCCTTCGTGCATCTCAGCTAACGCCTGCCCTGCTTTTTGCTTGGACAACATCTCTGGAAAACCCCTGTTTGGATTCTCCTGAAAAGGTCATTCCTGATCAGTACAAAGTTCAGTGCCTTACGTTTTAGCTTCCGTGATTCCTGACCTGTAGGCCTCCGTAGGTATAAAACAATATCGGAAAGTCAGTCTTCATGTTTCTCTTCCAATATCTACTGGAATATTACCATCCCGATTCTTTTCTTAAAACTTGAAGCCATTTGAGCTAAGTCGTTCGCCTCCTGGTTCTTTACTTGAGGAACATGAGTCAAGATAACTTCCAAGAAATAATGCAACAATGCTCTCACTTCCTGTAACTTGTCAGACAATACGGGGTTAGTGCATTTGTACTCACCTGAAATTTATCGAATGATAATATGAGAATCCCCTGTTATATTGATCACTTGTACATCTAAAGCCTTCAGGATTCAAAGTCCTAAAATGAGAGCATCATATTCAGCTTGATTATTTGAGGTCCATTTGCTTAATTCGAAAATGATTTTTCCTTGCCATCCACAAGGGGCTTCTATAACCAACCTGGCACCTGCCTTATTCTGAATGTTAGATCCATCAAATTTCAACTTCCATGGTCTATGTGAAATGTATCCCTGGACCTCTTCCTTTTTAGGGCTGGGCACTTCCAAGCATGAATGATGCTCAGTTAGGAAATCGGCTATGGCTTGACCTTCATTGCTTTCAAAGGTAAGTGAATTAGGAAAAAAACATGTAACGTAATAGCCTATTTCATTAATCGTCCTTGCAGTAGTGGGCGATTTAGCAAATATTTAACGAGATTAATTTTGCACAGGACTTGCACCTCCCTAGGTAGCAGATAATGTTCCAGTTTCACACAAGTATAATATAAAGACAAGCACAGTTTTTCAACAGGGGAATACCTGGTCTCGGTGTTCTTCAGGTTCTAACTGAAGTAGTACACTGCCCTTTCAACCCCTTATACATCGTCCTGAGCTAGCAGGCAACCCATAGACTTCAGAGCCACTGAAATGTATAGTTTCAAGGGTACTTATCCCGTGGCGGTACCAAGATCGGTGGTTGTTATAAAGCTATCTTGATCTGATCAAAAGCCACCTGATACTCCGGTTGCCAGATAAATTCCAGGGACAACTTTAATTTCAGCAGAGAAGAGAATACCTTCTACTTACCTGCGACGTTCACTAGAAAACGTCGCAAGAAATTGATCTTCCCTAAAAAGCTTTAGAGCTCCTTTTTGGTTTGTGGTGGCCATACCTATAAAATGTCCCTTGCTTTGTTCTAGTTTACTTTAATCCCTCTCTAATGCGCCAAGAACATGAGGAAGTTACTGGCTAAAACTCCGACGGCGCACCTGGCAAGGTTAATTTGTAACCGATGCTGGCGTATATGAAGGAAGGCTTGCTCCAACCACTGTAGGTATTGTAAAAAAGTGGGCAATTTAACCACTAAGTTATCAATGTAGACTTCCATGGTCTTACTGATAAGATCATGGAAGCTGAGATTCATGGCTTTCTAGAAAGTAGCTCCAACGTTCTTCAATCTAAAAGGCATGACTACCCATTCGAATAAATTGATAGACCCGGGGCAACAAAAAGTTGTCTTCCTAGTGTCTTCTTCGGCTATGAATACCCAGTTATATCCGAAATATCCATCCATGAAGCTTAAGAATTGGTTTCCTACAGCCAATGAGATCATGGAAGATGAGGTTCATGGCTCTCTGAAAAGTGACTCCAGTGTTCTTCAATCCGAAAGGCATGACTACCCATTCAAATAAACTGATAGACCCAGGGCAATAAAAAGCAGTTTTCTTGGTGTCTTCTTCAGCTATGAATAACCGGTTATACCTGAAATATCTGTTCATGGAGCTTAAGAATTGGTTTATTGCAGCCGAGTCTACCAACATGTCAGCCATTAACATGGTGTATTCATCCTTTGGGGTGGCTAAATTCAGATATCTGAAATCAACGCAAACCTGCAGTTGGCCGTTCTTTTTTATAACGAGCACAATATTGGACACTTTGTCCGCGTATCGGTAGGTATGGATGAAACTACACCAAAGCAACCTCTCAATTTCTTCCTTGATCCTGGGTAACAAAGTAGGATTAAAACACCGGGTTGGCTACTTATGAGGCCTGAAACCATCCTTAGTCAACAGGTAATGCTCCACAATACCTCTGTCCAGCCCTGACATCTTATGATAATTCCATGTGAAACAGTCTTTGTACCTACGAATCAGTACCATTAGAGTTTTTTGCTGATTAAAAGTTAAGCACAAGCTCACTTTTGTGGTTCTATTCTCCCTAGGTTCCCCGATTTCTACTTCCGTTAACAGGTCCTGAGCGATAAAATCGGGTGAATGCCGAATGTCAGGGTTTTTTGTGTTTGGACATTGATCTTCCAACTATTCCGTTGTAATCTGGTTATGAGCCATGGTGAGCTTGGAGTAATGGCTCGGGTTAAAGGTAGAATGGTAGAACATAGCTTCATTTATATGTATTTCTGCGAAAAACAGATTGGGGTCGACTAGTATCCTTTCTACTCGTTCTCCATTCTAAATCAGCATCATTTGGTGAAGTATGGAGGACACACAATGGTTTGTATGAATCTAATCCCTACCTAGTAAGACAGAATATGCCAGGTTTGTAGTGATTACAAAAAAGATAGTCTTACTAACATTGGATCCGATAGCCATCTCAAAAGTGTTAACCCCTTCTGCTTTGGCTGCCTCCCCGGTGAAATTCAGCATTTGGATGTCTGTAGGAGATAGATCATGTTTGTCCTTGCCCAAACGTCTTAAAGTTTCCAACAACATTACATTCAGCACAACTCCTCCGTCGATGAAAACCCGAGAGAAAGGTCTTCTATTGATATGCGCCTTAATATACAATTGTTTGAGGTGATTGGTATGTTTTGCCATGGGGATCGGAAAAAATATCCTTTCTGATGACATTTTAAACTCGATAAGCTTTACGGATGCCTCTTTCGTTGCATAGTAATCTTCTTCTAACATTTCTTGCTCAGTCTTTGCTCAAAACTGTGATGGGAGAATACTGAGCATGTTCTGACTTGTGGAAATATACACCTATTCATTCGACCACTCCTCCAACACCTGTTTCTACTGTGCCCATCTCCTTTGTTCCTATCGTTTCTGAGTTTTTGTAAGCTGACAATGATGCCCCGGGAAGAACATCTTCTTACGTGGCATGTGCACTGTAAACTTCTCATCTTTTCCCTAGAAATGAGCCGTGAAGGTCGGAACTGTGAGCCGAGAGAAAATTAATGATCGATCGTCTAGCCTGTGGAACGTTGGTCTTTTCCCTTCCAAAATCTAGGACTGCTCCCTGACTGAAGAATCTCCCAGCTCATGCTCCATATCTTCCTTGCATGTCTGCACCATACTTGCATCTGCTGCTGGGAACGGGTTTGTATCAACTAGAGTTTCTTCTCATTTGTCAGCAAATCTTACCCTTCCTTCTTGTTGAACCTTTTGCATTATGTTTTTTAAAACAACACAACTATTGTTGGAGTTATGGGAAAACAAGTTATGCCACTTACAGCACTTCTTGTCCTTTAGCTCCTCTGGCTCCAGAATCTTGTGGCCGAATAGTAGATGAATCTGTTTATCTTTGACCATTTGATCAAAGATTTGCTCAGTTTTTGACACATTAAATGTGTATGTGGATGGTCCTACATGGAAAGCTTCCTCCTTCCCTTTATCGAGTTTCAGAAAAGGATAAGTATAAGATGTACCTTTCACTAATTCTGCTACCATCACTTCTAGTAATTGTTCTTCCTCAATATCGACAACGTCGTCCACTACTGATATCATGGTTTCCCTTGAGAAAACTTTACTGATCGCCTTTTCTCTTTTTCCTTGATCATTTTTTCTATTCTGATGGCTTAGGACAGCAGACGGGATAGGTCAGAGAAATCCTGAAGGATAAGGTGCTCTTTGAGCTGCGGATGCATTTTACTGATGGCTATCCTAGCACACTTCATTTTTGATAACTGGCTAGTGCATTTGGTTTTAGTCTGCCAAAAATGCTAGATGAATTCTGCTACACTTTCGAACGACTTCTGCTTAACTGCCAAAAGATCTGCTATGGAGACCTTAAGTGCTAGTTTAAAGAAACGCTTATGAAAGATTCGTTCCATATTGGCCCATAAGTACACGGAACTGGGTGTCAGGTTTGCATACTAAGTAAACGCTACTCCGATCAAAGATAAAGAAAATAACTGCAATTTGTGCCAGTCACTATTTTCAAACTCTCCACATTATGTCGTAAACCTCCCTATATGCTCTATAGTCGACTAGTTGTCTTCTCCAAAAATGTGAAAAAACTCAGGTAACTTAAATCCTCGTGGTAGTACTGCCATAAAGTCTACCCCTTCTGAGTATGGCTTTTGATACACTGGTCGATCTCTGGCCTGCCGACGCAATGCCTCTGTCATTGAGCTGACATCGGCTGGTGGTATTAGCTGATGATTCTGCCTGGGTGATCCTGTGATAGCCAGTCGAGAACCTTGAGCGGGGAATAAAACTATCTCAGGATATCTAGCCCCTTGTACTAGGTAAGCTGTTGTTGTGACAGGTTACGCAGAAGTGACAGCCGCCACATAACTCTGGGATCCTCCGTACGATAAACAAAATTCTTGTTTGGAGTAGCATTCTGGTCATAGAAACTTGTGCCACCATTGGTGTCGGGGTCCCTATAACCGAATATGGTGGAGCTCTTCCCAAAAAAGGTTCTGCAGGAACCATGCCGAGTGCATTTAATCCCAGATTCCCTTGGTGTCCCTGGGCATTGGCATAGACTGCTTCCTGCACAATAATTGTACCGACCTATAAGAAGGTGCAACAATGCATGAAGATGGAGAATACATACCCACCTGAGGCATCCTGTGAGATTTTGCCTCTATTCGAAATTATGGAGCTCGTTCTACAGCAAAGGTCAGAACACCGCGACAAACTAAAGAATAAGGCTCTGAATGAGCTCACTCGTACACTGCTCTATGGCATGCCATATGGCACTTAAAGAAGTAGGTGTCAGTTGAGATACCTGGGGAGGAGACGAAGACTGCGCCCCCTGTTGCTCGATGGAGACTAGGGTGCTACAGGACGTTGTTAGTGCAGGATCAAATGCTCCCTGTAAAGTCTGAATCGTAGGCTGATCGAATGATTCCGATGAAGGCCCTAAGGATTACTATTGAGAATTAGTCATAATATGTCCTGAATGCAATTGCTTGCAACAACTATCTTTGTAGTCCCATTAGGCGTGCCAATTTATGTTGCCTTACAAATTGGGAAGCCGATGGAACTGTCAATCGGTTACTTTTCCAATGAATATAAACAGTCTAATGGAAAGATGAATGGTTGAGCCAGACCTTTTAAAAGACATGGGTTCCTTGAATTTACTATAGAAATGGTCCAAGAAAGTAGAAATATTGTATGCAAAAGAAAAACAAAACTGAGCGTGGTGTATTTTGATTAAAATGATGAATGAATATAAAATACTAGAATTGATAGTAAAAACAACATAAAACGGAAAGTTTGTAATCAAAGGAGTAAAAAAAAAAAAAACTATAAAGAAAAGGTAAACAAAGCTGTAAACAAAGCTATAAGAAAAGTTGTAAATGAAAGCAGTAAAGAAAAATGCGAAAAAAGGAAATTGAAAACTAGAAGAAAATTGGTAATTTGGTTTGAGATAATTGTTATTGTTGTTCAATCTTAGATCCCTACTTACTTTATACTTGCTGTGGCACGGCTATCGAATTTCTGAACGTGGAGAGGATCCCGCTTCATGGCCCGTCCTTGGCGGTTGAGAACGGTAATGTCTTGCCGATCGTGCCATGATGTGAGGGTGATGGTTCATTGGCTCTTGGTTTTGATGTTGATCGGGTATAGCAGGTGAAGATTTTCCTTGATGTCTTCATCCGTTTGGTAGAATCCATATCGGTTTCGGCTGAAAGTTATCGTTACAACAGATCGGCTAAAAATGACATCAACAATGAGTTAAAATAAATGGGAAAAAATATATCGTTGAAAAAAATTGAGTAAAATAAATTATAAGAAAAGGGAAAGAGAAAATTTTTTATAAGCTTTTAAAAAAGGAAAAACACGTGCTCAAAAATAAATATGAATTATTGACATTATAAAAAAATATGAAAAAGAAAAAAAAATATAGTTGTCTCAATCAAATCCTTTAAAAATTAATTTTCTCAATTTGGTCCCTAGAAATATAAAAAATATATCAAAGTAGGCCTTCAGACTGCCGAAAGACTATTTTGAGATATTTTTCATATATATAGGGACTAAATTGAACAAAGGTTTTTTTTTTTTTTTTTGTAAAAGACTTAATTGAGACAATTACATATTTTTGAGGATTAATTTAAAAATTATTTGGAATTTTATGTCTTTGTATTTTCTCTTCCCTCAGTGGTCATTTGTAAATTTCCCGTGTATCCCGTGCTGGGTAGCAATTTTTGTAGGGATTTTAGTTATGTAATAACGTAAAAGTAGTAGAAAAACTAAAACCCAAGCCCCAAGATCATATGCTTGTGAATTAAAATGGGTATAAAAGTAACGGGCACAGTGTTTACCTTTCTCCGTCGAGTTTCAAATTTTTTCCTTAACGTTAAATGGCATGATCCAGCAAAGAAATCCAACTGCTTGTTTGATACAACCCAGCAACAACGAACAAGGTGTTTCTCCCTTTTCTTGATCATTCAAGACCAGCCACTATAATCCAAGGATAGGATTGTCTCTAATAGAAATCCACACAAATGTTTAAGCACTCACAAATCACTCAGTTCTGTGCTAGAAGAACAATATTGTAGTTAGGGTTCTTGATTAGAGAAGAAGGAAGCAGACAACACACACAAAAACAGTTTCTGTGTCTTATATTTAAAGGAAACGATTTTCCTATTTGCTATAGGTTTTAGAATTTTAACTAATTGTAATTAAGTCCTCCAAGATCAATTAACTACATTTAAATCCTTAAAGTTTGTAAGATCGCAATTAGGTCCATAAATTATAACAAATTTATAATTCACCCATAAGATTATTTTCTTCTCACAATTAATCCCATAATATTATTAGATAATAAATTGAGTACTCGAAACTTTTATTGTCTGTGACATATTAGGTTTCCTGATCTATTGGTAGCAAAATATGAATTAATCCAAACATCGTAATGATTAACAATCCTTAAAACTTAGAATTAATTTATTAATTCTAATTAGGATTGATTTATTAATTCTATAATTAATAAATCCATATTCAGCAGATCATGAGTGGTATCTAGCAACATATCATGACCACCCAAAAGTCCAAAAAATCAAGTGACTTGACATGAACGTTTCAATAGCAAATAATAGTGCAATAAATTCTTTTCATCATACAATATCTCATTCGGTTTAGAGTATAGAATTAGTGCCAACTCCCTCTAGAATATTAATTAATTCTAGCCTAAATATTTTAGTACTTGTTCCCAGAATCCGTTACTCATCATGTGTATCAATTAGCACTATTTCTAATACACAGTCATCTTGGCCAAGGACTTCTCGAGTAGTGATTCGTACAAGTGGTCGTGAGATATTCGTTCCTATTATTAGGAGTGGTGGATCCTTTATTGATCATTTCAATTACTTTCGTTTACTTCATGTTGTACCCAATATCTATCTTATAGGCGGTCTCATCAAGATTCCAAAGATTGGAATCAAAGCACAAAACTTAGCAAACAAAGTACCTCGGAGATCTCAAGTCTAAGGATATTTGCATATTTGCTATGATGAGATTCTATCACTAGCACTAAATAGTTATCTATGTGATTATTTCATAATTAGGTCATCCATTGTACTTGCTCTAATAACAAGCATCTACGTGTTAACTTTGAGTATCACAATACTTAAGGATATGAGAGCCACCGCTTGATCAAATCAGGAAGTATAACACGTGTTAGTCTTAATGCATTAATGATATCCTATCTCATTAATACTATGACTGTAGATAATTTAAGTACAAACACGATCCATGTAGTAGGAACCTTACATCATGATCTTTATCATGATTTTCTTAATACAGTGTTGTACTTGGGACTTTATCTAACAGTTCTATTCACACAAAAGTTAAATAAAATAAACTAAAAGATAAAACATATCTTGTATTATTAAATAAATATGCAATATACAAAATATATGCGATTGCCTCTAGGGCATAATACTAACAAACTCCCACTTGCATTAGAGCCAATCATTCATGTATCTAATATTGAATGACTCAACATGTCTATTATATTTCTTTTGGAATAGTGCTTTAGTAAGTAGGTTAGTTATATTCTTATTAGTTGAAATTCTCTCTATCTTTACATTTTGTCTATCTATGATCTCCCTAATCAAATGAAACCGCTTGAGTACATGCTTAGATCATTGGTGAGACCATAACTTCTTTGCTTGTGCAATAGCTCCATTGCTGTCACAATACAGAGACATTAGTTCAACAATGCTAGGAACCACTCCAAGCTTCGTAACGAACTTCTTGATTCAAACAGCTTCCTTAGCTGCTTCAGAAGCGGCTATGTATTCAGCTTCAATTGTTGAGTTGGTAATAGTATCTTGTTTGGAACTTTTTCAATTTATTGCCCCTCCACACAATGTAAATACGTAGCTAGATTGTGATTTAAAATCATTTTTAACGTATTGAAAACTGGCATCAGTATATCCGTTTATTTTTAAATCACTTTCTTCATAAGCCAATAATACATTTTTAGTCCTTTGCAAGTACTTAAGTATATTTTTCACAGCCATCCAATGACCCTCACTAGGGTCAGATTAGTATTTGCTCGTCAAATTGAGAGCACATGATACATTGGACCTAGTAAATATTATAGCATACATGATAGATCCAATTATCGAGGCATATAGAATCATACTCATGTGATCCCTTTCAACTTGTGTCTTTGAAGACATTCACTTTGAAAGGCTTACCCCATGAGACATGGGTAAGAAACCCTTTTTGAATTGATCTATGCTAAACCTCTTTAGTACTTTGTCTATGTCTATAGACTATAAAAGACCTAGCAACCTTTTTAATCTATCCCTGTAGATCCTTATTCCAAGAATATAGGTTGCTTTTCTAAAGTCTTTCATGGAGAATTTCTTAGACAACCAAACTTTCACACTACAAGAAAATGATATATTGGCGACAAAACTTTAGCTAGCAAAAATTTTTAGCCTTAAAGTACCTTTAAGCAAGGAAAATTTTTCTTTAGTAATAAAATTTTTTTGTTGCTACTGATTATAACTTACGGCGACAAAATTTTTATTTTCTAGCTAAAAGTGATGGCTTTAGCTAGAAAATAAGTACATTAGCGAGGAAAATTTAAGTTTCCTTGCTACTAATGCACGATCAGCGATGAAATTTCATTTCCTAGCAAAAGTTTCCTCGCTTATGATGCATCATCAGCGACAAAAATACATTTCCTAGCTAAAATTATTAACTTCTATTACAATTAACTATACTTTTAGCGATAAAATTTCCGTTCCTAGCTAATACACGTCCCTAAATTTTTAAATATTTATAACATGACCCCATAAATTTTGTAAAATGGGCTTTAAATTTTTATACATACAAAATGACTTTATAAATTTATAAATTGGTCCTTAAATTTTGAAATATTTATAATATGACCCTAAAAATTTTACAAATTGATCTATAAATTTTTAAATATATGCAATATGATAAAAAAAAATGAGAATATGCTAGATTTTGTGGCAAAATATATATGATTACCTTTAAATTTTGTTACAATACTTTTGTTTTTACTAAGTTTAAGAAATTTAATGGTTAGATCATTAATTTGATACGTCTATCTTTATAAATGCGTTAAGTTATGGGTATTTTTACCGATATTATACTAGATTACGTGTCAAAATATATCCGATTACCTTCAACTTTGGACATAACACTTTTCTTAGCAATTTCAACAAATTTAACGATCGGATTGTTAATTTGATGTGCCTATCATTGTAAATACCTCAACTTTTCGGTATTTTGTAGATTTTTGTTGGATTATATGCCAAAATATATTTGATTACCTTCAAATTCAGTCATAACACATTTCTTAACAATTTCAATAAATCTAACGGTCAGATCATTAATTTGAAGTGCCTATCTTTGTAAATGCTTTAAATTTTTGGTATTTTTGTAGATATTTTATTGGATTATGTGTCAAAATATATCTGATTATGGTCATAACACTTTTCTTAGTAATTTCAACAAATATAATAGTCAGATCATTAATTTAATATGCCTATCTTTGTAAATTCCTTAGGTTTTTAGCATTTTTGTAGATATTTTGTTGGATTGCATGTCAAAGTATATCTGATTACTTTTAAATTTGGTCATAAGACTTTTATTAATAATTAAACAAATCTAATGGTTAAATCATAATTTGAAGTGCCTATCTTTATAAATACCTTAGGTTTTTGGTATTTTTGTAGATATTTTATCGGATTACGTACCTATATCCAATTACCTTCAAATTTGGTCATAAAATTTTTATTAACAATTTCAACAAATCTAACGGTTAGATCATTAATTTGATGTACCTATCTTTGGAAATATCTTAAGTTTTCGGTATTTTTGTAGATATTTATTGAATTACGTGCCAAAGTATATCCGATTGCCTTCAAATTTGGTCATACCCATTCTATTAGTAATGTCAACAAATCTAATGGTCGGATCATTAATTTGAAGTGCCTATCTCTGTAAATTCTTTAGGTTTTCGGTATTTTTTAGATTTTTTGTTGGATTACGTGCTAAAGTATATCTAATTACGTTCAAATTTGGTCACAACCATTCTCTTAGTAATTTTAAAAAATTTAGTGGTCCGAACATTAATTTGAAGTGCCTATCTTTATAAATGCCTTAACTTTTTGGCATTTTTGTAGATGTTTTGTTGGATTATGAGTTAAAGTATTTCTGATTTTCTTCAAATTTGGTCATAACACTTTTCTTACCAATGTCAACAAATCTAATAGTTGATCGTTAATTTAAAATGCCTATCTTTTTGTGTGTGTGTGTGTGTGTATGGGTAAAACATCTAAAGAAAGAGGAGAAATCTTTGTATTGGGCTCAAAATGGCTTTCAGTATCTGAGTCATTAAACAGCATAGACATGTCAAGCGACCTACACTCCCTGCTCCAACCAAAACCAAAACTCCTAAGGTCAAGCACCAGCCTTCCAAGACAAAAATAGTTATCTGTTTTAAATGTAATAAGCTTGGTCATATTGGCAGATATTGCAAATTCTCTAGAAAAGATTCATGAGCTCTCTTTGAATGACGATGTTTTTGACAAAATCCAAAATCTCCTTCTTTCTGAATCTGATTTAGATAAAGTTGATGATGAATTTGAACAACAGTTCAATCAAATACAGGAAGAAGATCTCCTTTTTTCTTCCTCTTTTGATCATTCCAATCTAGAAGGACCAACCATCAATACTCTTACAAAAGAACAAGATCTTTTTCTAGAACTCATAGGAAAACTTCTTAATGATTCCAACAAACAAGAGTACCTTGACAAGTTCAACAAACTCTTTATCAACCCTCAACTTCATCTTCCAACCCTTTCCAACATCATCTGCATATTGCTAGTACGTACAATCTTACTGACATTCTCAATAGGTTTCCTGCTAAACCTTCCAGGACTGTTACCATTCAAGACCTTCAATCTAAAATCTCCCTTCTCAAGGAAGAAATTAGAGAAAACAAAGCTTCTCAAGAATTAGATAGATTAGTTCTTCAAAATCTTTGTTCTAAAAAAGAACCTAAAAAACCATTAGATTCTAGTGTTGATGTGAATACTTTTTTGAATTATCTTTCAAAAATCTCCATTCAAAGATGGCATGTGTGCATTACACTTGTCATTCATAATTCTTTCACTCTTGAAGTCCTAGCTCTACTTGATACTGGAGCTAATCTCAATTGTATTCAAGAAGGTCTTATTCCTACAAAATATTTTTAAAAAACTAAAAAAAGCCTTTGTTCAACCAATGGTAAGAAGCTACGAATTAGCTTCAAACTTTCAAATATTAAGGTAAAACATTCCTCCTTATCTGTTTTTTCATTTTTGCTTGCTAAAGATGTCACTAACCCTGTTTTCGTAGGCACTCCATTTATTCAATAGATCATCCCCTTCATGGTCCTCAAAACAGGTATTAAGGTAGAATATTTGAACAAAAAAAATTCTTATTTCCTTTAATAGGCCTCCTATTGAAAAAGATCCTCATCTCCTTGAGACAAAGCAATCTTAAATCAATTTTCCTTAAAGAAGATGTTGCATTCCAGCATCTTCGACAACGTCTAACTGAGCCTCACATTAAAGCCTGGATCAAATATCTAGAAATCCATATCCAAACCCAACTCTGTTCTGATCTTCCTATAGCATTCTTGAATAGAAAATAACATATTGTTCGACTCCCTTATGAGCCTGACTTTGATGAAAAATCAATTTCAACCAAGGCCCGTCCTATTCAAATGAACCATGAGCTTACAGCCCATTACCAAAATGAGATCAATGATCTCTTATAAAAGAAAATCATTTCTCCAAGTACTTCGCCCTGGAGTTGTGTAGCATTCTATGTCAACAAAAATGCTGAAATTGAGCGTGGTGTTACTTGCCTTGTTATTGATTAAAAACCACTCAATTCAGCTCTCTGATGCATTAGGTATCATATTCCTAACAAAAAAGATTTGCTCAATAAATTACATTCTGCTTTACTATTTTCAAAATTTGATTTGAAATCAGGATTCTGGCAAATTCAAATTGATCCCAACGATCAATACAAAATGGCTTTTACAGTTCTATTTGACCAATATGAATGGAATGTTATTCCATTTGGATTAAAAAAAATGCTCCTTCAGAATTCTAAAAAATTATGAATGAGATTTTTAATCATTTTTCTCAATTTATTATTGTTTATATTGATGATGCTCTAATCTTTTCTCAAAACTTAGAACATCATTTTATACATTTAAATACCTTCTTCTTTATTGCTAAGCATAATGGCTTAGTACTTTGAAAATCAAAACTCAGTCTGTTTCAAACAAGTGTATGATTTCTTGGACATATTGTGACTTTTGCATCCAAGCATTGGAATAGTTCCCAGCAGAACTATCCTACTACTAAGAAAGAAAATTTGGCAATTTTTTTTATGAATTTCCAAATTTCAAGCTGATTTATTAAATTAGAAATTTTTTACTTCACATTAATTCCAAAGTTGCAAAATATGTTTTACAAAAAGATGTAAAAAATCTTGTCTCTAAACAGATATTTGTTAGGTAGCAAACTATCTTATCTATTTTTGATTTTGATATCGAATATATCAAAGGATCTTCAAACTCTATTCTTGATTTTTTAACTTGGAAATTTCTGTATGGAAGATAGCCATGCCTCCCAAGAAAACAAAGTTGAAGCTCAATGAGCTTCCAGCCCTTCCAGCACCCCCTATAGCACAGGCCTCGAAAAAGGATTCTAGTGAATCCTCATCCTCCTCTGGTAAATCAAAATTTACCTCCCCAAAAGATTGTGCTATGAGCATATCCCAACCAGCTGTAACCCAGCATACCAAAATATAGAAGTCTCTCTCCTTAGCGAAATTACCACAAGCAAGTTGGGCCGATATTATAGAATTGGAAGATCTACATCATGCTCAATCCTAATCCTTCAGTCTATCCGATTTCGAGAATTGGTGCAGACTAATAGGATACTCTCCCAGTTAGGTAGTCCTTTCTGCCTTTCAAAGAGTAAATCATTGAAGTCCAAAAAATCTGGTATCTCTTAGACATAAAAGGAGAAAAATATCAAGATATTCTCTAGAAAGAGGCTTTGCTACAATTTGAACAAGGCCAAAATGTAAATAATTATATTTGTTTTGAAATCTTTTGATGGCATTGGCAGAAAGAAGTTTTATTTCTTTGCATTCAGAGTCTAATTAAACTGTTTCTTTCACAGTTTGGATAACATAGTCACTACTAAGTGACCATTTGGGAGATTTATAAATCTCATTAGGGGAAAATTTAGGAAATTTTCAATTGTCGATAGACTGTTGGAGGTCGGAAAAGTTAAACTCTTCCTTAAGTTTTGAAGAATTTTGAGAAGAGCAAGAGGACATAGGAGAAGAAGATAAGGAGGAAGAGAATCTAGAAAAGGGTGGAGAAAAGAAGACATAATGTAGAAAGTGTGAAAATTACTTAAAAAGAAATTAAATAAACACAGAAAATGTAAATATGGGTTTTATACTTCCCGTAACTTGGCTATCATCACCTTCAAGTTCCATAAGAAGGATACATTCAAGTTATTAATATCTTATGATGTAAAACATGGAGATCTATATGTGAACTTGGTAGATATGAGCATTAATCAGTAAATAAAGAATAGATCTACAAAGTTTGTAATAGATTTGAGAGGGATTGGGCTGTTGAGAATACATGCTCGTCTCTTGCAAGCTACTGAGTTAACAACGACCATTACTCAACTCACCGACCAACAACAACTCAGTTAGACCACCTGTAGAGTAGATCTAAAATCGAATCTCTTTCCTTGTCACCTTAGATCTGATATAGAACTTATAGAATTATTCAAAATATACTGAACAATTCATAGATCTATCAACATCAAAAATATTTATGCATCATACGTGGGCTTCTGATGGCAAGCCGTCATCTTGAACACTACAAGGTGAACTAAGACACCTAATCTACTTAGCACCATCAAATCCACATAGAATTCATTCATCGAGGGTCGGTCAAGAGTTTGTTGAACTTGCCAAGGTACTCTTTTTTGTTGGAATCATTAGGAAGTTTTCTTATGAGTTCTAGGAGAAGATCCTGTTCTTTTTTAAGAGTGTTGATGGTTGGTTATTCTAGATCAGAATGATTAGAAGAGGATGAAGAAGAGAGATCATCTTCCTATATTTGATTGAACTGTTCAAATTCATTATTAGCTTGATCTGAATCGGATTCAGAAAGAATGAGATTTTAGATTTTGTGAAGAACATCATCATTCAAAGAGAGTTTATGAATCTTTCTGGAGAATTTGCAATATCTGGCAATATGACTAGGCTTGTTACATTTGAAATAGATAATTGTTTTTGACTTGGAAGGCTGGGGCTTGACCTTAGGAGTTTTGGTTTTGTTAGGAGAAAGGAATGCAGACCGCTTAGCATATCTATACTGCTTCTTATGGTAGATAGGTCTAGAATACAGTTGGTGTTTGGTTCTATGGCTTCTATATGGTTTGGCACTACAGGAAGCTAGACCAAATTCTTCACAGAAGGTGCCTAGGTCACGACTTTTCTGGGCACAGCCTTTGGCTAATTGTCTCAACATCTTATCGTGACGACAGATTTTGAGATAACTTGTAGGATTTGGCTAGTCAATTGGCCAAAGGCAATTTGTTCATAAGGTACAACTCCGTTGTACTTGGTTTGAAGTTCTTCTGGAACTAAGTCACGAAGAGATTTGGAAAGGCCATCTAGGAATTTTTCTTTCCAATATTAGTTATTTCCATCTGTTCTGGCATAAATTCTAGTAAGGAAAGTATCCTTATACCATCTAAAGTCAGATAAGGTTTTGCATTTGAGATTGTTGAGTATTTCAGTAGATTTCTCCCTAAAAATTCTTGGTTTTCCTATAAAGGTTTTTGCAATGGTAAAGATAAGAGTTGAGACAGCATTTGGGATAGGATTATCAACATGAATAATTGGCTGGCCCTCAGGGTTAGTTTTGACAGCATGGATGATGTTATATCTATCTTCTTTTTTGAAGTGTTCATCCCACCATCCTTTGAGTTGACTTGTAAAACCTGCTACAATAATATGGGCAGCTAATTTATCAAAACAGTTGTGGGTAGTCTTATAGGCAGTGGCTATTGCAGTCATTTGCGGGAGTTTAAACATCATGCTATACTCTGATTGACCATATATGTTCCACTCATAGATGTTATTGGCATTATAACAATTTTGAAGGATGTTTAGACTTTCTTCTAAAGCAACATCTGGATAGGCAGCTCTAGGATAATAGAGTTTTTGAGAATTCTTCCAATGAAGGGATCTACCTAGTCAAAGATGTAAAGCATCTAAAGAAGGAGGAGAAATCTCTATATTGGGCTCAGAATGGCTTTTAGTATCTGAGTCATTTTGATTTAAAACAAAAACAGAATGTTGGGAACTAATAGGTTGTTGAAGAGTTAAAGGAGAGGCTGATTCTGGAATAATAGATTTCTTTTTTCCAGCTATTCTCTTTTGAAGTTCAGTAAGAAGAGGTTTTTTTGAAGTTTTTTTTTTCCCCTGAATTCTTTCCTGTACTGGAGAGGAAGCTTATATGGTTTGAAAAAAAGAGTGGAAGAAGTTAAAGAACTTGAAGGAGTACTAAATATAGGTTTATTACCATCTATGTGAATTTTCTTCTTAAAAACCCATTTGCACTTAATAGGTTTGATTCCTTTGAGTGAATCAATCAAAGTCCACACTTGGTTGTCATACATGGAATCCATTTCTAATTTCATGGCTTCAAGCCATTTGTCAGATTCTGAACTATTCAGAACATCCTTATAAGTAGTAGGCTCATCTTTATTTATAAGCAATACGTCATTGTAGTCACTTATGAAAAATTTATATCTCTCAGGTGCTACATGTATCTTACTCGACCTACGAGGTTCTTGTGTAGACGAAGGTTTGTCTATTCTCTTAATAGATGTAGGATCAGAAGGTTGATCTGTGTTTGTTTGTTCTTCTTAAACTTCACGAAGTTCAATTTTACTCCCACTGTCCTCTTTGAGCATGTGCTCATTCTCTAAGAAGACGGTATGCTTTGAAACAAACACTTTATTTTTGAAAGAGAGGTTGAAGTAATATCCGAATGATTTTTTTGGATATTCAACAAATAAACACTTATCAGACTTACTCTCTAATTTGTTTGACTGTGGCCTTTTGACAAAAGTAGGGTAACCCCATACTTTCGAGTGAAATAACTTTGGTTTCTTACCAAAGAATAGCTCAAATGGGGTAGTGTCAACTATTTTTAATAGAACTCTATTTAGAATAGAAAAAGAAATCTCTAGTGCGAAATTACCAAAATAATTTTGGTAAGTCTGCAAAAGTCATCATGGTTCGTACGATGTCTAGAAGAGTTCGATTCATTCTCTTAGATACACCATTATGTTGAGGTGTATATGGTGGCATCTATTAAGATAATATCTCATTATCTCTAAGATAACCTTGAAACTCCTGGCTTAAGTATTCATCTCCTCGATTGGATTTTAGAGTCTTAATACTTTTGCCAAATTATTTCTCTGCTTCATTCTTGAAGTCTTTGAACTTGTCAAATGCCTCAGATTTGCATTTCATTAAATACAAATATCCATATCGTGAATAATCATCGATAAAAGTTATAAAATAGTAATAACCTCCTCTTGCTTGTATAGACATTGGGTCACATACATCAATATATATAAATTCTAATAACTCTTTAGCCCTTTCTCTTTTTCCAAAAAAATGAATTTTAGCCATTTTACCAAGTAAACAAGATTCACATGTTTTATATGATTCATAATCAAATGACCCTAAGTTACCAAGTATGTGTAACTTAGAAAAGCGATTCTCATTTATATGGCCTAAACGACAATGCCATAAATAAGATGAGATTGATGTTATCTATTATTTGTTTTTTATTATTTATATTGAGAATCGGATCATTCATGTCTAGAACATACAAACCATTTATAGAAGTCGTATTTCCATATTGGACACCATTTAATGAAAAAGAACAACTTTTATCCTTAAAAATGAAATGAAATCCATTCATGTCGAAACAAGTAACTGAGATAATGTTCTTAAGTAAAAAAGGTACATAAAAACAGTTTGTGAGTTCTAAGACTAATCCAAAAGGCAAATATAACTCGTAAGTTCCCACAACAAATGCAGTAACCTTTGCTCCATTTGCAGCACGTAGGCCCACATCACCCTTCTCAAACCTTCTACTGTCCTTTAGTCCTTGCAAGTTATAACATAAATGAGATCCACATCTTGTATCCAATACCCATATCTCATTTCTAAAGACAGTATTAATCTCAATTATAAATATATTAGGAGTAGAAATAGAAGTGCCTGCAAGCTTTTCCTTCTCCTTCTTTTCCTTGATGGTCTTTAGGTAGGCTTTGCGGTTGTGCCTCTAATGGTCCATCTTGCCATAGTGATGACATGAGCCTTTGGCAGCTATCTCCTTCTTTTTTATGTCATATTTGGGCTTAGTGGGAGCCTTCTTTTTCTTTGGAACTTTCTTCTTAGAAGAGGAAGATTCTACCATCATGACTACATTAGATTCCTTCTTCTTGGAGAATTTCACAGTCTTGAGAAGATTAATTAGCTTGGGTAATGTAGTCTCAATCTTATTCTTCTTGTAGTTAATTACAAATTGTGAAAAACTACATAGCAAAGATTGTAGAATTAAGTCGACACTTAAGTCATAGTCCATTACAAACCCAAGAGACCCAAGCTTCTCAATTAAGCCTAATATCTTCAGCCCATAAGTGATCACAGAAGTACCCTAAGCCATTGTAGAACGAACAAGTTGTTTTGAGATCTTATATCTCTCTATTCTGGCTTGGGCATCAAACAACTTTCGAAGATGTAAAATGATCGAGTAAGCATCTATATGCTCATGCTATTTTTGCAGTTTAGGGGTCATTAATGCCAACATTACACAGGATGTTATGTCATTGTCCTCTTTATGCTTCTTGTCGATAGCATGCTCATCAGTATGAACATCTTGAGCTGGTGGTGGCGGAATAGGAGCACCTAGCATGTAGAGCAACTTTTCTGACTTGAGAACAATTTTCAAGTTTTTATGCCAATCCAAAAAATTCAACTCGGTAAGTTTGTTGGTTTCTAAGATGCTACATAAATTTAGGTTGGTTGACATGATGCAGATGACCTAGATGTAAAGATAAAGAAATTAGTTAACTATATATGCACATGTAATGCAAAACTTAGGTCTTTAATTAAGTGCATAATTATTTTACTATTTTACTCAAACAAATAGCCCCCACTATTATTTCGGGAAAGCTAGTTGGAAGCTTTTCTATTGGACTGGTATCCAAATTCCTCAAGAATGACTTTAGATTTGCCCAATATGACACCCTTAAGTTCAATGGTAGGTATCCAATACCAATTATATCGAATGTAATTTTCGGATCATTAGGTGATTAACATCTTTTAATCTTAAAGCTTTTAAGCTAACCCAACCTTGTCTCTAATATTCTTTATGCTTGGGTTAGCCCAACCAGGATAAAGAAATTAGTTAAATCCAATCAATTAATCAGGAATTTAATTTCATAGTTTGAACATGCTCGATATCAAGTAGGCTTGGGTTAGCCCAATAACCTGGTCTCGAAAAAGAACTCTTAGTTTTACTATATTAATAGAAGGCATTAGATTTAATATTAATTTAAGGGATTTATGATTATTAGTGATCTCATACATTGCATGCATAATATCATCATATTCATACATCACAAAAATAATAACGTGATTTGGTTATGGACTTTACTATATTAATTTCTTTGAGCTACAAAAGAAATTAACTTGGTAATCCTAAGTGTTCATGCAAGATATAGGGAGAAAGTCTTACCATCCTCTTTTTGGTCTTGATCACCTTCTCGTTGAGTTATAAAAAATTCTAATCCTATCTAACATATGTAATCTAATTACATAAAATTCAAATAAAGAAATCTCAAGTTACATTCGAGGGGAGTTAGATGAGAAGAAAAATTACACAAGAAAAATAGAGAAGGCATGACACGCATGCCCTATTTAATTCAAAACCAAAGCGATAAAATGTATAAACAATTTAATTGGGTGCATAGTCTATAACCAAACCACCATACTAGTTTTATGCTCAAAATAAAATTAAACATAGTAAATAATTCCAAAATCACTATTTTGGAAAAAAATAAAATAAAATAAATTCTAAAATCAATATTTTAGAAAATATATTAATTGCTAAAATTATATTTGAGGAATTAAAATAATATATAATATAAAATCAATATTTTAGAAAATATATTAACTTCCAAAATAAAAATTTGAAAATTATCTTTGTTAGTCCCAAAACCAACTTTTGGGAAAAAATTGGGGTGATTTCGAAAATTAACTTCTTGTGGGCCTTCTACGAAAACGAAAAGCTAAAAAAAAATAATTTTTTTAATAAAAAATATAACTATGCTTGGCTTTTAATATGACAGCCGCGATTCATGTTTTATTTCTACCCAAGCCATTCGCGACTTACCAAAAGCCAGTCGCGGCTTAGGTTGAAATTGTACCTAAGCCGCTCGTGGCTTGGGCAAAATTTCTTTTTTCTTTTTCAATCTTTTCCAATCATCTTTATCAGCGATTATAGAAGACAATTCCTCTGTTAAACTTCAAAGAAAATCATTCAACTCTTGTTTTGTTCTCCATTGAACAAACATTCTATTCTCTAAAAACAAAACAAAAACCAGACGAGGAATAATTTTTTTTTCGCAAAATAGATTCACAAAAATGAATTTTTCTTCGTAGAAAGTTAACATGAAACCCTTTTAGAAAACACATTCTTCTGGGATCAACATACTACTATAACCATTACAAATATGCTATCCATCAATCCACAAAACCTACAATATCAAAGTTTTCTAAATCCGGTAACCTGTGTATTCAAAATACACAGCAAGGGCCCACGTTCATGAAACAATTTCCAAGACATTGTGAAAATGATTTTCACAGACCCATCACAAATATTGTAGTGGTAAACAACACCCAGAAGCATGCTCGAAACAATTTCATAGCGTAAAAGAACCCATTAAAACCATAAACATGAAGTCTCTGATACCACTATAGGGTATTTCAATCATGAAATAATGTAAAAGCAGTGGAAAAATTGAAACCCAAGCCCCAAGATCATATGTTGTGAATAAAAATGCGTATAAAAGTAACGGGCACGGGGTTTACCTTTCTCCGTCGGGTTTCAAAATTTTTCCTTGACATTGATCGACGCAATCCAGCAAGGAAATCCAATTGCTTGTTTGATACAACCCAGCAACAACAAACAAGGTGTTTCTCCTTTTTCTTAATTGTTCAAGATGAGCCACTACAATCTAACGATAGGATTGTCTCTGATAGAAATCCATGCAAAGGTTTGAGCACTCATGAATCACTCAGTTCTATGCTAGAAGAACAATATTGCGGTTAGGGTTCTTGATTAGAGAAGAAGGAAGAAGATGACACTCACAGAAACAGTTTCTGTGTCTTATATTTAAAGGAAACGAATTTTCTATTTCCTATAGATTTTAGGATTTTAACCAATTGCAAATAAGTCCTCCAAGATGAATTAACTACAATTAAATCCTTGAAGTTTGTATGATTGCAATTAGGTTCATGAATTATAACAAACTTATAATTCACCCATAAGATTATTTTCTTCTCGCAATTAATCCCATAATATTATCAAATTACATATTGAGTACCCAAACCTTTATTGTGTGTGACATATTAGGTTTTCTAGTCTATTGGTAGTAAAATATGAATTAATTCAAATATCTTTAAAGTTAATAATCCTTGAAAATTAGAATTAACTTATTAATTCTAGTTAGGATTGATTTATTAATTCTATAATTAATAAATCCTTATTCAACAGATCATGAGCGGTATCTAACAATACATCATGATCACCCAAAAGTCCAAAATGTCAAGTGGCTTGAGATGAACGTAGCAACAGTGCAATAAACTCCTTTAATCATATAACATCTCATTTAGTTTAGCGTATAGAATTAGTGCCAACTCCCTCCAAAATATTAATTAATTATGGTCTAAATATTTTAATACTTATTCCCAAAATTCATTACTTATCATGTGTATCAATTGGTACTATTTTCAATACACAGTCGCCTTGGCCAATGACTTCTTGAGTAGTGATTTCTATAAGTTGCAGTGAGATATTCGCCCCTACTATTAATAGTGGTGAATATTTTATTGATCCTCTCAACTACTTTTGTTTACTACACGTTGTACCCAATATCCATCCCATAGGCAATCTTGTCAAGACTCCAGAGATTGGAATCAAAGCATAACGCTTAGCAAACAAAGTATCTTGGAGATCTCAAGTCTAAGGATACTTGCACATTTATTATGATAAGATTCTATTACTGGTACTAAATAGTTATCCATGCGATTATCTCAGAACTAAGTCATCCAATGTATTTATTCTAGTAATATGTATCCATGTGTTAACCTTGAGTATTACAACACTTACGGATATGAGAACCACCACTTAATTAAATCAGAAAATGTGCTAGTTTTAACACATTAATAATGTCCTATCTCATTAATACTATGACTATGGATAATTTAAGTACGAACACTATTCAGTGTAGTAGGAATCTCACATCATAATCTCTATCATGATTTTCTTAACATAATGTTGCACCTGGGACTTTATCTAACAATTCTATTCACATAAAAGTATAAAAAAAATAAATTGAAAGATAAAGAATGCCTTGTATTATTAAATAAACATGCAATATACAAAATACATGTAATTGCCTCTAGGGCATAACACTAACAGTTTTGGCCGTCTTGCGTATCTACTCCTTTCGCTGGTTATGAATAGTCAATCACACAACAAACTTAATTAAAACTTAATTTCTCATTGGATTGAAATTCACAGCCATTGGTTGCGATTCTTGTGGAGTCATATTCTTTCATGTTCATGAGAAGTTGAGCATCCTCTTCATTTAACTCAACACAACTTTTGTTTAGACCTTGCACATTTTATAGCATACTGTGCACTCCTTACAATTTGTAGAAAAGAGTTAAAACTCAAAATAACCTAAAGATGAAATAGCCAATTGCTGAGGTTGCTTGTCCTTTCCAGCAAATTATCAATAGAACTAGCATCTATAATGTTTGAAAAGGCATATGCTTCCGGATTTGTTGTTCATCCTACGAAGACTAGGTTTGTAGGGGTGCTTCATAATTGCCCATAAGCTAGCAATTTTTTAGGCCTATTATCATCTTTGTGTGGTTGTACCTACCATTTCCTAAGCATTAGAGGATGGATTTTCTGGCATTGTTGTCTGGTTGTAGGAGTAGCAAAACACTCCCACAACCGATGCAAAACTAACGAGTCCTTTTGGACAAAAAGAGACTCTTTCCATAGAATTATGAACAAATCGAGATTGGCCTGTACTCTCACGATTTTCGACTTCTACCAGGATTATACTTTAAGTGTCTTCCTGCCTTTTCTGATTACCATCATCAACTATAATTATTTTTTGAATATTCTGAATATCTAGAATTAAAGTATCTGAGTCTGGCACAAGTGGGCTGCTTTCAGGGTTTGATGAATAGAATGTTGAACTGTTGTGACATCGCCATCCTTCTTAGCATTCTCATCAACATTATGTTTTTGAGGTTGATCTGGGAGATCTAAGGTGGAGGGAATCTGAAGACCTATTTTTGATGACTGTCCCTGATACTTCTTGGAGTCTAGTAGGTCTATGGTGCTACTACCGAGACCTGCATTATTTAAGAAGTGCAAAAAATCTAAGTAGCACATGAATTATCTGCATGTGTTTAGTTTTGCACCTAAACTAAAAAACTTCTTGAAGTAGCACTGATACTATTAAAATATCAGTCTTGTTTGACCGTTTAATCATATTTTCTGTCGATCATGCAACAGTCGTGTGAGGGCATTTTTCTACTTACATATTAGGGCAAAAAATCCAAATGGCACCTGAACTATCTAAAATTTTAGGTTTGCACTTAAATTAAAAAAGGTCCATAAGTAGCACTCATACTATTAAAATATCCTGATCTTGCACTTTTAAATACAAAATCCAGACATTTTAATAGTATGAGTTCTACTTTTGGACCTTTTTTAGTTTATGTCAAAATTTAGAATTTTGAAGACCTGGATAAAACGATGAGATCAGATATTATTCTAAATCTCTCTAATAAAGTTTCAAGAGAAGTCGCTTCTAAGAATTCAGCCAAAGACATGTGGGAAAAATTGAAAGCTTTGTATATGAAGAAGACAATAGAGAATTGACTCTATCTGAAACAAACCTTGTTTACTCTTCGGATGCGCTGAAGGTACATCTATTATCTCACATCTTGATACATTTGATTCTTTTATTATGAATTTGAGTAATATTAATGTGAAAATAGATGATGAAGATCAGATCATTTTATTGTTGTGTTCCTTTCCCTAACCTTTTAAATATTTTTGAGATACTATGATGTATGGGAAAGAAACAATCTCGTATCAAGAAATTAAATCTAGTTTGAAATCAAAAGAAAGGATTCATAGAGATTTAATTGGGAAGTTAGTAGAAATCAGGTTGAAGGCACTACAAGAAAATTAAGATTTCATGACAAATATTTTCCTCGCTAAAGGCCTTTGGCGAGGAAAAAATCTTCCTCGCCACATTGGTGTTTCATCGTCGTTGAAACGCCGTCGCCAAAGGGTTGGTGACAAAATGCAAACTTTTGTCGCCAAAAGGTGACCTTTAGCTAGGAAAATATTTCCTCGCTAAAGCCTTGGGTTTTACCTAGGAAAAATTTTGTCACTAAAGCTTAACAAGTTTTGTCGCTAATGATGATTTTCAGTGACAAAAAGGTTTTTGTCGCTAAAATTTCATCACTAAAAATAAAAATTCTCATTGAGAAATTAAATATAATTTTGAGAAAATATTTTTTTGAGAAAAAATAAAAGTTTTTCGTCACTACTAGCTAGGAAAAAATACCGTTTCGCGAGGAAACGGTTTCTTTGGCAAGGAAATTTGCTCGCCAATGACCTTTAGCAGCAAAATATTTCCTCACCGAAGGGTCATTGGTGAAAAAAAAAACATTACATTGGCAAGGATAATTCCTCGCCAAAGGGAGCTTTGGCGGAAAAATTTTTTGTCGCCAAAATGATCATGGTGACAAAATATCTGGCACTGGTGAGGAAATATTTCCTAGCTGAATGTCAAGAAAGTTTTTTAAAAAATAAAAAATAAAAAATTTCTCTTCTAACTACGTTTCATTGCCTTGGTCCACCTACACCAAGCACACTTGATTGCACCCACCACACTAACCGCTCCTCATTGGCATGGTCTACCTACACCAAGCACACTTGATTGTACCCCAATTTAATTCAAAGTACGACATTGCTCTGCGGCAGGTTTTGAACTCGCTACTTCCTTTGAAAGCATGTAGAACTCAACCTGTTGGGTCAAGTTTAAATGTTTGGTTGTATCCTTTTTTTTTATTTTTTTAAAACTATTCTCAACATACTTTTTATATTTAAAAAAAATTAGAGTAATAATAAAATATAATAATTAGATTAAATTTACTATAAAAATATATTATTCAAAATAATAAATTGTTTTATAAATTTATATAATTTTAAAAGTTTAAATTCTATTAATTATGTTATTGATTTTACTAAATAATTTAATACATATAAATCAAATAGAAAAAAAGACTTATACATTATATTTTTTACACACACACACACACACACACATATACAACACATATATAAATTTACTATCAATACATATTATTCAATAATATGCTATAATTTGGACATCAATGTACATTTGAATAAATTTAAAAGACAATTAATTTATTTATTATCTATTTTAAATGTGTATATTTAAATGTATATATACACACATATATATTAGGGAATAATTTGCAAAAATTTTTGGGGGCCATATTATAAATATTGAAAAATTTAGTGACCAATCTAAAATTTTTTGGTCATATTGTAAATATTCAAAAATTTAGGGACTGCATTGCAAAATTTGTGGGTGTCATTTAATAATTAATAAAAAATTTTAAGGACCAATTTAAAATTTTTAGGTGTCAATTTTGAAAATATTAAAAAAAATCAATTTGTATATTCATATACATTAATCTATACATATTAATATATATATATATATATACACACACACACACACTACATATTAATATATATTCATATATATATTCGTATATATATGTATATATATATATATATTAATATATACATATTTATATAGACATATATACAATTCATACAAATATATCTAGAAACATATACACCTATTTAGTGTGTCTATGTATACATATATACATAATCTATTATAATCTCTAGTTATAAAATATTCAAAATCTAACACATTTACAAAGATAGGCACATCAAATTAACGATTCAATCTTCAAATTTGTTAAAATTAGTAAAAAATATATTATTACCAAATTTGATGATAATCAGAAATATTTTGCTACATACTATAGTGTAATCGCTATAAAAATTTCCAAAATTACAAAGATAGGAAAATCAAATTAACGATCCAATCGTTAAATTTAATAAAATTACTAAAAAAAGTATTATGACCAAATTTACAGATAACTGGATATGTTTTGCCACAAAATTTAGTATAATATCAATAAAAATGCCCAAAACCTAACACATTTGAAAAAAAATAGGCATATTAAATTAACGATCCAAACATTAAACTTGATAAAATCGCTAAAAAAAAGTATTATGACCAAATTTAAAGGTACGCGAATATGTTTTACCATATAATAAAGTATAACCTCTATAAAAATGCCGAAAACCTAACACATTTATAAAGATAGACATATCAAATTAACAATCTAGCTGTTAAATTTGATTTAAAAAAAAGGTAATCGGATATGTTTTGCCACAAAATCTAGTATAATCTCTATAAAATTGTAAAAAACCTAACACATTTAGAATGATAGGTAAATCAAATTAACGATCTAATTGTTAGATTTGATAAAATTACCAAAAAAATAAAAAGTATTATGACTAAATTTAAAGGTAATCGGACATGTTTTGTCACAAAATCTAGCATAACTTCTATAAAATTACTGAAAACCTAACACATTTAGAAAGATAGGTGTATCAAATTAACAATCTAACCGTTAGATTTGATAAAATAGCTACAAAAAGTATTATGATCAAATTTAAAAGTAAACGAATCTGTTTTACCATATAATCAAGTGTAATATCTATAAAATACCGAAAACCTAACAAATTTACAAAAATAGGTATATCAAATTAATGATCCAACCATTCAATTTGATAAAATTACAAAAAAAAAAATTATTATGACAAAATTTAAAGATAATCGGACATGTGTTGCCATAAAATCTAGCATAATCTCTATAAATTGCCGAAAACCTAACACATTTAGAAAGATAGGCATATCGAATTAACGATCCAACCATTAGATTTGATAAAATAATGAAAAAAAGTATTATAACCAAATTTAAAAGTAATCAGACATGTTTTTGTCACATAATCTATCATAATATCTATAAAAATTTCCAAAACCTAACACATTTACAAAGGTAGACATATCAAATTAACGATCTAACTATTAGATTTGATAAAATCGCTAAAAAAAGTATTATGACCAAATTTCAATGTAATCAAATATGTTTTGAAATATAATCTAGTATAATCTCTATAAAAATACCAAAAACTTAACACATTTACAAAAATAAACATATCAAATTAGTGATCCAATCGTTAGATTTGATAAAATCATTAAAAAAAAGTATTATGACCAAATTTAGAGATAATCCGCTATGTTTTGCCACAGAATGTAGTATAATCTCTATAAAAATATCAAAAACCTATCACATTTATAAATTTGGCATATCAAATTAATGATCTAACTATTAGATTTGATAAAGTTACTAAAAAAAGTATTATGACCAAATGTAAATGTAATCAAACATTTTTCCCACATAATCTAGCTTAATCTCTATATAACAACAATCTAATACATACATACATACATACATACATACATACATACATACATACATACATACATACATACATACATACATACATACATACATACATACATACATACGTACGTACGTACGTACGTACGTACGTACACACACACAATTATTTAAAAATTTAAGGATTAATTTATAAAATTTTTTGGATTTTATTTTAAATATTCTAAAATTTAATGACCAATTTATAAATTTTTACGATCATTTTATAATTTTACAAAATTGAAGGACTAATTTGTAGAATTTGGGGTCATATTTTATATATTAAAAAATTTAGGAACCAATTTGTAAAATTTTTGTAAGGTCATATTGTGAATATATTAAAATTTAGGGCTAATTTACAAATTTTTGAGGTCATTTTGTAATTATACAAAATTTAAAGACTAATTTACAAAATTTTTGGGGTCATGTTGTAAATATTTAAACATTTAAAGACATGTATTAGCTAAAAAATGCAAATTTTGTCGCTAAAGGATAGTTAATAGTGATAAAAGTTATTATTTTTAACTAGAAAGTGAATTTTCGTCACTAATGATGCATTACTAGTGAGGAAAATTTAGCTACGAAATGAATTTTCATCGCTAATGATGCATCATGAGTGAGGAAACTTAAATGTTCCTCACTAATACACTTATTTTCTAGCTAAAGCCATCACTTTTAGTTAGGAAATAAAAATTTTATCACCAAAGGTCTTAATCAGTTGCAACAAAAAGTTTGTTGTTGAAGAAAAATTTTCCTCACTAAAGGGTATTTTTAGCAATAAAAAATTTTTCTAGCTGAAGTTTTGTCGCTGATGTATCATTTTCTTATAGTGAGGGTTGGCGGCCAAGGGTAGATCCAAAAATAAAAATAGTGGCAATAGTAAATCCAAATCTAAACATAGAAATTTGGTTTGAAATCACTATCATAAGAAAGGGTACATTAAGTCTGAATGCTTTAAGTTGAAAAATAAGGATAAGCATAAAGAAAAATCTACTGATGCTGCTAAAGTTAATGTTGTAGTAGATAAGAATGAAAGAAGTATTTTCTTTGTGACGGATAATAGGTCAAGGTTCAAAAATGAATGGAGTTTGGATTCGGGTTATTCTTACTATATGTGTCCCAATAAGAATTTGTTTTCAACTTATGAAATTTATAACGGTGGAATTGTTTTGATGGGCAATAATGTCGTTTGTAATATTGTGGGTAAGGGCATAGTTCAAATTAAAATGCACGATGATATTGTGAGGACTCTCACTGATGTTAGACGTGTTCTTAATTTGAAAAAGAATATCAACTCTTTAGGCACTCTTGAGGCTCTTAGGTGTAAATATGTAGTTGAATGTGGAGTTATGAAAGTCATAAAGGTGTTCTTATTGTCATGAAATGATGTAGGTCTGGTAGTTTGTATACTTTGAAAGGAACTACTGTCGCAGGTTCTATTGCAACTTCTATCAGCTTTGTTTAATTTTAACATCACTAAATTGTGGCATATACATTTGGGGTAAATAGTGAGAAAGGTCTATGCCTATTGAGTAAGAGAGACTTTCTGGATAGACAAAATACTGGTGCATTGGACTTCTGTGAGCACTGTATTTTTGGAAAGCAGAAAAGAGTCAGCTTCAGCTCACCAGCAATTCACAAGACTAAAAGTACTTTAGATTATATTCATTCAGATTTTTGGGGTCCATCGTGTGTTCCTTCTAAAGGTGATGCCAAGTACTTGTTAACAATCATTGATGATTATTCAAGGAAAATCTGGATTTGTTTTCGAAAAAAATAAGAATGATGTTTAACCTTCAAATGGTGGAAAGCTTTGATTGAGAAACAGATAAGAAAACAGATAAAGCGGCTGAGGACGGATAATGGCATAGAATTATCTGAAAAAGAATTTGATGAATTTTGTAAAATTAAGGAATTGATTGGCACCATACAGTGAAAATAGTGCCTTAACAAAATGGTATTGTAGAATGTATGAATAGAACTCTGTTGGAAAAAGTACATTATATGATCTTGACAAAGGATTTTTAGGTAGAGGTAGTTTCAACAACTTGTTATATTGTCAATTACGCTTCTTTTGCAGCTCTTAATTTCAAAATGCTGAAGAAGTTTGGTCAAGTATGCCTGCTAGTTACTCTGATTTGAAAGTTTTTGGGTGTTTAGCATACATGCATATAAATGATGGGAAATTAGAACCTAGAGCTAAGAAATGTATTTTTCTTGGATATGCTTCTGGGGTGTTAGGATACAAATATGGTGACCAGATCCCAAATCACCAAAATTTATAATTAGCAGAGATATGACATTTGATGAGTTGTCAACGTGAAATTCCAAAAATGAGTCTTTTAGTTCTTCTTGTGCAGATGAAGATGTACGTAGGAGTGGGTGGAGCATGAAATTGGCAGTTCTGATCCTTTTAATTTGGCTTATTCTGTTCAGTAAAATTCAATTTTGAGTTGTGAAGAATATACAGAAGAAGAATATTCCATAGCCAGGAATAGACCAAGCAGAGGGATTCAACCACTGCAAAGGTATGCAAATTTAGTTGCATATGCTTTGTCAGTTGCAGAAGAAATAGGTGGAGTTAGTGAACTGTCTACCTACAGCGAAGCTATTTCATGCGAAGATTCAACAAAATGGTTGATTATAATAAATGAAGAAATTAAGTTTCTTTACAAGAATAGAACTTGGGTCTTTGTAAAGCCGCCGTTGGGAAATAAAATTGTTGGATGCAAATAGGCCTTCAAGAAAATGGAGAGTACTCTTGAGGATGAAGATAGAAGGTACAAAGCCAGATTGGTTGTGAATGGCTATAGTAATGTACAAGATGTTGATTTTAATAACGTATTTTCATCTGTTGTTAAACATAGCTCTATCAATATTTAGGTTGCTTTAGTTGCTATGTATAATTTGAAATTGGAGCAGCTTGATGTTAAAACAACCTTCTTGCATGGTAATCTTAAGGAACAAATTTACATGAAGTGGCCTGGCATATTTGAAATTGAAGGAAAGGAAGATCATGTTTTCTTTTTTAAGAAATCCTTAGATGGATTGAACCAGTCCCCAAAATAGTAGTATAAGAGATTTGACTCCTTTATGTTGAGTCATGGTTTTTCAAGAAGCATGCATGACAGTTGTGATTATTCTAGGAAAGTTTAGATTTATTTTCTGAAGAATAAGAATAATGTTTACCTAACCTTCAAATGGTGGAAAGTTTTGATTGAGAAAAGACAAGTAAACTGATAAAGCGGTCGAGGGTGGATAATGGCTTGGAATTTTGTGAAAAATAATTTGATGAATTTTGTAAAAATAAAAGAATTGTTCAAACTGTATAGTGAGAATGATGCCTTAATAAAATGGTGTTGCAGAACGTATGAATAGAACTCTTTCGGAAAGAGAACATTGCATGATCTTAAATACAGGGTTGACAAAGGATTTTTGGGCAGAGGCTGTATCTACAGCTTGTTATATTGTCAATCGCATTTCTTCTACATCTCTTGATTTCAGAATTCTTGAGGAAGTTTGGTTAGGTATGCCTGCTAGTTACTCTGATTTGAAAGTTTTTGGGTGTCCAGCATACATGTATGTAAATGATGGAAAATTAGACCCTAGAACTCAAAAATGTATTTTTCTTGGATATGCTTCTAGAGTGAAAGAATACAAATTATGGTGTCCAGATCCCAAATCACCAAAATTTGTAATTAGCAGAGATGTTACATTGATGAGTTGTCAATGTTAAATTCCAAAAGGGATTCTAGCTCTTTTCGTGTAGATAAAGATGGTACACAAGAACAAGTAGAGCTTGAAATTAGTAATTTCGATCCTTCTAATTTGATTTCTTCTATTCAGCAAAATTCTATTTATAGTGATGAAGAAAATGTAGAAAAAAAAATATTCCATAGCGAGGAATAGACCAAGAAGAGATATTCGACCACTGCAGAGGTATACAGATTTATTTACATATGCTTTGTCAGTTACAGAAGAAATAGGTAGAGTTGGTGAACTATATACCTACAACGAAGCTGATCCAAGTTTAGATTCAACACAGTGGTTGATTGTAATGAATGAAGAAATTGAGTCTCTCCATAAGAATGGAGTTTGAGTCCTTGTAAAGCTGCTATTGGGGAATACAATTATTGGTTGCAAATGGGATTTTAAGAAAAAGGAGATTACTCTCAGGGCTGAAGATGGAAGGAACAAAACAAGATTGGTTGCAGAGGGCTATAGTTAGGTATAAGATGTTAGTTTTAATGACGTATTTTCACTTGTTGTTAAACATAGCTCTATCAGTATTTAGCTTGCTTTAGTTACTATATTTGATTTGGAATTAAAGAAACTTGATGTTAAAACAACCTTCCTGCATGGTAATCTTGAGGAACAAATTTACATGAAGTAGCTTGAGAGATTTGAAATTGAAGGAAAAGAAGATGATGTTTGCCTTTTGAAGAAATCCTTATATGGATTGAAGCAGCCTCTTAGACAGTGGTATAAGAGATTTGACTTATTTATGTTGAGTTATGGTTATTCAAGAAGCAAGTACAACAGTTACGTTTACTTTCGAAAGCTATATGATGGTTCTTTTATTTATGTGCTACTCTATGTTGATGACATGGTTATTGTTGCGAAGAATTTGATAGAAATTGATATCTTAAAAAGACAGTTAAAGAATGAATTTGAGATGAAAAATTTGGGAGCAACAAAAAGATTCTTGGCATGGAGATCAATAGAGACTAAGGTCTTGGAAAGTTATACCTGAGTTAAGAAAATTACATCAAGAAGGTTTTGGAGAGATTTGACATTAAAAATGAAAAATCGGTAAGTCCTTTTTTGCTAGTCATTTTAGAGTTTCAGCTGCTTAGTCACCACAATCAAGTGAAGAGGAAGATTATAGGGCATAGGTTCTACATTCTAGCGTAGTCAGCAATATAATGTATTCAATGGTTTGTACTTGTCTGGATATTTTACAAGAAGTCAATGTGGTTAGCAAATATATGTCTTGCCTAAGAAAAGTACATTGGCAAGCCATGAAATGAATACTCAAATACTTTCAAGGCACTTTATACAGTTGTTTGGAGTTTGGAAGAAATAACAATACTTTGATTGGTTTTGTGGACTTTGACTACACCAGAGATCTTGATAGGAGAAGATTACTTACTGGTTATGTATTTTGTATTGGCGGTTGTGCAATTAGTTGGAAAGCTAGTTTACAACATGTAGTGACGTTGTTTACTACGGAGGTAGAATATATGGCTCTGACCGAGGTAATCAAAGAAACCTTGTAGTTGAAAGGTTTATTTAGCGAGCTCAATCTGCATAAAGGTGTAATTACAATTTATTGTGATAGTCAAAATGTTATACATTTGACTAGAGATTAGATGTATCATGAAAGGATGAAGCATATTGATGTGAAGTTTTCACTTCATTCAAGATATCATTATTAAGAAGAAAGTTTTTGTTCAGAAGATTAACACTAAAAATAATCCAGTTGACATGCTTATGAATCCTCTGCCAGTCTTCAAGTTCAAGCAAAATCTAAACTTGATTGGTGTTTACTATTCGTGATTTGTTGTTTTTGAACTTTTGTAGAGAATGTGGTGCAAAACTTCTATATTTGAGTTTTAGGATAAAGTCAAGGTGGAGATTGTGGTGACTTCATTGCAAAGTCCTATATCAGTGGGCAATTCACCTTTTGAAGTCCCACATCGAATACCAACAATATTTCCACCGCCTCAAATGCCTATATATATTTCGGCCTTGTTTGGTTCTTGGATTAAGTAACAACACACCAATTACAAGTGAGCTTTGTAGCCTTTTGAGACATTTGTTCTTTTGTGTCTCACTTATTCTATATTAGTGGTATTTTGTGGCTGAGAAACATTTTCCTAAAACTATGTATATTGTCTTCTTCATTGTGAAGTTTTGTTTCACCTACACCAGTGGACGTAGGTCATTTGACCAAATAATGTTAGTCTTTGTGTTTCTCTCTCTCTTTTTTTTCTTTCTTGTTATTTATTTTTTTTCAGCGTTGTTGTTGTTGTTGTTTTTGTTATTATTATTATTATTATTATTATTATTATTATTATTATTATTATTATTATTATTATTATTATTATTATTATTATTATTATCGTCTTGTGTGGTTTTGTCATTTAAGTTTTGATTTTTTTCTGAGGCCTATCCATAATATACTGCCTTGGTCCTATTGTTGACGAATTGTATTCCATCCTTGTGCAGGCTATGCCTGCCATGGTTCTTCAATCCTTGTGGGCTATTGCTAGGTCTAAGGAGGCTGTGGCTAAGTTTATTTCAGCTGTTATTCTTTGGACGATCGAGAAGAAACGGAACTTGATAATTTATGATGGGTGGACTATGTCTGTTTACTATGCCAAGAGGATGTTGTCCGCTTTTCCAAGATTTTACTAGTGTGCATCCTCTTCCTTTTGCTTCTCCCATTTCTAACGCTTTAGCTCACCTCAGCATCAAATGGTCTTCTAGCAAATCTTCTACTATCTTTCCAGTACACTGGCTGGATCTGTAGAGGGTTTTGACTGCATTCTCAACATTGATGGTGCTTCAAAGGGTAATCCAGGTGCAGCGAGAGCTGGTGGAGTGGTTCGAACTCCATCTGGTGCCTTCCACTTCGCTTTTGGTCATCAACTGGGGATATGCACCAATATGGAGGTTGAGATGCAAGGCCTTTTTCAAGGTTTGAAGCTTTGCTTTATGAAATAGATTGCTTCTATTCTTGTTTAGACAGATTCTCTATTGCTATGTCAGCAATTCAATAGGAACCAAGCTGTTCCTTGGCGCTACAAGCAAATTTTCCGTCATATTATTTTCCTTTCTCAAAAGTTCTCTTACATAACGGAGGTTCACATTTTCAGGGAAGCAAACCAAGTGGCAGATTATATAGCAAAATTAGGTTGCCCTCAATCTTCGTTCTTTTCTTATTTTTCTGATTTGCCTCATGATGTAAAGGGCTTGTGTAACTTAGATAGGATGCGAATCCCTTCGCTTTATGTAAGACATTCTGCAGCTTTCTCCTTATAATAAAGCAGGTTTAGCCTATGCCAAAGCCTTATTTAAATATATATATATATATATATATATATATATATATGATTTATATATCTCTCTTTTATTTCTTTCATATTTTTATTTCTCTTCTTCTTGTTACTTCCTTTCTTCGTTATATCATTTTTTTTTTTTTTGTAATTTTACAATAAGAGTTAAATGGTTTGTGCATAGGTTCATTAGAACAAGTCATATCATCCACATCTCTATTCAGTAATTGTTGCTGTCAAAATAGGGAGCCGATGCAAACGGGGATCGGCTTCGTATCCGACAAACACAAACGATCCGATATGGTGCAACAGAAAATGGTATCAGATCTTTTGTGAATTAGGGATTGGGTTCCTTGAACTTACTACAGAAAGGGCTCAAGAAAGTCAGCTGAGAATGCTAAACAGGGGGACCTTTCTTGGAGAATAGAATGATACTTGTATTCATTGGCTTAATGGAAAGTACATAAAAAGTATTGATATCGAAAATACTAACAGAAACCGTAAGAAAAACTGTAAACAATGCTGGTAAAGAGAAGCTAGAATAAAGTAGTAAAAAAGCTGTAAAGAATCAAAATTCTAGACTAGAAAGCTGGAAATGATGATGAGGAAAAAAGAAAATGAAATTGAATTCTGCTGATTGATGAGTTGATTTGTTGTCCTTCATTCTGGGTGATACTTCTCATTTTATACTTGCTGCGAACGAGCCACTAATAGAACGTGGAGTTACTTTCGGCCAAAAAATGCCCCCAACGATTGTGCAGAATCCTTGCACCAAAAGATCGGGAATCTATTTTTCCTTCTTATCGGCTCCGCGGTGCCGATGTTGACTATGGCTAGCGACTGTTCGAAAGGTTAACTTTATTGGCTCGTCCCTATTTATCAAATCGGCATCGGCTCGAAGTAACCATTGCGTCGGCTCGACAAAGTTGACGTCAACACATGCGCCCCCGAGTCCCGTTGTTTCAGTGGATGCGAGTCATCGAAACGATGGGAATCGTACAACTATTAATGGTAGCCGTCCGTTTTTTGACAGAATCGAAACATCCCGAACGTTATAGAAGATTTGCGACGCCTCAGCCTTATAACCCGCGAACGGCCCAATTTCAAATTTCCTTATAAATAGCAGTAGTCCCCAATCGGAACTCCCCACTTCCTACAACTTCCACCTTCTTCAGAATTCTACTGCTTTAGTAACTTATCGATCTCTTATCTTTCTGCTATAATTTCCTGTGAACTGTAAATCTCTTCTTGGTAAAAAGATAACATTGCGATGGCCACCCCTACCGATCAAAACACTCTGTGCCTGGTCCAAGCCGATGCCCAACTTTTTGCCTTGGGTCCACGCCTCTTGCCCACAGACATTACCGCCGAACACCTGCGGTTTGTTTTACTGGCTGATTTCAATTTCCCTCTACAACAGGATACCTTCACCACCGCCAATCTTCCCTCTTCTTTCAGCCATTAGCCCCGTAAACTCAAGAATTACAGAGAATGGCGAGACCGCTGCCACGCCCGATTCGGGGCCATCTGGGCGCAATGGGGAATTTCAGATGCCATCATGATGACCGACTTTGAGATGGCTTTTGACCGCAACTTGTTTGCCGCCGTCCTTCCCTTTTGGTCTTTGGCGATCAACGGCTTCATCTTCCCGCAGGGATGTTTTCTCCTACCATTCTTGACATCTGCATCATCCTCGGCTTCCGATGCGATGGCGATGAGTTCCAAGGCTTCACGACGAAGAAAATTTGCCAGCCGTTGAGGCGCGTCTGGACAAGGCCTCCTCCTCGTACGGCAACTTCATCAGCGCACAACAAGGGGTGGAGGACACTCCTTCAAACCAAGAACAAGTGGCCTTCCTCTGGCTTTGGCTGTGTAAGTATGTCATTTGTTCCCATTTTGCCGGTATCAGCAACGAGTACCAATACTATGTATCGGCTCTCCTAAGGAGCAAGAGGCGCTGTGACCTTGCCTCTCTGGTCCTCGCCTTGGTCTACCGCACCATCAATCAACTGATGGCTGCCCTTATCGCCGGGGAGGATCCGACTAACCTAGGGGGCCCGCTCTGGATTGTTCAACTCTGGCTGTATCAATACTTGCCCAACTGTAGCATTAGCCAACTTGCAGGTACCTAAGCAGATTCTTCTGAACGGGTGACCAGCTATCGGCTCCTTCGGGTCCCCATAAATTCTGCTTTTGCCGAAACCATCGTCTCGTACCTCTACCGATGTCGAGACTTCCATGGCACCATTTTCTTCCCATATACTGCTCGCCAAGAGGGCCCCCTTTGGTTGAAAAGCCTGTCGGAAAGCCCTGAGGCCACACAAGAAACTCTATGGGCCCGAATTCTGTGTCATCGGGAAATTCTTCTGGTGGCTAAGCCTGGAGCTCGAAGCGCTAAGGCCTCTTGTGAGCGGTACAACCCTCACTGCTTCTCCCGCCAATTTGGTCTAATACAGGACATTTCTGCAGATCTAGGGCATGTTTTCTTTTTCTCTGTAAAATCGGTGTTATCGGCTGAAGACGTACACACTTTAGCCGAATGCACGCAGGCCATTCTAAGGTCCTTTGAGTTTAAACCCTTCCAGGTGGTACTGGAGACCTCCCCAAATTTTGATTTATGGTAGAGGCTACTGAGTAGGGCTTTGTTTTCTGCCCCCATAGGCGTCTGGTTTCTGCGAATCCCTGTGCCGGCCACCTCTCTGCCTGAACCACCTTCATATGCTAATAAAGGAAAACAGGTAAAACACCCTATAAATCCTGTAATAATGTCGACCTTACACACTCCCTTGGTGTAGAAAACCACTACTGCTGCTCCTGTGGTCTCGGAGGAGGAAGAAGAAGAGGTCAAGGTTCCGTCCCTGCTCCGTCTATCCAAAAGGAGACATGACGCACTAACTCCTCCCGTTTCCAAGGTTTACATTTGTCGATTCTTCTTTTTCTCCCTTTTGGCTTCCTTAATGTTCAAAAAATTATTTGCCTAATTATCAGCATAATCCTTTTCTGCAGAGGCGCAAGCAAAGGATAGGTCGTCCTGTAATTATCGACACTTCTTCTGACTCGGAGGAAAATATTCCGCTCCACTCTTTAGCTGAAAAGGCAGCCAAAAGAGTTGTCCTGCCGATGGCAGATACCCCCATGGTGGAGGCTACAGCTCCTCTTCTAACGGCTAGCGCGTCGGCTCTCCCATCAATAGCAGACCTTCTATCGGCTGAGCTGCCGACTCCCTGTTCCACCAAGGCCCGAAAAGCAATCAGTGGCCGCAGATGTCGAGACAACGGTGCCTCCCTCTAGTCATGGAGCTGGAACAACTACTGCTTCTCTGCCGATGTTGACATTGGCTTCGGAGCTGGACTTCCTTGACGGCCTCATCGGGGCTTCCCTGCCTACTGAGAGGGCCACTCTGGACAATGTAAGTCGTGCCCTTCTGCGGATTGTCCAGTCAGCTGACCCCGACATGCCCCCTGTATTTCGGGACCTGGCAACTAGGTGTCTGGGGCAAATGCGTTTCACTGGTCGCTTCTTATCCGATACACAACGCCGTAGGATGAAGCGCACAAGCAGCTAGAGCTCCTGAAACTGCATTGAGAGAATGCAGCATTTGTCGAGAGAGATCGTCGGGAATCCTTGGATCATCTTTCGCGTCTGCGAGCCGACATTGCTGAGGGAATTGGAAAAATTGAGCGGCACGAATATCAACTGTTAGAAATCCAGAAAGAGCTTACCCCTGAAAAAAGAGCTCTAGAGCAGCAACTTGCATTAGAAAAAGGATTCCAGGAGACGGTCAAAACCATTGAAGACTCCCTTTTTAAGCATCATGACGAACGGCTAATGCTGGAGGCGAAAGAGGAACTGCTTGAAGTTGAACTATCAAACTCAACCGCCTTGCTGGAAGAGATGAAGTCTGGGTGGGACCGCTTCACAGCCGAGCTGAACAAGGCTCTACACCCCTCGGCTACTAACGAGGCCGGTCCTTCCGATACCCAAACTGAGGAAGCTGTCCCTTTGCCAGCTGAACTAGGGGCTCAAAAGACAGATGCTGACGAGGTGGCCCTACCCCTCGAGGGAGGTACTGGAACTGAGGCTGAGGTGGCTGGAACAGAGTTTCCAGTTCTGGATCCGCAACCGACAGAAACTGCCCCGGCTAGCCCAGTGCCCGCCGAATCGAAAGACCCCAATCGGCGAGCGATTATTCCTTATCAGCCACTGCTGCTACCCAACGCCCCTTCTGATGATAGCTGACTTCTTTTGTATTAACATCTATGGCCATCTGGTCGGTCTCTTGTGATCAGCTCAATATATGAAAACCAAATTTTCTGTTTAAGAATATGCACTTTCTTTTTCTTTTTCTCTTTCTTTTTTTTTTACTTGCTAGCCCCTTCCCAGAACGTCAGATAGTACTGCTTCAAGAACTTACCATTAATTGCTCGACCTGCTTCCTTCCCATCGGGTGTCATTAGGCGGTAAGCTCCTCCGTCGAAAACTTGCGTTACTAAGAATGGGCCTTCCCAGGATGTGGACCATTTACCATACTTCAGATCTTTTGGAGCAGCAGGGAGAATAGTCTTCCATACCATGTCTCCTTCTTGAAAACTTCTTTCTCGAACCTTCCGATTGTACGCCCTTGCCACATTCTCCTTGTGTTGTTTTATATTCTCCAAGGCCACCCAGTGGTCCAACTCAACTTAGTCTAGGCTTAGGGTCAAAGCCATCTGATAATCTTCAGTTGTTAGACCATGCTGGTAGGCTATCTGTGCTGACTGCAACGATATCTCAACAGGTAGCACAGCATGCTGCCCATAAGTTAGTTTAAACGGGGTGAACCCAGTTGCAGTTTTAGCAGCATTCCGATGGGCCCACAATACTTCCTACAATGTTTCATGCCATTTCCTTGGATTGTCTTCTACTGCCTTATGAATCAGGCCGATTAAGGTTTTGTTCGTTGCCTCTGCTTGTCCGTTGGCCTGTGCATAGTAAGGAGAAGAGTGAAGCAACTTAACTTTAAACTGTATTAGAAAATTACATACCTGGCCCCCTATAAACACCGTTCCTTGATCCGTTGTGATTGTCTCTGGGATTCCAAAGCGGAATAGAATGCTTTGTCGGAGAAAGTTGATGACTGCTGCTTGTGTTACGTTGATCAGTAGTTGCGCCTCTACCCACTTGGTGAAGTAATCCGTTGCCACCAATATGAATGAATGCCTTCTTGTTGAAGGTGGAAAGATTTTTTCGATGATGTCCAGGGCCCATCCGTGGAAAGGCCATGGTTTAATAATCGGATGCAGTTCTGTGGAAGGCGTGTGCAGTAAAGGGCCATGCTTTTGGCAAGCTTTACAGCCAATCGCATAAGCATTACAATCTGTAGTCATTGATGGCCAAAAGAAGCCATGACGTTGGAGTGTCCATTTCAGTTTTGGGCCTGCTTGATGTGCTCCACATAAGCCTTCATGTACTTCCGCCATTGCCCGTAAGGCTTCTTCCTTAGAAAGACACTTTAAGAGAATTCCAGTGTGACTCCGTCGGAACAAATCATTACCTATAACTGTAAAGCTAAGGGCCTTTCGTTTCACCTCTCGAGATGCTTGCCCAGTCGGGTTTCTTAAATATTCAGCGATCTCCTGTCGCTAATCTTTTTGATGCTCTGTCTCCGCTATCTGTTGGCACATCATTACTTTCTTGAAACCTGAAGCTAGCTGAGCTAGATTGTTAGCACTTCGATTTTCTATCCTGGGGACATGGGCTAGAATGACCTCCTGGAAATGCTGCAATAGTCCTTTTACCTCCTGTAACTTACCCAACAACAATGGGTTAGTGCATCTATAATCTCCTACTACTTGTCGGATAACCACTTGAGAATCTCTTACAATTCTGACTACTCGAGCCTCCAATGCTTTTAGAATCCGTAATCCTAACAAAAGGGCGTCATACTCCGCTTGGTTATTAGTTGTCCCCTTCTTTAACTCAAAGTGAACCTTGCCCTGCTGTCCATTCGGAGACTCAACAACCAGACCAATACCAGCCTTCTGTTGGGTACTTGAGCCATCAAATTGTAAAACCCATGGTTTCAAAGAAACGTATCTCTGTGGCTTGTTTCCCTCCGTTGGCGGTATCTCCAGTGAAGGATGCTTAGCTAAAAAGTCTGCAACGGCTTGTCCTTTTACTGCCCTCAGTGGCACATACGTTAGAGAAAAAAACATGTAATTTGACTGCCCATTTCATCAGTCGCTTATTTAGTAAAGGGCGGTTCAACAAAAGGTTGATTAAATCTACCTTGCATAGGATATGTACCTCCCTAAATAACAAGTAATGCTCTAGCTTTGTGCATGCATAGTGAAGAGATAAACATAACTTTTTAATAGGGGTATACCTGGTCTTTGCATCCGATAGATTTCGATTTTGATGGTATACTGCTCTTTCTATTCCTTGCGGGTCATCCTGAGCTAGTAAACTACCGATGGACTCCTCCGCAGCTGATATATATAACTTCATGGGCGACCGATTATGTGGAGGTGTTAACACCGATGGATGTGATAAAGCTGCCTTTATTTGGTCGAACGCTGCCTGATGCTCAGGCTGCCAGATAAATTCCTGAGACGACTTTAATCGTAACAAAGGAGAAAATACCTTCTGTTTCCCTGCAGCGTCTGTTAAAAATCGTCATAAAAAATTTATCTTTCCCAGGACACTTTGTAGCTCTTTCTTCATCTGAGGTGGTCTTGCTTGTAGAATATCTCGGGCTTTATTCTGATCTATCTCAATCCCCCTCTGGTGCACTAAAAACCCAAGGAAGTTCCTGGCCGTGACTCTGAAGGCACACTTAGCTGGATTGATCTTCAAATGGTGCCGACGCATCCGGAGGAAGGCTTGCTCCAAGTCACCCAAATGTTGTAGGAACATGGGGGATTTAACGACTAGGTCGTCTATATAGACTTCCATGGTGCTACCAATAAGGTCACGGAAGATGAGATTCATGGCCCGTTGAAAGGTGGCCCCGGCATTCTTCAGACCGAATGGCATGACCACCCATTCAAACAAGCCGATCAACCCTGGGCAGCGGAACGCCGTTTTGTGTGTATCCTCTTCGGCTATGAATATCTGGTTATACCTTGAATAACCATCCATAAAACTTAGGAACTGGTTCCCCGCAGCGGAATCTACTGACATGTCGGCCATCGGCATAGCATACTCATCCTTCGGAGTGGCCAAGTTCAGATTTCTGAAATCTATTCAAACACGCAGCTGACCGTTCTTCTTAATGACTGGCACGATGTTAGATATCCATTTTGCATATCGGCATGTACGGATAAATCTGCACCGAAGTAACCGTTCCACCTCTTCCTTGATCCTGGGTAGCAATGCAGGGTTCAAACTTTTTGCTGGTTGTTTATGGGGTTTAAAGCCTTCCTTCACAGGTAAGCGATGCTCCACAATGCTTCGGTCCAATCCTAGCATCTCATGATAGTCCCATGCAAAGCAGTCTTTGTACTTGCGGATTAGACAGGTTATCTTATCCCTTTGCTCAATAGTTAAGTGTAAACTCACCTTGGCTGTTCTGTTTTCCCCTACTTCTCCTATATCCACCTCTATTAACGGATCTTGAGCAACGAAGCCGGGAGCTCGTCGGACTTCTGGATCTTCCGGTCGTAGGCCGCCTGGTTCCTCGGTAGTGATTAAGTTATGGGCCAGCGTCAGCTTGGCGTATTGGCTAGGATCAAATGTTGGATGATAAAACAGAGCCTTGTTCATGTGGATTTTGACTGAAAATGGGTTAGGATCGGCTGGGATTTGCTCTACCTGCTCTTCATCCCAGATCAACATCATCTGGTGTAAAGTGGACAGTACGAAACGATTTGCATGAATCTAATCCCTGCCCAACAAAATGGAGTAAGCGGGCTTTGCCTCAATTATAAAAAAGACCGTCTTACTGGTTTTAGACCCAACTGTGACTTTACAAGTGATCACGCCTTCTACCGCAGCTGCTTTTCCAGTGAAATTAACCATCTGTACATCGGTAGGGGACAAATCCAACTTATCCTTTTCTAGTCGTTTCAAGGTAGAGAAAGGTATTACATTTAAAACAGCTCCACCATCAACAAACACCCGAGTAAATGGTTTGCTATTGACATGTGCTTTGATGTATAGGGGCCTGAGATGGTTAGCATTTTGGGCTATTGGAATGGGAAAAAGTATCCCCTCTGGGGGAATCTGAACATCTACCAGCTCCACGACGGCTCTTTCTTTAGTATGAAAATCCTCTTCTATGGACTTCTGACGAGAAGTAGCTCGGAAGTTTGATGGCAAGTTGCTAAGCATATTTTGGTCATTTTCTGGGCCTAGTTGTTCCTCAACCCTGGCATCCACCAGCTGCCTTTTTTGTGCCCGTTTTCACTGCTCTCTCCTCTTTTGGGTCTTTGTTGGTCGGGAATAGAGGCCAGGCAGAAATGTTTCCTTTTGGGATACCTGCACTATTAGTTTCCCTTCTCTGCCATGGAAATGTGCTGTAAAAGAGGGAGGAGACAAACGGGTAAAAACTGACGGTTTACCATCCAGTCTTTGGAACGCCTCCCCTGTTTCCCCACGCTTGTTGTTCCCTGTATGTTCTTCCTATTTCTCACCCATTGTTTGCAGTATGTGTGCATCGGCTAACGGAAAGGGATCTGTGTCTACCAAAGTCTCTTCCTTTTTGTCTGCAAACTTCAGTCTTCCGTCCTGGATAGCATTCTGAATGATGTTCCTGAAGATAATGCAACCATTAGTATTATGAAAGAAAGAGTTGTGCCATTTACAGTACATTTTTCCCTTCAATTCCTCTGGATTGGGAATCTTGTGTCCATAAGCCAAATGAATCTGCTTATTTGCCACTAGTTGGTCGAAGATTTGTTCAGCTTTTGAAATGTCAAAAGAATAAGTGGCTCCTGATGTGGCCATTTCCTCCTTTCCCTTGCCTGGTTTCAAGTGAGGACACATATAAGATGTGCCCTTTACTAATTCTGCAGCCATCACCTCTACAGCCTGCTCTTCGTCTTCCTCAGTGGTATCGTCTATGACGGATATCATTGTCTGGCCATGAGAGAACTTGACGGAACGTCGCTTCTCTTTCTCTTTGATTATTTCTTCTATCCTGATAGCGTGGGACAACAACCGGGATAAATCCGAGAAGTCTAGGAGAATGGGTCGTTCTTTGAGCTGCGGATGCATCCTACTAATAGCAATTCGTGCTCACTCTATTTCAGGCAACTGAGTTGTGCATTTGGACTTAGTTTGCCGGAAACACTAGATAAAATCCGCCACATCTTCTGATCCCTTTTACTTTATGGCCAAAAGGTCTGCAATAGAGACTTTCGGTACCGGTTTAAAGAAACGTTGGTGGAACATTCTTTCCATGTCCGCCCATGAGTACACGGAATTAGGCACTAGATTGGCATACTATGTGAATGTTGCTCCTGTCAATGACAATGAGAACAGTTGTAACTTATGCCAGTCATTGTTTTCCAATTCACCATATTGTGCTGTGAATCTTTCGATATGTTCTATGGTGGACTTATTGTCTTCGCCGAAAAATATTGAAAACTCTGGCAGCTTGTACCCTCGAGGGAGCACTGCCATGGAATCCACCCACTCAGGGTAAGGCTTTTGGTATACGAGCCAATCCCGTGTCTGCCGCATTACTATATCCATCGGCTGGTACGGCTGTTGAAACTGAGATGAGGGGCTTTGCATGACAAGTCGGAGACCTTGCCCTATGGAGGGCTCAGTGCTGCCGATCCCCTGCCCTGGGTTAGTCGTTGTGATTGACGGATATACAGGAGGGTATGGAGTAAGGTACTGTGGTTGCCCCCCGAAAGGCGGCATGTTCCCCCTAACATAGGTGGGAGCCGCTTCATACGTCGTTGGTAACCCTGCTGTTAGGCTCGGACTCCTACCTGGAAATACTTCTGCTGGGAACGTGTTTTGAGTCACCATTCTTGGAGCTTGATGCCCCCCAGTAGCCGGGAAGGACGTTTCTCTTTGCAGGAGATGTACTGAGCCGTAAGAGGGTGCAACATCAGCTGACGGCATGGTGTATGCAGGTGTCATGCTATTCCCTGGCACAGGGTACCCCGATGGCTGAGTGAAGGTTTGCATATTTTGCCTCTGTGCAAATTGTTGAAGCTCATTCTGAAGCAGAGGTCGGAAAATAGTAGCGAATTGTGAAATAAGTCCCTGTAAGAGCTCACCAGTACACTACTCCATAGTATGTCGAATGGCAGTTAGTGAGGTGGATGCCGGCTGAGGCATTGGTGGTGGGGGCGAGGACTGATGCCCTAGCTCCACAGGAGTACCCTGAGTACCACTGGTAGTTGTAACCGAGGGGTCAAAGACTCCCTGGAGAGTACGAATCGGGGGTCGCTCGGATGATTCTGGTGCCGGTGGCTGCTGTGAGTTATTTGCCATCGATCGTCCTGATCGTAATAGCATGCGAATACTGACTTCGTGGTCCCACTAGGCGTGCTAATCTGTGTTGCTATCAAAATAGAGAGCCGATGCAAACGGGGATCAGCTTTGTATCCGACAAATACAAACGATCCAATATGGTGCAACAGAAAATGGTATCAGATCTTTTTTGAATAAGGGACCGGGTTCCTTGAACTTACTACAGAAAGGGCTCAAGAAAGTCAGCTGAGAATGCTAAACGGAGGGACCTTTCTCGAAGAATAGAATGATACTTGTATTAATTGGCTTAATGGAAAGTACAGAAAAAGTATTGATATCGAAAATACTAACAGAAACTGTAAGAAAAACTGTAAACAATGCTGGTAAAGAGGAGCAAGAATAAAGCAGTAAGAAAGCTATAAAGAATCAAAATTCTAGATTAGAAAGTTGGAAATGATGATGAGGAAAAAAGAAAATGAAATTGAATTCTGCTGATTGATGAGTTGATTTGTTGTCCTTCATTCTGGGTGATACTCCACATTTTATACTTACTGCGAACGAGCTACTAACAGAACGTTGAGTTACTTTCGGCCAAAGAACGCCCCCAACGATCGTGCAGAACCCTTGCACCGAAAGATTGGGAATTTGTTTTTCCTTCTTATTGGCTCCACGGTGCCGATGTTGACCATGGCTATCGGCTGTTCGAAAGGTTAACTTTATCGGCTCATCCCCATTTATCAAATCGGTATTGGCTCGAAGTAACCGTTGCGTCGGCTCGGCAAAGTTGACGTCAACAGTAATATAGCAACGTGAATGGAGGAAATTACAGCCTGTTAATGCTTCCCTTGCAAATATTTAAGAGGATAAAATAGGAATCCTCATCGCAGAACTCTAATGAAAAAAAAAAAAAGACTCCAGAGATCATTAAGATATGTGACAAAAAAAAAAAAAAAATCAAATACAACTTATGGGAAGTAGAGCTGTCAAAATGGGTTAGCCCGGCCCAATTTACGTGGGTTGGTAGAAATATGGGTCGGGATGGGCCAGTCCATTTTTTAATGGGCTGTAAAATATTGAGCCCAACCCTTCTTAGGCCCATTGGTCATTTATATATAAATAATATTTTGTTAAAAAAAATTCATACCATATTTGTATTTTTCAGTTTTTAATTCTAACTTTAGTACAAATATAATGAATCAAATTATAACTTAAAATAAAATATAAATATCAAATAATAAGCTAAGCATATTTTATCTATTATACTTTATACACATAATTCTACATAAATTTACCATTTTAACAAATACCAGAATTAAACATCACAAATCACATATTAAATCCATAACTCTCAAATATATAAATACAGTAATCTAATTTAAAAGTTCAAATTTACAAACATCAAAGTTAAAAATCAACATTTGTTTCATAATTTCATAAACAGGCCATGAAAGGCTAAAAGTATTATTCATACTATCGGTCTGCCAAAAAGATGCACATTCCTCAATCATTTAAAATTTTTTCAATGATTTTATTTGAATCTACTGTTGACGATGATATATTTGATATGACTATTTCAAAATCGGATTGTTCATCTAATAATCACAAATCGTAATAAGAAAGAAGAATATAATTAGTAGTATACTTACCAATTATTAACTAGTTAAATAAATTTAAAAAATTGTTATATATTACTATTATCATCTACAATTACTATGTGATTTTGACTTTTGAAACTTTTATAATTTTTGAATTTAAAAATTAAAAAAAAAAAGAGGTGGTCCATGGGCCAAGTCCAACCCAGCCCTACTCAACCTATGGGCTTTGTGGGTTGGGCCAAATAGGCCCGGTTGAAATATGAGTCTGAAAAATTACAACGCACCATAGTCCATATTACTTGTGGGCCGGGCTTGACCCATAGGCTTAACTCATTTTGATAGCTCTAACGGGAAGTAGGATTATTAGGATTAGTCGCCTTGGGAAGAATCCAAAAGTTGTCCTACGTTACATATTTATCTAAAATACACTCCCAACAGACATTTCTTAAATGAAAAAAACAAAACAAAAAATGACCCTTCGTAACTTTAGTTTTGTTGCATCTATAAATTGGGCATCTTGGGCATAGGAGATCCGGAAACTATTTCATTTCATTTAGCCCTTGTTTGGTTTGCGGAGGGGAGGGAAATGGGAGAGGTATTGTATTTCTATTAAGGGAAGCATTTACTTTATTTTGTTTGATACAAAGGGAATAAGAGATGGGATGAGAGGGAAAAAGATGGAATAATTAATTTAGTTTACTATTTTATCCCTCATTATTTATTTTGTTAAAATTTTTAATATTAAAAATGAAGTCAATATTATCATTATTGTTCTCACTTTATTTTCTCTATTTCAATCCCTCCAAATTGAGAAGGGAGAAAATGATGATGTGGAGGAAGAGTGAGATTTACTTTCTTACCATATCTATATCTAACCAAATAAAGTTAATATACCATTTAGCTCCACATTTACTTCATCTACTCACTTACTTCTACAAAAGCAATTCAACCAAACATAGCATTAGTTTTTGCAAATCACTACTGGTTGAGTTGAATTTCTAAAAAGGATAAATTTTGAATATGTGGACCTTATCAAACTTTCCTAATAAGACAACCCACTAATGAAGAGCAATTTCAACATTTTTCTTTTACATTCTGAGTAAAAATTAATACTAGTGTCTGCGAAAAAATTTTCATTTTTTTTAAAGCTTTCACTTTATACAGCAATTGCAGCCACAAAGACTCATTTGCCACCCCAGCCGAATGCGCTCCAAGCTCTCTCAGGTGATTTCCATTTTCAGCTAACTAAACTATGTTAAGCACATGGGACAATTTAGTGTATAGAAATTATGCAGTCAATTATAAATATTTATTAAAATTATATAAATAATAATTATTATAATATCATGAATATAAAATACAATTATATAAGTATCATTTATGATTTATATAATTAGTTGTGATTATATAAACATTAATTATAATTATATATATGAACAACATCCATGATTTGATAAATAAATTTTATTATGACAAAAATATCAATATTCTTCTATTTTTTTTATTATCCAATTTTTATTTTTCTAATTTAAGCAGCGGAATTACCGGGTAAATTCCGTACACTGAAACATCTGTACGGATTGGGTAGACGGTATGCTGGGTTTGTAAAGCAACACATGAACTTGTAAGTAAATCCACATCACCTTGTGACCTTTTTTCTCATAAAATCGTTATTATATGCATGATTTATAACCATTGTGCACTAAATTGCTATCCAATCACGGACGTGAAGATCCCTTCTGTACTTACCCGGAGCAATATAAACCAAGACAGAGACTGAGAAAAGGTGATTTTGCTATATATTTGGACTAATCACTCAAAGCTGTTCCACCGCGCATGAACTTTGTGTAATTTAACCAACACTAGTCTTTTACTTCCACAAGCCAATTATTATTGTCCACAAATCAGAACCTAAAAATGCTGTCCTTAGATTTGGTGTTCTGATGTTTTTTTGTTTCACAAAACAAATATATGTTGGGCACTTTCAATACTATTAAGAGACCATTACCCTCCATATGCATCAGCAGCTCAGCTCTTCCTCAGTTAACCATCTGCGATAAGTCTTTCCTGTTTCCTTTTTCCTGTGGATTTCTGCTACAAAACTCAATTGACAGCTGGAAATGATGAGCTGCAAAATCAGAAACATTGGAGAATTTGTTCTCTGCAGTTGCTGCAAAGAGCGGGTGACTTTTCTGTACTGCGTAGATGACCGTGCCATGCTCTGTTTGCTCTGTGACCAGCACGTTCACTACAGCAAGCTGTGTCGGGGGCACCTTCGTTTGCCTGTCTGCGACAACTGTTGAAATGAAAATGCAGAAAGATGCAGAAAGATTGCAAAAGAAGCATGAAGAAACTTTCTCTGATTTTATTCATCAAAAGAACATTCAATTGAACAGATTACACTTATATACACCATCCGGATCCAAAAACAAACTATCAACTAAAACTAATTTGAAGTTACATCCAATAATTAACAGCTGGCAATAAGGCATGTGAACTGATTGTTTGTTGCCAATCAGTTTTGTTGCCGCCAAAAAAAAATATCAAATCTTCAAATCATCAAATCAACCTGGATCAAAAATGAATGTGGAGCTAGGCAATGAGCTGGCATGCTTAGCATGCTTAATTACTGACTTGGCAGCCAACTGAGCTGCTGACTGAGCATCAACATCAGCAATAACAGATTTCTGCTTCTGCTCCTGAACTTGATTAGCTGCAACTGCATACTTCTTCTTCTGATCACATTTCTGAAATTGAGCCTTAACAACAACTGCGGCACTGAACCCGCCACCGTCCACTGCGCCGCTGACAAACTTGTCCTATGCGATGAGTGTGATCAGGATGTTCACGACAGGAACCCTCAGTCCGCTACGCACGCTCGTAAACCTGTTGGTGCATTTTCCGGTTGCCCATCTCCCATTGACATCGCCTTAGCTTGGGGCTTAAACATTGAGGGCAAAAAGCCACACATACCATTACGTTCTGGCCCAAATTTGGGCGATGCGTTCTTGAACTCCTTGATGGGTAACAAGAAGGTTTCATCTGCGGGACTGTTGGAAGACGTGATTGCACCAAATTATCATAACTCCGCCTTTATTTGCTCAGAAAAATAAGTTGGTCGAGGAACCAGTGGCAGCCGCTCCGGGACACCGGGTGAAACTGTCGGTGGGTTCGTGGACTCCTGGATCAGTAGCACGAAGGTTTCACCTTCGAAATCTTTGGAAGACTTGGTCATGCAAACTCATGATAATCCCGCAGTCATCCATTCAAAATGTGGCCGGGGAAGACTGACAAAGGAAGAGACGCAGATGCTAAGGTCACTTGAGAAGCATTTGATGGATGATAATGATGATCGATGGTGGAAGTTTACCCGTACCAGCGGAAATGGTGTCTAACACCAAATTATAGAATCAATAGCACCCTTGGATTGGCCTATGATTTCGTGCATGGGGAATTTATTAGATAATGATATCTCGAGTTAAGGAAAACAAACAAGTATCCACAGTCAATTGCAGCTTTTGCACAGGACATCTCAAGCATTTATCCACTGTTTTCCACTCCATCCTTAGTTCGGGCTTTGGCTCATATCAAAATTTATTGGTCGCCGGGGAAGGCCATTTCGGTACAGCTAGTTCATTGGTTGTTGTCATATATGATGGATTTGACCATATTCTAAATGTCGATAGTGCCACAAAAGGCAACCCTGGCATAGCAGGTGCTGTTGGAGTTATCAGAACACGACTGGTAATTTATCCTGGCTTTCAGCAAACATTTGGGGGTTTGCTCTAAAATGGCTGCAGAGATGCATGGTCTCACTACAAGAATCTGACTAATTAGTGACTAATATTTTCGCCGGTAATCAATTGCTGATAAATATTCAGCGACGAAAATTGGAAGCTGCTGTTTTGAAGATCGCTAAATAAAGAAATCAATCGATCGATAATTAGTGATTGTAACTGTCATTACTTAAGTCACAAATAAAACCAAAAAAATCATTTTTTTTTTTTGAAAAAATAGATGATGATATCGGTCGCAAATTAGCAATGGAATATTAAAATTGGTCAACAATTATTGGTCGCTAATTAGCTACCGAATGTAATTTTTTGGTCGTTAATTAGCAATCGATATTATGTGTCAGTCGCTGATTAGAGTATTTAAATTAGTGATTGAAATTATCAGTCGCTATTTTATTTATTAAATTTTTAAAAATTAATTATTCCTATTAATATTAAGTAAAATTATAAAACTGTTATGAATTATTGGAATCTCCATTAATTAGTGGAGGCTCCACTAATTATGAATTTATGTGAATTATTAGAAGATTTTTATGGATGTCCACCATTTAGTGGAGACACCATTAATTGAAGATGATGTATGCCATGATGTATTTCACTAATTAGAGCTCTATAAATAGAGCTATTCTCTAAGCTTGTAATACACCATCATTTTGTGAAAGAAAGATTAGTGAAAGAAAGATTAGAGAAAGAATTGTGAGAGAAAGAAAGAGAGAAGTTTGAAGAGAAATTTTTGTGCAAAGAATAGTTAGAGTTTTCTTAGTGTGTAGTGTGTAGATTTTATTCTAACACTACCCTAATTTTATAACACGTTATCAGCACGAGTCTTTGCCGTTATTAAAGCCAGAAGACAGGTACGCATTTATTGATCTCGCTAAATTCGAATTTGTAACCCTTGATATTTCTGAAAAAAAAAATTATATGTCATACAAAAATGCATCTAAATGCTAAAAAAAAGGAGATCCATATGTCATGTGGATAAAAAAAAAAAAAAGATTTGACCACCTGAAGATGGTCGTACTACCCACTGCACGGTATGAATGGTTGCACCTGAAGTTGCAAGATTGTAAAACCGTGAACTCCGTGATGTATAAAACTACATCTTAGTTAAAAAATTTACGGAGAAAAAGTTACTGATGAAGTTATATTGGAGAAGACATTCTCCATTTTTCATATTCTACAGTAACAATATCGATAAAAAAGGGTATCCAAAATTGACAGCTTTAACATGAGTTATTATTGAGAAATCATGAAGCCAGATGAACTGGCTCAACAGCACTCCCAGAAGTGAATGTTGTTGGCTCCAGTAGAAGCCATCGTTATAGTCGTAGTTGTGGCAGTGGTCGTGGTTATGGTCATGGACACACTCGATATTTCCCTTATCACAGAGAAATACTGGCCACCTGAAGTGGAACAGAAAAGATAATAAGGGAAAAAGATATTTCTATTAATAATAAGCATCACATCTTTTATTCATATCACTAGTGTTCATATGAACTTGATGATACATGCTTATAGTTGCTCTTTTGTAATTGAGCTGACAAATGTAAGATGAAGGTTCGTAATTGTTCTTTTTCAATATTTACATTAGAGGACGACAAACAATTAGTAATTATGGACTTCAGCTCCTCTTTTTCTTTCCCATTTGAGCCAGCATCGAGACTAGCAGCAGAATTAGCCGTAAAATTACTGCGAAATGAGTCTTGAGATTTTATGATCTCCTTAAGTTTATTATATTTCTTATTATATTTGGCCTTGAAGCATGCTTGTCTCAATTTCTGTGTTTGGTCCTCTAACTGCGTATTAGGACTTTCTTCTACCAACTGTTTTTCACATTCCAGTATCGCAATGGCTTCTTTTAATTTCTTCTCAGCCATATGTCCTCCTTCTTCTTTATTTTGCATATCCTGTAAATCGAAGTGATATCATCGGTTATTTACTTATAAATCTTTCATAGTTTCATACTTGCAAATAATAAGTATGTATGAAAGAGAACCTGGACATTCTTGATTATGGTCTCCAAGCTCACCAATTTCCTGTGAGGCCATCGACGAATTCCTAACTCCCTACATCTTTTCTTGAGACGGGTTATGCCAATATTCAGTTCTTTGGCTGCGCTCTTGATTGGTAGGTAAAAGTACTGCGAAATTGTTTCTCTTGATAGTGTCTGGGAGTTATTGCCCTTCTTCTCTCTCTGCCTCTTAATCATCTTCTTCTCCCCAAGAATTTTGTCTGCAATAATATCTTGAACTTCGATATTATGCATTTCATGAGTACTTACTCCGACTTCGTTGCCAAGACCACTCATTATTTCTCCTAGAAAAAGAAAATAATATCAGTAAAGGTAATACCATTCAAAATCCATGTTTAAATGTATAATAACCTGGAAACATATTCTGGCTTTGTTCAAAATCCATTAGAGAGTAGAAAGGATCATGCACAAGCATATCCTCATTCAAAGGAATAGTATCAAGAGGAACAATATCAAAAGCAGTCTCTTGTAGGGGCAGATCAACTTGGTCCAAAGCAGTATGTTCAAAACTTCCACTGATTTACATAAAAAACAAACCAAAAGAGAGTTTAATTTCATTATCAAGCATACTAAAAACAAATGGAATCCCTCAAAGGTATCTCACCTGAAATTAGGAGGAAGCATTTGGTTTGAAAAGGAAAACATATCAAAATCTTCTGCGTTCGAATTAGGCAGAAGCGGTTGGTTTGGAAAGGAAAACATATCAAAATCTTCTGTGTTTGAATTGGGCAGAAGCGGTTGGTTTGGAAAGGAAAACATATCAAAATCTTCTGTGTTTGAATTGGGCAGAAGCGGTTGGTTTGGAAAGAAAAATACATCAACATCTGCTGCAGAAACCGAGTCAAAATTTGACCATGTCTCAAATGAATTACGAGTCTCCATATCTGCTTTGTGATTTTTGTATTTGATGTTTACTAATGATTGATAACTGATATATATATCGATACATATATATATATATATATATATATATCTGTATGAGGAAGAAGAAGAGGTAGATGGTAGGTAGAGGGTCGGAGGAGAAGAAAAGACAAGAGAGGAAGAGGAAAAGTCGGAACCGGGAAGAGTGAAAAAAAAAGAGATATTTTTCTTGGTATTTTCTGCTTGTCATCATTTTCTTATATTTCTTTTCTTATTCTCTTGTGAAATCATTATTCCCTAAATTAGGGGGAGAACCAAAACAACATAAAGAAGATCTTGCTTGGACAACATCATTAAATTATCTTGATCCGCGCACAAGCGCATGTGAACTTGAAGTTCAAAAGATAATTCATTTGCAAAGCATTGCAAATCAAATGCCAGACGCTTTTGTTGACTCCAGAAAAGTTACAAAATCGCATATGCCAGCTATAAATGCTCCTATTCAAATTGAAGTTCCAGCAGAACAAAATATTATACCTATAGCTGTTGAGCCAAAAGCATGCCAGAAGCATGGCCGACCTCTTGGTTCTAAAGATAAAAATCCTCGAAAGAAAAGAGGATTAAATGATCCAGAAGATCATATTGAAGAAAAGAATGATAAAGACCAAGAGAGAACTGATGACAAAGAACCAGAAGTTGATGAAAGTAACACTGAAATTTCTATCAATTATACCACTTCTGGTAGAAGTTGGAATCGGATAGAAACTGTTATTGATGATATATTTGCATACAATATATCTCTTGATGTTACACAGGATAATGATGATCCTGAACTAATATCAGTTGATGAATGTCGGCATAGAAAAGATTGGCTGCAATGGAAAGATGCGATTCAATCGGAGTTAAATGCACCGACAAAACGTGAAGTCTTCGGACTGCAGTCCGAACACCGTAAGGTATAAAACCTGTTGGCTACAAATGGATATTTGTGCAAAAGCGCAATGAAAAGAGTGAAATCGTTCGATATAAAGCGCGATTAGTAGCCCAAGGTTTTTCACAAAGACCAGGTATTGACTATGATGAAACTTATTCTCCTATTGTTGATGCTATTACACTCCGATATCTTATCAGTTTGGCAGTACATGAAAAGATAGATATGCGCCTATTAGATGTTGTCACTGCTTACTTGTATGGAAATTTAGAAAATGATGTTTACATGAAAATCCCCGAAGGATTTCATATGTCTGAAGCATATAAACATTATCCTCGTGAAAATTACTCTATCAAGTTGCAGAAATCATTACATGGCCTGAAGCCATCTGGGCGCACGTGGTTCAATTATCTTAGTGAATATTGATTGAAAGCGAGATTTAAAATGACCAGGTATGTCCATGCGTTTTTATTAAGAAATCTGGTTCTAAATTTGTGATATTAGCTATATATGTTGATGATATTAATCTTATTGGAACTCCTGAAGAGCTCCAAGAAACAATTGATTATTTAAAAAGAGAATTCGAAATCAAGGATTTTGGTAAAACCAAATTTTGCATTGGTTTACAAATTGAACATTTGGAGAGTGGAACATTTATTCATCAATCAACATATACAGCAAAAGTGCTAAAAAGATTTTACATGGACAAAGCACATCCATTGAGTATTCCAATGATCGTCCGATCATTAAATGTGGATAAAGATCCTTTCCGACCTCAAGAAAATGATGAAGAACTCCTTGGTCCTGAAGTACCATATCTCAGTGCAATTGGTGCATTGATGTATCTTGCTAATAACACACGGCCTGATATTGCTTTCGCTGTCAATTTATTAGCAAGATTTAGTTCTTCACCAACACGACGACATTGGAATGGAATTAAACAAGTCCTTCGATATCTCCAAGGTACAATTGATCTCGGATTATTTTATTCAAATAAAACCAGTCCAATATTGATAGGTTATGCAGATGCTGGTTATTTATCTGATCCACATAAAGCACGTTCTCAAACGGGCTATATATTTACATGTGGAAATACTGCTATATCATGGCGTTCTACGAAACAATCTATAGCAGCTACTTCTTCAAATCATGCTGAAATTATAGCCATTCATGAAGCAAGTCGAGAATGTGTATGGCTAAGATCCATGATTCATTATATCCGAGAAAGTTGTGGATTATCATCAATCAAAGGTATTCCAACTCCTCTTTATGAAGACAATGCAGCTTGCATAGCTCAATTACGAGGAGGATATATTAAAGGAGATCGGACAAAACATATTTCACCAAAATTCTTCTTTACTCATGAACTCCAGAAGAAAGGTGAAATTGATGTGCTACAAATTCGGTCATGTGACAACCTCGCAGATATTTTCACGAAGACTTTACCGACTGCAACATTTGAGAAGTTGAGATATAAAATCGGTATGCGTCGGTTTAAAGATTTAAAGGAATCATCTCATCAGGGGGAGTAATAAAGATACATATAGAAGTGTACTCTTTTTCCTTCACTAGATTTTTTTCCCAACTGGGTTTTTATCTAGTAAGGTTTTAACGAGGCATATTCTTTATGTATGGATGGACATCCAAGGGGGAGTGTTATGAATTATTGGAATCTCCATTAATTAGTGGAGGCTCCACTAATTATGAATTTATGTGAATTATTAGAAGATTTTTATGGATGTCCACCATTTAGTGGAGACACCATTAATTGAAGATGATGTATGCCATGATGTATTTCACTAATTAGAGCTCTATAAATAGAGCTATTCTCTAAGCTTGTAATACACCATCATTTTGTGAAAGAAAGATTAGTGAAAGAAAGATTAGAGAAAGAATTGTGAGAGAAAGAAAGAGAGAAGTTTGAAGAGAAATTTTTGTGCAAAGAATAGTTAGAGTTTTCTTAGTGTGTAGTGTGTAGATTTTATTCTAACACTACCCTAATTTTATAACAAAAACAATTATCTTGTGAATAGTAAAAACAATTATCACTACTATAAAACAATTACATAAATAATTTTAACTAAAATTACATAACAAATATCCTCACAATAGTAAACGAAATTAACTACAATAATAATGTATTCATATTTATAATATAAACATGCTAAGAACATGCATCATCAGCAGAATCATATGGGATGTCACCATCTGAATCTTCTGGTGGTGCTAGTGATAGTGCTGCAGATGGGGTTACTGGTGAATGTGAAAATCTTGCTACGATCTTCCATCTAAATTAATTTAATTAGAATTACTAAAATATCATGCAAATAATGTAGAAGAGCAAATAATACAGAAAATCCGATATCACAAATTATTTCTAATATAATCAATGACTAAATCAATATTCACTCAACATTAATCTTTTCAAAATCACATTTTATGTTTTATTATAATTTAAATTAAATTAAAATAATACCAATAGCTAGATAGATGATTAATATATTTAAATTTTAGATTCAAATTACTTCCATTGTACCTAAATTTATAAAATAATTTAATTAAGTATTAAGTAATTAATTAATAATAATATACATTATTATGTTTTACTACTTCTTATGTACGTCATATAGCTAGAAAAAGTTTAATTAAATATAGTATAAAAAATTTAAACAATAATTTTGGTTATATAAATTCATAAAAATAATATTCAAGTTATATATATATATATATATATATATATATATATATATTGACTAAAGAATTGATTAGTAGTATATCTCAAGAATATATCCTCATAAGTAAAAATATAGAATATAATTTTAATATTATTGTGAGTTTTTTATTTACAAAGAAAATGAAAGGAAAAATATTTTTATTAAAATCAAGTTAATATAACTTTTTAGTTAAGTTTATTTGAATTAAACTTATGAAACGTACAATTGTTCTTGGACTATCTACTTTGGGTTATAAAATAAGTCTAACATATCATGGGTTTACTAATAAAGTAATTATAAAATAATTACTTTTACATAAAATATATATTTAATTCAATTTGTTTGATAATTAAGTACTTCAATATAAAATATTTATCTAATTATTATTTATTTTAATTTAGGGCAAATTGTAATTAAATATAATACATATATAAATTAAAATTAATTCAAAGTTAATAATTTTAAGCATTTCACATCTAAACACATTTTTAATTATATAAATTTTTTTTGACAGAACCTCCCCTATAAATTGATATTTCCTAGGCACTAAGCCACCTCAAAATTCATCTAAATTGTCCAATCTCCCCCCCCCCCCCCCCCCAAAATCCTATAAATCAAATAAATTTATAAGTATAAACATATTTTTAAAATCGTAAATAATCTCCAATGATCAACTTCCCTAAAAAAAAAAAAAATTGCAGATAGAACCATTTATGTGAATCTCCAATAATCCCCAACAATCTCCAATAACCAACTCCCAAAAAAAAAAAAAAAAAAAAAAACACCAACACATAACGCACTACAGAAGAAATGGGCTTTAGTGACAACAAAATTATTGTCATTAAATAGTAGAATTAGTGGCAATATTTTAAGTTGCCAATAAAGGTCAAACTTTTAGTAACAACAAAAAAGGTTGTCACTAAATGATAACTTTTAGTGACAAGAGAAAATGTTATCTATGATTTTTGTCACTAAAGACTTTCTCGCCAATCTCATTTGAAAGAGGGAAATTTTTTTAGTGACAACTCCAAAATTGTTGTCACTAAATAGTGCACATATAGTGACAACAATTTTCTTGTCAGCAAATAGTGTACTTATAGTGACAACATTTTTCTTGTCACTATTTATGTGAATTTAGCAACGAAAAATGTTGTCACTATTGTGTATGTGTGCGTTTTTTTTTTATTAAAAATACTATTATGTGCATTTTAATTCATATAATTTTATTTATATAGAGAGCAGAGGGGTGATATAAGTAAATGTAGACATGTATATATATATATATATATATATATATATATAGAGAGAGAGAGAGAGAGAGAGAGAGAGGGTGAGAAAAAAGGGGGAGAGAGAGAGATAGAGTGTGCAAGAGAGGGAGAGAGAGAAAAAGAAAAAGAAAGAAAAAGAGAGATATATGGAGAGAAAGAGAACTAAAATAAAGGAGAAGAGAGATAAAAGGAGGAAAAGAAAAAGAGGAAGAGGAAGAGGAAGAATGAGAAAAATAGGGAAAGAGAGATCGAGAGGGTGAGAAAGGGAGGTAGCTGTCTCATTCTTCTTCACACCACCTTTAGGCTTCATTGGATTCTTTTTCTTTTAGAAACATTTTTCTTCTTAGAAGAAGAATCACCCAACAAGACTTCATTGTTTTCTTTCTTTATAGAAAACTTTATAGTCTTGAGAAGATTGATCAACTCAAATATAGTGATCTTAATCTTATTTATCTAGTAATTCATCATAAATTGTGAAAAACTAGCTGGCAAAAATTGAAGAATTAAGTTTATACTTAATTCGTGATCTATTTAAAATCCATGTGATCTCCCAACATCGTAAGTCCATGAGTGGCCACTGAAGTGCCGTCTATCATCTTAGAACGAAATAACTATTTAGATATATCATATCTCTCCATCCTAACTTGCTTATAATAAGCTCTCTTAGATGGAAGATATTAGTATAACCATTTATCTACTCATGTTATTTTTGAAGCTCAATAGTATTGACACCGTATGATACAAAATGTTGTGTCACTGTCATCTTGATGCTTCTTATGGACTTCATACTCTTCAGTAGAAGCATCGTCAGCTAGTGGTGGAGGAATATGAGCATCTAACACGCAAAGCAACTTTTCTGATTTATGAATGATTCTCAAATTTCTAGACCAATCCAAGGAGTTTGATTTGATGAGCTTATTTGTTTCCAAAATACTATGTAAGTTCAAATTTGTTGTCATGATGCAAATGACATAAATGAAAGATAAGAGACATTAGACTATGTATATGCACATAAAATGCATTTAGTTACATCTTTAATTAAATGCGTACTGATTTTACTATTTTACTCAAATCAATAATCCCTGCTATAACTTGAAAAAGTCCGTTGGAAGCTTTTCTAGCTAGTATGTTAGTATATAAATTCCTTCAGAATAATCTTGGGTATGCCTAATTGAGTTAAAGATATTAGTTAAATCTAATCAATTAATTAGGAATAAAATTCCATAACTTGAAAATGCTTAATATTGAGTAGGCTTGAACGTGCTCAACAACCTAATCTCGAAAAAGAACTCTCGTTCTTACTCTTGTTCTTCTGTTATATCCTAGAAACAATCATTTGTATAATGTATAACATACATTTAATCAATAAAATGTATTCTTTATCTTTCAATTTTTTTGTTTCATATGTGTATGTAAAATTGTACGATAAAGCCCCTAACACATTCTAACAGTTATACCACACATCGCTCTGAAAAAAAAAAAAAAAAACAGATTATTTGTTCATGTGGCTTACTGCCACATAACTGCTTCCTTGTTGATAAAGCATGCCGCACAACAATAGTAAAATAATAATAATAATAATAATAATAATAATAATAATAATAATAATAATAATAATAATAATAATAATAATAATAATAATAATAATAATAATAATAATAATAATAATAATAATAATAATAATAATAATAATAATAATAATAATAATAATAATAATAATAATAATAATAATAATAATAATAATAATAATAATAATAATAATAATAATAATAATAATAATAATAATAATAATAATAATAATAATAATAATAACAGCAGTCTACAACGAAATTCTGATAGAATGTGATTACTCATAAAGCGGAATATCTTGTTCCAACTTTAAATGTGATTACAGCAAAAATTAAAATTCAGCTCTCTTTTTCATTTTATATAATGTTCTGACTTTCAAATACTAATTGAAAAAATATGTTATTCAAAATTCAAATACGATATTCAAAAATAAAAGAAGAGCTAAATTATGATAGAAGATAAATTTAGATGGGGAATTTACATAATTATCCCAAGTAATATCCATTTTGTGTGCATCAAGTTGATTCGTGTAACACTACTCTTTGAGTAATGATGCATTTTGTGTTTTTTTGTGTGCTAGAACATTTAGTAAATATTTGGCAATTTGGCTGTCTAATGTTCTCATTTCAGCCTAACCAAAGTCCCTTGGTCCTTTTTAACAGAATGCAACCTTGATCTCCGGACAAATGCTGGAACTCGATCTTTCCTTCAGCATCACTAAGAACCCTGAAAAATAAAAAATAAAAGAGAGAAACATGACAGTCTGAAGTGACTAGATCCCAATAATGGTCTGAAGTGAAAAATAAGATAGTCATTGTTAAATACCCCTTAAACATTTTTTGTTTTTTCCTTTTATGAGCGCTAAACAATTCCTTTCTAGAATATTTATTGTTCCAACTGCATGGCTGACACGAAATCATTCAACCTATCAACAGCTGCATTCGAGAATAGATGTAAACACTAAATTATCATTGTTTTTCCTGCAACTTGATCGCATTTATCATTGTTTTTGCCGGATTTGGGTTTCTTGATATTGCAGCAAAGAGATGGGTCTCAAGGTGAAAATGATAGGCGAAACCGTGATCAAGGCTGGCGAAGATGTCTTCCACGATGTCTTTAAGCAGAGACCTCATGACCTTTTGCTGGCACTATACCCAGGGTAAATCCTTTGCATGTCGAAAAAGATCATTTAAACCTCAATGCTAAAACTTACAAGAATCAAAATTCTTAAGAAAAAAAGTGGGTTTTTCCTGCTTGTTTGGATTTTTCTTTTTTTTTTTTTGTCCCACCGGATGGCAAAGTCACGGTTAAAAAATGTATAATTGGAAGATATGAAAGAGGAAATTATCGGTAAAGAGCTGATGTGAACTTACAGGCTTTCTTATACAATTATATATTATTTATTACAATAAGTAAAGAAAGCAAATACAAATGTATGTCCTCCACTGGAACACAGAGTAAATTGAAATTTCTTCACACACAATTACTTCAGCAAGCTTTGCATTTATTCACAACATAGATTTTAGCACACAGTTGCAAGCCCAGAAGCTGTTTGCATCTTCATTGCCTTATCATTGAGATGGTGTGTCTCAATATCTTTAGTAAGATGGAGACAAAACTCCATTAAAGTGTGAGGGTCTGGAACGCTCTTGTTCAGCTTCTCGTACTCCAAACTCCAGGTTACAAGGTTGTTTTCACCTTAGGTTTCCACATGAACGGTGAAGTCGAAGGCCTTGTACAGCTACATGATATCTCCTTCTATCACCTTGAATTTCACCAATTTGTTTGTCTCATCTATCACTTCAACGATCTCTTTGGCCACTCTCTCTTTGCCCTCTGAAAGAAGAAAACGCACATATCCATTTTATATATTGGATTCATAAATTTTGAGACTGAGGATATCTGAAATTCTCGAAGGATGTGATGACTATGTCATATTTACCGTGGGTGTAGTTCCAGAAGAGCACAGATCCAACTTTTCCCCAATCACCAGCATGCAAATCACAGTTTTGTATCTTAGTGGGGCTCATCCCAGAAATGTGATGAGGTCTCTCCCTGAAGATTTCATGGGCACATCTCCATCAGACTTGATCCCAATCTGAGAAACCAGCTTACCGGTTAAGGATTGAGCCATACTTCGGAAAGTTGTTCACTAACCAAGAACTGCAAGAAACAAGCAAATAAGGCACTTGAGAGTGAAAAATTGACTCCGGCGAAGTACTTCGACACTCATTGGGATATATAGGCCTGCTCTGCGGTTTGAACTTTGATCGATTGAACCGTTTGGTCAATGGTTTTCAAGCTCATAATGGTTTAATGCTAGGAATTGTGAATTAAATCGACTTCTAGTGGTAAAGATGAGGTTGAGGACTCTAATAATAGGGAAATTTTTATATGGACTCGGTCTACAGTGGACCGAATGCTTTAAGTGGTGTACTACATGAAGTATGAGTTGTACACTTTTAGAAAAGTATAACATTTTAAAGTAATGATCTACCGTGAATCTGGTCTATATAAGAATTTCCCTAATAATAAGGCAATTTAAATACGTTATTCTACCTTTTTGTCACAATCTTCTTGGGTGGGCCTTTGGCCGATTGAACTGTGTGGTCAATGGTTTGCAAATCCTTACCCACAGTTCATGGTTATGAATTATGAACTAGATCAACATCTAATAGATCAATTGAAATTGGGGGCTAAATTATAATCTGACAATTTGAACTACCAGTTTTACTTTCTTAATTTTTTTATATGTAATTTATGTCAACTTATGCTGCATTCAAAGCTGATATGCGTAACATGCGTCAAAATAAATTAATAATAAGTAAAGTTGAGGGGTAAAGTCATGTGGGTTTGACACCTTAGTAGATTTAGGTTAATTGGGTGATTTTTTGTTGACGTGATGATGGTGAGAAGTTTTTGTAAAATTGTTTGTGGTGTTTCTTCAGGTTTCTTCTTAGGTTTGTTAACTAGGTATGGATTTGGGTTTCAGGATTTGGGCTTGATTCATAGGTTTCATTGCTTACAGTTTTCCTTTGGTATGTGAACAAAGATTGTTTCTTATTGTCATTAGAGGAGATTTTTTATGAGATTGAAGTATGATATTTATAGCAGTTTGGGTTCCTTCGTTTCATTTGTTGGGATTCACTGTCGAAGATTCTTGGTTTTGTTGCTTTGAATTCCTTGCATTGGTTGGGATTTATCGCCGAACCATCTTTGGTTTGTTGCTTCGAATTCATTGCCAAAGTATTCAAATCGATCCACACCCCCAATAGTTATGGATTCAATTCGTGTCTTTTTTGTTTCTAGGTTTCCTGTGATTCAAGATGCAATTTAATGCTTGGGCTCTGATGTATAGGTTTTCCTCACTGTCTAGGTAAAAAGCCTTGGTTTCGTTGGTCCGGATTCATCACCAAAGCTTCTTGGTTTCGTTACTTCGAATTCATTGCCCAAGCATTAGATTTGATTTGCACACCCAAGACTTACCGAAAAATAAAGAGCCAGAAGCTAGGTGAGGCCGATGGAGAAGTAATCTTTAACACGGCCAACATTATCGAGATTGTAGAGCTCGGTGTGCACATTCACGGTGACTTTGGATTCTGGGGCATAGTTGGCGAAGAAGAGAGAGTATTCATTGGGAGAGGTGACCGGATAGGAGTGATTAAAGGAGGAAGAGGGCGGCGGAGAAAGGTCACAGAAAGTGGATAACAATGTGATATACCTGGAGAGGTCACTTACTTTTTTCCTCCTTATTGGGGCGTTTGGCTTTTCCAAGAAGTATATTTTTTGTTCTAGTAATATGTGTTGATTTACTAGAGTTTCTATATCTTCTCTTCTTGCGGGGGGGGTGTAGTGAGTTAAAAATGTGGAAATAGAAAACTGTTGACTAAAGTAGAAAATTATTTTAACCAAGTCAATATTGAGATCTGAACATTGCATCTGTGAAGATTTTTCAGGCCGAGCCCATCCCGGAAACGGAGATACAGTAGTGAGTCCTTACGACTCAGAACTCACCCAATGGAATACAGGTAACTTTTTGTAATTCCTATTTTGCAATTTTTTTTTCCAAAAAGATTGTGTCTTTTTTGTGGTACTAATTTGTTTCTTGCTGTTGTTTTACGAATGAATAAATTTCACCATAGCTTAGATTATAAGGGAAAGATTTTTGTAATGTTTGGTTGGGGAAATTAGCCAAAGTATTGCAATGATCAAATGTTTGTTGCATCTTTTGACAATGTTGCCTGTTTTTTAATCTAAGCAGTTTACACAGTCCTTTACCTTATAATCTAATTCATGTCTGCTTGGTAAAATATAGCAAAAAGCTAAGACTGATATAGGAACAAATTTGATAACATTTGGCATATAGATTTGAGAAGATCAGTGTTAGGTTCCTCAGCAATATGTTGATTTGTAAAATGCTCCAACATGCTTTTCTTCTTGGGTTCTGAAAAGTATCAAACAAATGCATGATTTACCCAGCAAGAATCAATTTTGAGGGTAGTTTCTCCATTTGTAAATCCCATACATTTTGATACTTTCACCATTCACTTGAAGCCAATATTTTTAATTTTTTTAGATATGTTACAGTGTTCACATCTGTATCTGTGAAAGTGTAAGGCCTTTTGGCCTTATGCTTTGGCCTTTTTGTGTGTTTGTATCTTTCTGATATGGTACATAACATGTAACTAAGAAAATAATATGTTGATGAGATTGTCTTCTTGATGTGAAGAGGATAATGATATGGTGTGGAAGAATCACAGTGGCAGAGCTGAGCTGAGGGAGGAAAGATAATAGCCAATAGTAAAGTAAGTCTACATGGAATTTGTGGGGGTCAGTTACAACCACATGAAAATCACACTACAGCATTCCCAGATCTCAAGGCTTTTAGAATTTCAGGCTTAGTCTCTGTTTGTTTCTTGAGAAAATTCCATTCTTTTTGTTTGTTTCGTCACCCTAAATGGTGGCCATTTAGCTTAATTTTGATGCAATATTGTGTGTAATTGCGCAAGGTGTCAACTTTATCATTTGGGTTGTTCAATTTGTGAAGTTGTCTTGAATTCTTAAAAGAGCAGTTTTTAGGTTGTTTTGGAGATTGGAGCTATAAAGTGCAATTATTTTTTTGGTAAGCAGTGGATTTTGCTTTACTGGGTTCTGATTCTGGTTGCTGCTTTTCTGGTAGAAGTATTTTAGAGAAGGCAATGTTCAGGCAAGGACTGAATACATGGGGTTCTGATTCTGGTTGTTGCTTTTCTGGTGGAAGTATTTTAGAGAAGGCAATGTTCAGGCAGGGACTGAATACATGTGGAAATGGCTGTTTCCATTGCGAACGTATATGATTTTTCCCTTTAGCAACCAGTGCTTTAGCACATAAGGCAAAGGTGTTGAAGAGAAGTAAGTTCAAGTATGGAAAAATGGCTGTCTCTGTTTTAGGAAGTGGTATTCCTGTTGCTCATATTGATGAATGGTTCTTCTGCTACACTTTCTCCAGCTGGTGTAAACTATGAAGGTTAGTTTTGATTGTTCGCATTGCATTCACCATCCATGGTTATCCTATCCTTCCCTCCTATAATTGAAACATGAGCATGAAAGAGAACCATTTTTTTTTTTAAATCATGCTTGATGATAAAATATTATTGACTTTTGGTTCTCAAATTGATATTTACCGGGTAAATGCAATTCTTCGCCCCACTCTCGCTTCTTCAGTGTACTGCCAACTTGATTGAGCATGAAAGAATACTACTAGCAATGCCAAACCCCTCCAAAATAGGACATTCAAATTTGCACGGAGGGAGTGTTACATTTCTCTGTTTGTTAAGTTGGATAATGATCCTATTTCTTGGATATTATTCCCTGGTAATTTTTGCATTCTGCTATAAGCTTGCTTGCATTATCTTGGAAAAATGCATTGGGAACTAAGTCTATCTTATCTGTCTCTTAAAGCATTCTTTTGTAGAACAAACAAATTGTGAAGTTATCTGCTCTCCCTTCACTCCACATTCCTTCAGAAATACTTGCTCCATGACTTTGGTGGCCAACAATCTGAAGTTTTCATCTCTGATGGCATGATTGGTATCCCTGGTCATTCTCAAATAAATTTGACGTGTAAAAGTATAGGATAAGATGACTTCAAATTGCTATACATATGATTACAGCTTGAGGAAGAAATTAATCATTTCACTCTAAAAGTCCTTTGTTGCTAAGTGTTCAAATTCCCAAAGTCTCTTCATCTTATATCCTTACTCTTCTAAAATTTACATGGTATTTTGATGAAGGTTAGCACTTCTTAGAGGATGAAAGATGCAGATTATGCATTGGAAAGTATTCATAACATTAGAGAAGCAATACCAGAGCTATGCAAAAGTAATAAGATGACTGAAGTCAATTATTCTAGTGTTGCAGTAGAGACATCTGCAACTACTTAGATTCATGTAATTGTTGATGATGTAATGAAAAAATCTTTGGTATACTCATACATATAGTTCACCTTCTAAATTAGTCTGAGAATAAAAAAAAATTTAATAAACAACGAATAAAGAAAATGTTTCAAGAAAAAAAAAATCCATTGACTAGCAATAACAATGACCAAAAAAAAAAAAAAATGAATTACATTGAATGAGGAAAAGGAATCAATTGCTCACCAAACAATGCACATAATATTCTGTTGGACAAATTATTTAAAAAAAGGCCCCAAGAAATATTTGTTAAATGTTTAAATATAATGTAAATGTATTTATTCAAAATTTTAATTCTACATTAAATTTCTTTATAAAAATTTAAATTAAAAAATAATAATTAAAAAGGAGAATCATTGTGGCGCATGCGGCGTGGCAGCTCCACGGATGAGCCAAGTGAGATTGTTGTTTGAAAAGGGCTTGCATTTTTTTTTTCCTTTCGATTTCCTTTTTTTACATCTAACAGTTCGCTCCCACATTTTTTTCCCTCAAAATTCTCTCCCAAATTTTTCTCATATCTCAATAATCTATCATTTTTTTTTTTCTTGTTTCTAAACCTTTTTTTTTTTTTTTTGTAAAAACCAAACCATTATAAGATGGGTTATGTTTATGAGAATGAAAATGGAAAAAAAAAAAACAGAGATAATGGGAAAATAAGAAAGACAGTTACAATTTGTTGAAAACATCTAATCTTCGTTCTCTCTTCTTTGGTTGAATAGAGTGTAATCATTATTATCATAGCTATTAACATCTGATTGGATTAGGTCCTCATATAACTCTGAAATCAATTTGTGCTATTTGGCTCTTTACTTTTTTATCTTTTTGAGACGTGTATTTTGCTATTGCAATATAAGTCCAAATTTTGATCGTAAATGACTAACTGATGGAGTATAAAAAAACAATCTTTAAAGAAAACTTTGTTCTTAATAGAAATACTAGTTTAGATATCATCCATACCTTGATACGGGAAATTAGGTATTTGAAAATATTCCAAACGTTATTGAGAAGATCCAATTCTGCATCATCCATGGTATGCATATGGTGTCTAAGCAGGTGTGAACGGCACGTGCCATCCTAACTATCATAACATATAGGTCCTCTCTCTCTCTCTCTCTCTGTTTTTAGCCAATCCCAGAATATTTTTTTCCCCTTTGTACAAAAAAATTACACGCACACTCACATGATCGTGTTTGTCAATAATAACACCAACTATCATTTTACAAAAAAAAATTATTAGGTAGTTGTGCAAAAGTTTGTAATAACTATTTATTACCATCCCTGTAATAATTTTTTAGTTTGTGTGTGAATATAGTATATGGAAAATATTAGGCTGTAGGATTTAGAATATTCTATCAATATTTAGTACATATAATTTTTAGAAAATAAACCAACATATGAAGCAATAGAAGCCTCCTCGGTAATTTGTGTTTGCGTCCAATTCGTAGCCATCCTTTTCGTTTTTTTTTGTTCTTTTTTTTTTTTTTTGCTTTTTTATTAATGCACATGGGATGTGTTCTACAATATTTGCATTTGGCTTTCACTTCTCTGAGTGACAATATACCGGGTTCTTTTTTGCTTTCCGTTCTCTCCTTTAGGCAACCCCTCTACTTTTAAATTGAACACTTTCTTAAGTGTTGTCGAGCATTCTCGTTGTTGCGGCTAACTATAATTGGATGGTTTAGCCGGAACTGTAAATGTCTCCGACAAAAATTTTTTGGATCAAAGTCGATAGACAATATAGTTAGTTATTGTCATAAATATTTGTTGAAAATTGGCATGTGATGGTGAATGAAAAATTATTTTAATAATGAGGTATTCATAAATAATGAGAAAGTGAGAAGTATATTATAACCTATAACTCATGAATCATGATCTTCCAGAATCTCTAAAGTTATTGAGATAGTGGGGAAGTAGTTATCAAAATGTTGTGGAAATAGTTGAGGTAGTGGGAGTTACAATGAGTTTGTAATCTTTAACCCTTCATATCTATAATCTATGCCATATTCATGATCCCACCACATGCATAGTCTATAAATAGTTGTCTCCTATTCTATTTTTGGGTGGAAGAAAAAACTCAGTAAAGCTCTCTCTCTTTTATCCCTGCACTTGTATATTTTATATATTATTCTAGTTTGATCTAATTCATCAGGTAAAGAGTTGTGTGCTAGCTCCTTCATCGTATCCATTGTATTTTGGGAAACAAACAATCATTTCAACCTCGAGCACACTTACAAGAGGGGCCGAATTTGTTTTAAGGAGGTTGTGTTGAACACAAATCTCGGATTATCATCTTCTTCTACTCCTTATTCTGATTTTACTCCATTTTGTATAGTTGTTTTACTATATTGAATAATTATTCTGTATTACTTATAGGTGTTTTACTAACAATCTTAAAATAGATTCGTACGTATTCAATATGACAACTGATGATTCGAATGTGCCTACTAGCATTGGTTTCGATGGTTTGGGTTCTATGATTGCTACTGCTTTGCAATTGCCCTCAATGATCAAACCTCATATAGTATCCTCTAACCATAGTGAGAAACTCGAAAAGTTCGATTGTACAAACTTCAAGAGATGACAACAAAAAATGGTATTCTATTTGACTACCTTAAATCTTGCGAGATTTTTGAAGGAGGATGCTCCAAAGTTACCTAAAGAAGAGATAGATGTGCAAGCCATCAATGCAATTGATGCTTGGAAGCACTCTAATTATCTATGCCGAAATTATGTCATGAATGGCTTAAATGACTCTTTTACAGTGTTTATGGTGTACAAAAAACTTCAAACGTACTATAGGAATCCCTGGACTGTAAATATAAAACGGAAGATGCTGGCGCAAAGAAATTTGTTGTTGGCAAATTCCTTGATTATATAATGGTGGATTCTAAGACTGTTATTAGCCAAGTGCAAGAAATTCAAGTTATTTTACATGAGATTCATGTTGAAGGCATGGTTCTAAGTGAAACCTTCCAAGTGGCTGCTATTATTGAGAAGTTGCCTCCTAGATGGAAGGATCTCAAGAATTATCTTAAGCATAAGTGAAAGGAGATGAACTTGGAGGAGCTCATTGTTAGAGTTCATATTGAAGAAGAACGTAAAGACAAAGAGCATAAGCCATCCATTCCTATTGCTACTAAGGCAAATATTTTAGAGCATAAGCAAGGCAAAGCTCAAAAGGAAAGAAGGCCAAATCTACAATTGGTGTGAAATGAGGAATCACGAAACATAAGTTTCAAGGAAAATGCTTTAATTGTGGCAAAATGGTTCACAAATCTGCTAATTGTAGACTCCCAAAGTGGAAGAAAAATCATAAGATAAACATGATTGATGATATCTCCAAAGATGTTTCAGAGATGAACCTTACTGCTATTGTTTTTAAAATGAACTTTATTGGGTCAAACGCAAAAGAGTGGTGGATAGATACTGGTGCCACTAGGCATGTTTGCACTAATAAAGAGTTGTTCACTACGTTTGAATCTTCTAAAGGAGAAAAAATATTTATAGGGAATTCTACCTATGCTCCTATAGAAGGACAAGGAAAGGTGTTAATGAAGATGACTTCTGGCAAGACCTTGACTCTAAATACCGTGTTATATGTGCCAGAAGTTCGCAAGAACTTAGTGTCTGGGTCACTACTGAGCAAACATGGATTTCGCATGTTGTTAGAATCTGACAAAGTTATTTTGTCTAAATCTGGAATGTATGTGGGAAAAGGTTATGCAACTAATAGGTTGTTCAAATTGAATGTAATGACTATTATCAATAAAGAGCCTTTTGCTTATTTGCTTGAGTCTTCCAATGCTTGGAGTGGTAGACTAGGACATGTTAATTATGATACAATGCATAGATTAATTAACTTAGATCATATTCCTTCATTCCAAATTGATTCAAAAAGAAAATGTGAAATTTGTGTTGAGGTAAATTTAACTAAGTCTTCATTTCAATCAATTGAAAGAAACACCGAATCTCTTGAATTGATTCATAGTGATGTTTGAGACTTAAAATTAGTTCAAACAAGAGGTGGTAATAAATATTTTATTACCTTTATTGATGACAGTACAAAATACTGTTATGCGTATTTGCTTAAAAGCAAAGATGAAGCCTTAGAGAAGTAATTTATTCTCTACAAGAATGAAGTTGAAAATCAACTTAACAAGAGAATTAAAAAGGTTCAGAACTGATAGGGTGGTGAATATGAAACACCAACTGGAGAATTTTGTGCACAACATGGAATTATACATGAAGTAACTCCACCTTATTCTCCTCAATCAAATAGTGTTGCTAAACGTAAAAATTACACTTTAAAAGAAATGATGAATGTGATGTTAATAAGTTTAGGATCATCTCAAAATATGTGGGGTGAAGTAATTTTGTCTAGTAACTACTTATTGAATAAGATACCCCAGAAAAGGAAGGCGGCTGTTTTACAAACACTTGCGAGTATGGGGGTGTCTTGCAAAAATAGTTGTTCCAACACCAAAAAGAACAAAGATCGGTCCTAAAACTGTGGACTGTATCTTTATTGTCTATGGACATAATAGTAATGCTTATCGGTTTCTTATGCATGCTTCTAAAATTTCAAAAATACACAAGAACACGATAATGGAATCAAGAAATGCATCATTTTTTAAAAATATATTTCCTTGTAAATCCAATATTGGAGAAAGTTCGTCTAAGCGAACGTTTGATACTATGAATCAAGTGGAGCATGATGATGGAAATTATGATTCATCTCATGAAATTGAGCTAAGGCGTAGCAAAAGAGTAAGGGTAGAAAAATTATTTGCAGATGATTTTCTCACTTATTTATTAGGAAAGGAGTCACAAACGTATTCAGAGGCAGTGAATTCCTTTGAAGGTCCTTTATGGAAAGAAGCCCTAAGAAGTGAAGTTGATTCTATTCTAGAGAATCACACTTGGGAATTAGTAGATCTTCTTCCCGGTTGTAAACCTTTAGGGTCTAAATGGATTTTTAAAATGAAAATGAAGCTTGATGGGTCCATTGACAAGTATAAAGCTAGACTTGTAATCAAATGTTACAAACAACATGAAGGCTTAGATTACTTTGATACGTATTCTCCTGTGACGAGAATAAATTCTATTCGAATGATTCTTGCTATTACAGCTTTAAGAAATTTAGAGATATATCAAATGGATATGAAAACAACTTTCTTAAATGGGGATCTAGATGAGGAAATTTATATGAAACAACCTGAGGGTTTCAAAGTCCTCAGAAAAGAAAAGAAAGTTTGTAAGTTGGTAAAATCATTGTCCGGCTTGAAACAAGCACCGAAGAAATGGCATGAGAAATTTGATGATGCAATGACTACCAATGGATTTAAAATCAATGAATGTGACAAGTGTGTTTATATAAAAGAGACCGAAAATGGCTATGTCATTTTATGTCTTTATATAGATGACATGCTTATTGTTGGTAGTGATGACCAAATGGTTAGTCAACCAAAAACATGTTAAATTCAAAATTTGATATGAAAGATATGGGACTTACAAATGTGATTTTAGGAATTAAAATCATAAGATCATCAGAGAGTTTTATTCTAAGCTAGTCTCATTATGTGGATAAAATTCTTAAAATGTTTAACAAGAATTATACTTTCAATGCTAGAACACTAATGGATAATAATCTTCAGTTATCCAAGAATAGAGGAGAGAGTATTACTCAAGTGGAATACTCTAGAGTTATTAGAAGTATAATATATTTAATGAGTTGTACGAGACCAGATATTATATATATAGTTAGTAAACTCAGTAGATACACAAGTAATCTGAGTGCAGACCATTGGAAAGTAATAACAAGGGTACTTAGATACCTACGATATACTCAGAATTTTGGACTTCAGTATACAAGATATCTGACTTTTCCTGAAGGATATACTGATACAAATTGGATATCCGATACAAAAGTTTCAAATTTTACTAATGGATATGTGTGTGTATACACTAGCTGGTGCAGCTGTGTCTTGGAAATCCTCGAAACAAACTGTTATTACTAGATCCACAATGGAATCTGAATTTATAGCTTTGGATAAATGTGGTGAAGAAGCCGAGTGGTTGCGTTATTTTTTAGAAGACATTCCAAAATAGGAAAAACCTGTGCCAGCAATTTATATTTATTGTGATAGTCAATCGGCTATTGAGAGAGCACATGGTAACATGTATAATGGTAAGTCTAGACACATATGTCGAATACACAATACCATTAGACAACTACTCTCAACGGGAATTATCTCTATTGACTATGTAAAGTCAAAAGATAACATTACAGATTTATTAACTAAAGGATTGAATAGAGAGTTAGTTGAAAAGATAACAAAGCGAATGTGATTAAAGCCCATTAGAGAATAAGTTTTATGAAGGAAACCCAACTTTGTTGAGTGGAGATCCTAAGATTTAGGTTCAATAGGACAACCTAGTCATAAGATTTAATGTGGGGGATAACCTCAACCCATTCCCACAAAGAAACAGTGATATTGAAGGGATAAGGATAGCATTGTGTTGCTTTAATGATTCTTAAGTTAAGTAATTAATTTACTTGAGACTTAAATAAATTACCTATGTGAGGGAGAAGTGAGGCTGCTTCAAAGGAGAATTTGTGCAGGGCTTAATTCTCAAGAAACTCTTGCAAAACCATGTTGATGTTCATGGCCAAAATGGACATAATCATAAGAGCAGATCAAACTAAGAAAATGATTCTTGTGTGAAGTATGTGTTTCATTTACACAAAAATGCAAGACAGTTCAAGGACATCATGTATACTGGACAGTTAGTAAAGAGTATATATCTGACAAGGGAAGGTTCAAGGGGTAACACCTACCTATCCTATGCAGGTTTCAGTTGTGGAACACTATGTCAAGTCAAAATCAAAACAAAATTTTATTCATGTGGGGGATTGTTAGAAATTGGCATGTAATGGTGAATGAAAAATTATTTTAATAATGAGGCACCCATAAATGATGAGAAAGTAGGAAATATATTATAACCTACAACCCCATGAACCATGATCTCCCATAACCTCTAGAGTTATTGACGTAGTGGGAAAGTGGTTATCAAAATGTTATGGAGATGGTGGAAGTAGTGTGAGTTACAATGAGTTTGTAAAATTTAACCTTAATATCTGTAAGTTATGCCATATTCATGATCCCACCACTTGCCTAATCTATAAATAGGTATCTCCTCACTACAAGAAAAAACCAAATTAGCGATGGCCAAATCCGTCGCTAATCGCATTTAGCGACGGATTACGTCCGTCACTAAAAAGGGTGTCGCAATTTGCGACGGAATGAAAATTCGTCGCAAATAGTGACGGATTTGCGACGGTCATTTAATTGATGACACTATAATTAAATTTATAATCAACATAGCAACGGATTTGCGACGGCAAAAAAAAATTATTTTTTAAAAAATTAATTAATTTAGCAACGGATTTGCGATGGCGAAAAAGTTTTTATTTACAAAAAATTAATTAATTTAACAACGGATTTGCGACGGCTAAAAAATTTTATTTTTAAAAAATTAATTAATTTAGCAATGGATTTGCGACGGCAATTTTTTTTAATTTCAAAAAATAAATTAATTTAGCAACAGATTTGGTGAAGGTAAAAAAATTTATTTAAAAAATTAATTAATTTAGCGATAGATTTGCAACGGCAAAAAATTTTTTAATTTTGCAAAAATCAATTAATTTAGCAATAGATTTGCGACGGCCAAAAATTTTTTTATTTACAAAAATTAAATAATTTAGCAACGGTTTTGGGACGGTAAAAAAAATTTATTTTAAAAAATTAATTAATTTAGAAACGAATTTGCGACAGTAAAAAATTAATTAGTCTTACGACAGATTTGCGACGGCAAAAAATTTTTATTAAAAAAATTAATTAATTAGCTACATGGCCCGCTCACCCATCGGCCCGACCCGGCCCGCTAAGGACTTGCCCCACCCCGCCCCGCCCCGCCAAGAATATTATGAGATTATGTCGAACCCGAGACTTGAACTCGCGTCCTTGTTGTGGGGGAACACGTGTTCTACCACTAAGCTATTGATGTTCTTGTGATTTATTGTGCTATATATTAATTATATTGTAAATTTTTTTTGTGAATTAGCGATAGATTTGCAAGGGTTTTGTAACGGATCTGCAACAACATAATTTTCCGTCACAAATCCATTGCTAATTAGCCACGGATTTGCGACGGCTAAATTTTCAAGATTTAAAAAAATAAATTTATTTTTAAATTTTGAATGGCCATCACAAATTCGTTGCAATTAGCGAGGATTTGCGAGGGTTTATTTTTTAATTTAAAAAAAATAAATTTATTTTTGAATTTTGGATGGCCGTTGCAAATCCCTTGCTAATTGCGACGGATTTCCGAGGGCTTCTTTTTTCAATTTTTTAAAAAAAATTTAAATTCTGGATAGCCGTCGCAAATCCCTCGCAAATCCGTCACTAATCTAAAAAATTCACAAAAAATTTTTAAAGTTTGATTATATATATATATATATATATATATATCTGTGTATGTGTTGAAATAATAGAATACATGAAAAGACATTACTAAGTTGAAATATTTATATACATAATATACATATGAAATTATTAAGTATATATATGTATGTATATATGTAATAATATGACATATATGCATCTGTCATAATTAAATATATATTAATTTGTATGAATAAGTAAATATATGAGTATATATATGTATATATATAAATATGTATGTATATATATATATTAATATATTAAAAAAGTATTATAATATATATATAGATATATGTATGTATATTAATATGTATATGTATATATATATATATATATGAATATATATATTAAAAAAGTATTATAACATATATATAGATATATGTATGTATATTAATATGTATATATATATATATGAATATATATATATATATATATATAGATACACACATACTAACATAAATAAATATAGATATGTATGTACATATATATATTTATATATTAAAAAAGTACATTAACATATTTAAATGTATATAAAAATGTTATATTAATATATGTATATATTAATATATATATATATATATACATACATACATACATACATATTAATATTATGAGAATTTTTAGATGGCCATCGCAAATCCCTCACAAATTTTGCGATAGATTTGCCAATTTATTTTTAAATTTTAGATGATCATCGCAAATCTCTAGCAAATTTGCAACGGATTTACGAGGGTTTATTTTTTTAATTTAAAAAAAATAAATTTATTTTTGAATTTTGGATGGCCGTCGCAAATCCCTCGCAAATTTGCAATGGATTTGCGAGGGCTTATTTCCCTTACAAATTTTGCGACGGATTTGAGAGGGCTTAATTATTTTATTTTAAAAAAATTAATTTATTTTTAAATTTTGGATGGCCGTCACAAATCCCTCTCAAATTTGCAACGGATTTGCAAGGGCTTATTTTTTTGAATTTAAAAAAATTAATTTATTTTTAAATTTTGGATGGCCATCGCAAATCCGTCGCAAATTTGCGATGGATTTGCGAGGGCATATTTCCCTTGCAAATTTTGCGATGGATTTGTGAGGGTTTAATTTTTTTCATTTTAAAAAAATTAATTTATTTTTAAATTTTGCATGGCCGTCGCAAATCCCTCTCAAATTTATGACGTATTTGCAAGGGCTTATTTTTTTCAATTTTAAAAAAATAATTTATTTTTAAATTTTGGATGGCTGTTGCAAATCCCTTGCAAAATTGCGACGGATTTGTGAGGGTATATTTTCCTTGCAAATTTTGCGACGGATTTGTAAGGGCTTAATTTTTTTCACTTTAAGAAAATTAATTTATTTTAAATTTTGGATGGCCGTCGCAAATCCCTTGCAAAATTGCGATGGATTTGCGAGGACATATTTCCCTTGCAAATTTTGTGATGGATTTGCAAGGGTTTAATTTTTTTCATTTTAAAAAAATTAATTTATTTTAAAATTTTGAATGGCCGTTGCAAATCCCTCTCAAATTTGCAATGGATTTGTGAGGGCTTATTTTTTTCAATTTTAAAAAAATTAATTTATTTTTAAATTTTAGATGGCCGTCGCAAATCCCTTGCAAAATTGCAACGGATTTGCGAGGGCTTAATTTTTTTCATTTAAAAAAAATTAATTTATTTTTAAATTTTGGATGGCCATCGCAAATCCCTCTCAAATTTGTGACGGATTTGCGAGGGCTTCTTTTTTCAATTTAAAAAAATAATTTATTTTTAAATTTTGGATAGCTATCGCAAATCCCTTTGCTAATTTGTGATGGATTTGCGAGGGCTTATTTTTTTAATTTTAAAAAATAATTTATTTTTAAAATTTGGATGGCCGTCCCAAATCCCTCACAAATTTGCAACGGATTAACTTTTTCCATTTAAAAAAATTAATTTATTTTAAATTTTAGACGGCCGTCATAAATCCCTAATAAATTTGCGACAAATTTGCGAGGGCTTATTTTTTTAATTTTAAAAAAATTAATTTATTTTAAAATTTTGAATGGTCATCGCAAATCCCTCGCAAATTTGTGAGGGCTTATTTTTTTTAGTTTTAAAAAAATAAATTTATTTTTAAATTTCAGAAGGCTGTCACAAATCCCTCTCTAATTGCAACGGATTTGCGACGGCACTTTAATTTTTTAGTGTTAATTAAATATGGAAAAAGATCATCGCAAATTAGTGACGGATTGGCAACGGCTTTCAATTTAATTAGTGCTAATGAATAATTAAAAGAAAAAACTGTCGCAAATCCGTCTCTAATTTGAGACGGCTAGATGTCCGTCGCAATTACCGATGGATTAGCGACAGAAAATTTTTTTTAAAAAATTTATTTTTAAAATTTTTGATTCCGTTGCTGTTTCGTCACAAATTAGCGACGACTAGGTCGTCGCTAATTTGATGTTTTTCTTGTAGTGCCTATTCTATTTTTGGGTGGAAGAAAAAACTCCGTAAATCTCTCTCTTTTATCCCTACACTTGTACATTTTATATAATGTTCTAGTTTGATCTAGTTCATCAGGTGAAGAGTTGTATGCTAACTGCTTTATCGTATCTGTTGTATCCTAGGAAACAGACGATTGTTTCAACCTCAAGCATACTTACAAGTGGGGCCGAATCTATTTTAAGAAGATTGTATTGAACGCAAGCCTCGGATAATCATCTTCTTCTACTCCTTATTCTGGTTTTACTCCATTTTGTATAGTTGTTTTGCTATATTGAATAATTATTCTGTATTACTTATAGCTGTTTTGCTAACAATATTTTCAATAAAAAATTTAAATCACAATCCATAATCATTTTCCCTTGTCCTTCGGATTACTTGGTTGAGATATTTTCCTCAACAAATTGAAGAAAATAATAGTTAGCATATATAATTATCCGTGAAGAATATGTTTTTTTTTTTCAAAATTTTATTAATCACAAAACCCATAGTCACTATTTAAAGGTGCCCACATAAGCATACATTTGTTTAAAAATACGTTTACCCAAAGGTGTGCACATATATAGCTCATCTCAACCAATTCAAAGAACAAAATATGATTAAAAATACATTTGTTTTTTCTGTAGAAATTAATCTATGGAGAATACATTTGTTTGCAATGACAGTTGTTTAAAACTAATGTTTATCACAGACAATTATTCAAGAAGAGTACATCTACTTACAACTGTAAAAAAAATTTGGCAAAAAACATTTCTCTATGGTTTTAGAATTATGGAAAAAATGTACTAAAAAGACTCTAAACAAATATTACGAATATTTTTCAATGACTTCGAAATTGTAATAAATCTGTGGATAATATTTTTTCTAACGGTTTAGAGCCGTAGCTGACTTCTAGCAATGTGCAATACCAACATTATCAAACCATGATAAATACATGACAAATACATTTTTTGCCACAGTTCGAGCTCTATTCGTAATAGATGATAAATAATCTTTTTTTTTTAAAAAACCATTTGTGGCCAGATTGTGTAGCGGAACTATTGCCAAAAAGTGATACGCCTTTGATTTCATCGACAATTTTAATGCTGAATATTTTGTTCCAGTTAGCATCATAAATACACAAAGAACTAGGGGATATAGGATTTAAAATATCCTTAATAAATAAAAAGTTTGATATTATAAAAGTAAATTAGTGGACAAAAAATATAAATATAAATTATATTATTTTTTTTCGTTTCCCTCTCTTCCCTTCTTCAAACCTTATAGTTAACCTTTCTTTTCTTTTTCCTCTATGTCGTATTAAACATCATAAATGATTATTACTCTCTTTTCTTCTAGATACATTTTTTTTTCTGTTCTACTCCTCTGCTCTCTTCTCTTTTCCTTTCTCTCAATCCAAAAAAGAACCTGAATATTTCAATTTATTTAAATTAATATAAATCCAAAGACACACAATAATTTAAAACAATAAGAAAGAAATTTGAGGCATGATACATATCATAAGTGCCATATTCAAGGAAAATTTTGTTCACGATCAAATCAAATCGTGATACCAACTGCAGTGGAATAGATTTCGAAATCATCTAAACTACATAAACCATGAATCATGTGATCAAATTTGGTGGGATAAGAGTAAAAATAAAGAAAAAAAACACTAAATTTGATCTGCACATATTAATTAACTAATATAACTTGTGATGCTTCAAGATCTGTTTAGTGGCAAATTATACAGTAATAGGATAAGATAATTATTTCCTTGGATAAACTCAATCAATTCATCCATTATATATATATGAACAGAGCTGTAGTAGAAATGACCTGTGTTTTAATCAAACTTCATTTGATAACAAATTTTAATGAAAGATCTAAATGAATTATTCATTATCATTACAGGTCTAAATACTTTAACATAGAAAATTATAATTAGGCCAACTAATGGTACCTGAGTTACATGACACCAAATCACGCCAAATAATGGCTATGCTTCGTGTAGGACTGGTTGCTTCTTTCGGACAAGAAACCATAAATCCGCAAGACTAGGATTTGTACTACTATATTTTGCAGCAAAACACAAAGCATATGGGTTTGACATGGTTAATTAATGTGTGACAGAGTTAACATAAGGAAACCTCTCCATTATTTGGAAAAATTCACATTTCTATTTTATCATATTTGGAAATCAATATCAACTTTTTTAAAAAGTAAATATGTGTTCTTTTGTTGAGTTTTTCTTGTCAATCTCCTATAATTTTATTCAACTTCCTATTAAAGTTATGTTAGTTTGACAAACAACAAAGTAGGGAGCCTAACAAATACAACTAATTGGTAACGCAGTTTGGCTTAACAAGCCTACATCTGTGGGTCTACAACTAGTAGAAGAATCCACTAAACTTTAACAAAATTATAATGGAAACATTTATCTCAAATCACCAAGTATCCCTAGTGGAATTTAACAGAACATAATATAGTGCTCTTTCTGTCAAACTTGTAAAAGACCATTATTGAACTCAATATAACATGATTATCACCCATCAACCATCGTTGAAGCCACTCCACAAGTCTTTGTTCGACTTGAACCTTTTCACAGAAAGGTGATGAGTTTGATTTATAGATCAATTCAAGTTTGTCCAAGTAGTTGAGTAATAGCAAATGCAAATATACTTGAATCTAAACTAGTTGCAACAAATCAGCAGAAACAAACTAACACCAATAGTAGTTGCAACAGATCATCCTCAGAATACTATCATGAAAATCAATCATTCTATCTGCATAGAAACTCTAAGCGTATGATCATTCAGATTTTCTTCTCTCATGTATCTTCACCTTCTTCAAGTCGTCTTTATCTACACTTCAAAGATACATTTTGTTCTTGCATTAGGAAACTGCTAAAATGGAAATTCTCCCTCTGTTTCCTTAGTTAAGCATAGTTTATTTCCTTCCAAAAGTTAACCTCTACAGAATAAAATATTCTTCGTGATTTATCTCCAAGATCCTTATATTAAATCTATCACAAAGATTCGCTAGATCTTAGTTGGATATTCCTCCAGAATCTTCTATAGATATTGCTTGCTAGAACAAACCTAATCCATGTCAAACTGTGCCAATAAAACTAGTTCTTAAAAAGACTCAGTGTACTTAGTATATCAAAGAAACATGTTGATGTTCCAACAATATAGTCCTAACAATCTCTCCATTTGGCAATGTTTAATGCAAAAACATCTGTTATCAAAATGTTTGTTGAAAACTTAAAAATGCCTATTGTAGCTTCTGTAACATAACGCAATTTGCAATAGAACATGCAGCACACCATAACCCGTGCATAGCAAATAGATCAATTAATGATGACATTTAAGGTATCTTGTGTTACTTGATGCGTCCTTTATGTGTATACTCATGCATAAGAAGAATTGTCAATATTTCATACAAAAATAACCAGTCTTAATCTAAATACCAAAAATCACATACACAACGCACATTTCATCGTGTAGTATAGAGTTCCAATTGACAAGTATCATATCCCTTGGGTAAGATGACAAATACTTCTACTACGCCCTCATTTCATTGTTTTGTAAATTATCCCATAGGGAAGGTGAGAAATAGGAAAGAGGATCAATCAACCTAAGTACACTTAAGAATCCTCCTTAAATCACAAAACATCCTTAGGAAGAGAAAGATATGTTATGCAAATCAAAAGGCATTCCATATTATCAAGCTAAGCCTCAATCAACTAAATAGATCCATTAATACTCTACATTGGCACTAATTGGGCAATCTAAATCAAGATCTACTCTCTCTCTCGAGTTATGAATCTCCTACCCTTAACCTTACTAGTGGGTATCTTTACCTCACTAACCTAGTTTAAGGGACATTAAGACTAATTACCCATTCTCTATTTGGGGGGATAAAGTCCCTATCTCTAGATAACCTCATGCCCGTTCGATCACCTAGTTCTATGTCCTCAATCTCTCTATCGAGTTAATTAAGGGCAAACCCATATGGTAAATCAACTAATTGAGCCTCTTAACCTTAAGTCTATCTTTTGAAATCATTAAAGTCAAGTTAAACTTAATAATCAACAACCTAATGCAAATCAAGTGATTGAATGCCAAAATCGATTCAAATAAATTAAAATAGAAGTCAAGATCTAACATATATAAAGGTTCAACATTTTAATTTTAAGATAAATCGTGATTGCCCAACAAAAGCAAGGAAAGAAATACAAGAGAAAAGAAAATAAACTCTTAGACAAGTTCTGCTTTTCTTCTTCTTGAATCTCCTTGTTGAATATGCCTTTTCCTCTGTAAAAATGGCTTGGATCCTTTCTTTGGATTCTTCCTTGGAGCTCTAGGGTTTGGAGGCTATTTTTCCCCCTTTTGGTTTGTGGTTAACAAGACAACACAAGAGACTATTTATCATGGACTTTGTAGACTCTTGAAATTTGCTCTGTACTAACTAGTCCTAACATGAATTGGTGCCTATTGTAATGCTAGACCGGCGTTGGTTGGGTATGTTGGAATGTATGCCCACTAAGACTGTATTTCTAATGTAAATTCAATTAAATTAATAAAAGATTTATTTTCACAAGTTGTTTGTGTTTTCGCATTTTAATTTATGCACGATTTCACTGGAAGAGACCCATCGTGTTTAAGTAAGTGATCTATGTGAACGGACGTATTTCACAATAAGGTATGGATCATGAGTTACTGAACACATAAAGTATTATTATTAACCGGATGATGAGAATGAAAATCTCATCATGATAAGGTTATTATGTTATGAATTCTAGGTGGGGAATGGATTACCTTTAGCCAGTGAGTAGTTCTCTCACTTCATAATATAAGCGTATTGCGAATATATAGAATTGGACCTGTAGTAGTAGTTAGATAGAAATCCAGACTACTACTACAACAATTTGGACTTATACCCTATGGCTTGAGTATGGATTGGTAGTTCGGCAAAACTAGAAGCATATAATTTGATATACTATAGTTAAAGTTCAATCGTAGGACCAATATACTTGTATGTTGGGTATATGTGACTAGTTAGCTAAGATAGACTCATACAAGATAGTTTCTATATTATATCACCCTTTCTGATTATTCTAATGATCTAATAATCTAGGGTCTTGGGGAGCATTCTATGAAGTCGTAGATCATTAGACTAGAGTTCTAAGAATGGTAGATGTTATTTAAAGATGTGTTAGAAGATTTTTCCTCTTTGAATGTACGGCGTTACATAGAGGGGTATGTTTGTCATAACACCTGTAGATTGGAGACTTTGCTAATGCAGGATTGTCCTTGGGATCAATATTTCTTTATGGTGATATTAAGAAATATTTAAAATACAACATATAAATATTTATACAATAGAAGTATTTTGATCAATTTTAATAATCAAGACGACGTGTCTTTTGGTCCTCGGAGTAGCCCGTAAATCCTAATTGATTTGGGGTTGAGGAAATGGTCATTATTAAAGAGAATTTTATTTTATTTAGAAAGTCTATTTTATTATTATGTTGGAATAAAATAAAAGGTCTAGAGAGATTGTTTTAATTATCTAGTATAATTAGTTAATTAATTATTCAGGGTTAGAGGCCAAATTGAATAATTGAAAAAATTAACCTAAGCCTAAACTCGGTAAAAAGGCTTAAAAAATAATCTTGGTCTATTTGGGTTCTTTGATTATTTATTGGGCTGTTTTTATTAGTCTAGAAAAAAATAATTGAGGTTTATTTTTTATAGGATTATTAAGTCCAAGAGTAAATAATAATGCCTGGCCTAATAGCCTAGACCAAGTTTTCACAGAATAGAACAGTGTTGAGTATTTTGCCCTAGCTAAACGTCTTCTATGGGAGGATAAGATGATAACATCTGGAGATATGAAAAATAGAGTTGTCCCAGTAGTTTGTTATTATTGAAACAGTGGAAGATAAGTTTACTCTTTGTAATTCTTTCTCCATAAAGAATATAGCTAGATTGTTTTTACTTTCTCTCTCTCATTTTTCGTCCTTCTATGTGTTCCTATTTATTTAAGAAGCAAGAATAGAGAAACTATTCTTCTTGATACAATTAGTTAGCATAGGGTCAAGAAGAACTAAAGACTATTTTTTTCCCATAGCTCTCACTGGCTTTTTAGGTAGTGGACATATTCCAAAAACCAGAAGTCTTAAGTTAATGCACCGGAGTAGGAGGTTTGTAGGACAACAATCGGAGTCGTCTTTGAGGGCAGAGATTTCAAACGTTCCATCGGCCCCAAAGCAACCTAAGCAGTCAAACAGACCCATAAACGTAGAGGTATATTTTGAAAATAAAAAAGCTTCCACTGTTACTTTCTGTAGTATATTGTTGTTTTTGTATGCTTCTTGGCTGTGATCCACCTTCAAGTGGTATCAGAGCTAATAGTTTAACGGCTTAGGAGCATGTTTAGGTTGAATAAAGCTGGCCAGATTGATTGTTTGAATGCATTTTGTTATCCTTCTTGTTTTTGGTATAGAATAGCTTTCTGTATCTCACTGTTGAGGCTAGGACTTTTGTATGTTACTAGCTTTCAGAGATGAATTGTGAATGCTTGATTTGAAAAGGCATAGGCAGTTGTTGGTTTATCATTTGGTTTGTGATTTCCTGTAATCAACCGAGGCCTGGGGAATATTCTTGATGAAGAAACCAGAAGATTACAGAAGAAGAATGGAGGAAAACAAAACAAAAACAAAGAAGAAGGATAGTTCTTCAAAGGGCAGCCAAGCCACGGCTTGCATCGAACCATCCATAACTAGCATCAAGTCGGGCGTGACAAGGTGCAAACCTATTGCAGCTCAAGGCACAAGAATGTGCACGACCCACAACTGGTTGTGTACCAGTTGTATGTGACCAAGGTACATAGTGCTCAGGCCGCAACAAGCCTCCTGCAACTCTCTCAAGATGATTGGGTCACGGGTTTTTGGTTTGCGGACTGTTGTTCTATCAGATAGGTATGGGTCGATTCGGTTCAGGTGGATGTGATCCAGTGTGACGGGTGCATGAAGACCGTGGAAAAATTTTTTATTTTTCCTTGTAATTTTCGTGTAGTTTTTTTTTCGTTTTGGATCTCGTACCAGGCAAAGTTATTATTTTTTGCGTAGTTAATATTCTTGGAATATTTTGCATGAAAAATAATAGTAAGGGATTTAGGATTAAAAAAGACCATTAATTAATTAATGTGTTTAATTCTATTATTTGGACATCTATGTTAAAAGAATAGAAAAGTATGAAAACATTTACAGTTTTTTGGCATGCTATTTTCTTTTGTAAACCTATGTGCACATTTTCGCAAAACCAATATCTTAGGAATTTTTTGGACAAAGAAAAATATTTGCTTTAATTAAATGGTTATTTTTAGCTTGAAGCAAAAACTAATCCTTAGTTATTCTCTCAAATGATTTTATCCTTGACATAAAAAATATTTTGGATTTACATTTTTTTGTAAGTTAAAATTATTTTTGTCATAGAAAATTATTTTTGTCAAATAAAACTTGAGGCAAAAGTCTCTAAGAAGTTTTAAAAGGAAATTTTTTAAATCATTAAGTTCTTAATAAGGTAAAATTAATCCATAAAAAATCTCTTAAAGGATTTTACCTTGACATAAAGATTTATCGATTCAGACATTTTACAAGAGATAAAGGATACTTAATGGCACATTTTCAAAAGGATATTTTTTTGAAAAAACCTTATTTAAAAAATACTAAGTGGTAAAGGGGTTCCAACAACCCCACAGCTTTCGTTACAATCCTCATTAGAAATCGTGGTTCCTCTCGCATTACCCTAAGAATGAACCTGTATAGGATGGGATTCTACGAGGATCTAGATCTAATTGATGGCCATAAGTGATGTTCGGGACACATACTATGATTGGCCAACCTATATTGGAGATCATAGTGCAAGGATTGTTCACATGAAATGAGAAGAAACGGCCATCCTCTCAATAGAGTTATCTTCTGGATCATTACCTAGAAGGGTAGTTGATTTGTCTTGGTTAACACACTTAGTTTAGGAAACTATTAATCTTCCTAGGACGTTATATCAACTTTCGTAAGGGCCAAACTGATCATATTAAATATAATAGTGATAAGGTTAACTATTATCAGTTTTAATATGAGGATAAAGTGTACAAATTATTTATCTTTTCACACACTAAGAAATTTCTTTTATTTTTTATTTTCAAAAATAGTAGGAGGAGGTTCTTTCAGTACTTTGACCATTATTCTCCGAGAAAATAAGCCAACGAGTCCAAATTATAGAGACTGAAAAAGGAACTTGTATATAATATTCAATAAGGAAAAGTATAAGTATGTCTTATACAAAATCTGCCCTATTATTGGGAAGGGTTCCACTAAGAGGATTGTAAAGCTGAGAAAGTATGGAAGAAGGCTGATAAGATAGCTCTTTGCTATATATTGGCCTCCATGTCTAATGTGCTCCAATTCAAACACGAGCACATGACCACTGCTTATGATATTAGCACGTCACTAGCTAGCCACCATGTTTGCTAATAAAAGCCAATTGGCAAGACAAGATGCTCTTAGAACGATCATAAATACAAAGATAACTAAAAGAGCATCAGTTAGGGAGCATATACTCAAAATGATTGCTACTTTCGAGGAAGCAGAAGTCTTGGGAGTTGTTATTGACCCCAAGAGCCAAGTGGATATAGTTCTCAAATCTTTGGAAGGTTCTTTCACTCAATTCAAGTTGAATTACAACATGAATAAGTTAAACATGAGTTTAATGAAGTTGATAAAAGTGCTTCAGGTGGTAGAGAAAGTCATGAAACCGCTATCCAAGATCATGATTGCTAAGGCTTTTTCTTTTAGAACTGGGCCTAAGCCCAAAATGTTTAAAAAAGAAGAAGGGAAATGTAGTAGTCCTAGCCCTACAAGCCCTAAGACAAATACTTCAAGTGCGGCAAGAAGGGTCACTGGAAAAATAAGTGTTCAGATCTTTAGGCCAAGAAAAATCCTACAGGTAATGTTTACTATCTAGAGCCTATTTCAATGCTTAGATGAACTTCTACTTGGATTGTTGATTCTAGAGCCACTGATCATATCTATAACTCCTTGCAGGGGTTTAGGAAGATAAGAAGATTTCAGAACAGCGAACATAGACTCCTGTAAGAAATCGAGTATAGGTGTGGGCCCAAGTAGTGGGAGAGTTGGTACAGCATTTTGATTGTAATAGAATAGTAGTTTTGAAGGATATTTTATATGTACCTGGTTTCAAATAGAATTTGATTTCAGCTACAAGACTAATAAAACATGGTTATTCTATTTCTTTATATTCTGGTATTACTATCAGTAGAAATAGAGAAGTTTTATATATTGGGCACATGTATGGAAACTTATTCTTTATAAATCCTATTAATAGTCAATTAAATAACGCTTAAAGTGAACTTTTAAGTAGGAAGAGAAAAATCAATGTCAATGACTCTTATTTATGGCATCTAAGGTTGGGTTATATTAGCTTAACACTACAAGAAAGGTAGGAATTAGTGAGGGAAATTAGTGAGGGATAAATTCCTCGCTAACTTAGTGAGGGATTAGCGAGGGAAAAATGAGATAAGCACACCGATTGACTTTCCCTTGATAATCCCTAATTGATTAGCGACGGATTAGCATTAACTCAAATCCCTTTCAAATTAGCGAGGGATCAAAAAATTCTGTTCTAATTCATTGCAAATTTGATAGGGATTTGTGACAGAATTTTGATTTTTTACTTAATATTCATTGTAAAATTTTAGCTTTGGATTTGCAACTAAGCCCAAGCTAATCCCACGCTAATTTGCGAGGGAATAGATATGGAATTCTTAAAAATTTTAAATTATAATAAAATTATAACCCCTAGCTAATCACTAGAAATTTTGCAAGGGACTAGAATGGGAATAGATTCCGTCAATTCATTAGCTGATTTGCAACGAATTGGAGTTTTATTGGCAAGGGATAATTATTATCCCTCGCTAATCCGTCACTGAAATAATTCGTCACAAATCTCTCGCTAATTACCAAGGGATTTGCAAGGGATTCCCCATTTTGTGGATTCTCAATTTTTTTTCTGACGATACTTTTGCGTATGGTAAATTTTTTTTATGTAATATCCTTACAAATACTAATTTTTAAATTATTTTTTGAATTGTAACCAATGTATATGCATTCAATATATGTGTAATTACCATCGACAAGTTATGAAGTATAGATTATAATTAAATGATATGCATGTATTATACCTCTGTACAAATTCGTCATGTGTAGTATATCATACATTGGTCACTTTATATACATACATACATACATATATATATATATATATATATATATTTGATGCCTCATATGGCCGATGTATAATGCAAGTATGAACACACATTTAATTACTATAAGAGTTACGTGTACAATCAAAGTTCTATATATTACGTTGTATTATATTTGATTTGGGTAATAAATATAATTTTGGGATTTTGGGATATGAAGGCACGTCAATACTAATTAAACCTCTCATATTAGTAAGCCAAACAGAATTGATGTTAATTAAACCTAAACAAATACCATGATGATTATTTAGAATTGTTCACTGGCGAAATGTTTCATGCTCTTAATCTGTAGCTAAGGAGGAAGTAGCTAAGTATTGATAGAAATAAATATGTTTTCCCAACGAAGTATTGTAAAAATTGGAGAAAATGACATATTCATCGCTAATCTGTCTCTAAATAGCGACGGATAAAATATAGCAAGAGATTAGAGAAGGATTAGCGAGGAATTCAAAATTTATAACTTAAAATCACGCAGACATTTTGAGCGGAATCTAAAATTCAAAGAATCCCTCGCTAATCCCTTTCTAATACAACACAATTAGCAAAGGATTAGAAAGGCATTAAAATCTCTGTTGAGATTGAACCTCGCTATTCAATCACTGAATTATTCCCTAGCTAATTGCGCGCTATTTTGAGAGGGAATAGTGAGGGATTATATTTATTTTATTTTTTAGTTGCCGTCACAAATATCTTGTTAATAGCGAGGGATTAGCGACAAATATTTTCCCTAACAAATCCTAATGACTATAACATCCGTACATCCATGTTCCTCTCTTCCCTTTCGTTGCGTTCTTTCCCCTATTTTCTTGCTCATCTGTTAGATTCCACCCCCATTCCGCTGGCGACCTTCCCTTCTCCTTGCCTGAACTACCACCGAACCACCATCTGAGTGGAGCTACAATTCCCTCCCACCACCAAACCACCAGTGACCTTTCATCAACGTAAGAAGAACTACCGCCGCAGTGTCTCGACCTCAACTGCTGTCGCCGAAGCTTGGGCACCGCCCCAGACCGCAATTGATCGAGGTATGTTGAACTACTGCCATTCCATTTTTTATGAGATAACACTCCATGGACGTCATTAAAATCAATCCCACTTTCAATGTCGTGTAATGCAGAGCAGAAAAATGCCTAATATAATGAGCCCTACTGATTCTAGAAATGTGTATATTATTATTCTTTGAGTGAAGATAATTATTCCAGCATCGGGTATGCTAAAATTATATTCCCTTTCCCAAATAGGCTCAGTGATATACCAGCAAAATATCCTCATCATTTTCTGTAAAATTCTATTCATTGAACAATGTGTACAATTTTTAACAAATTGAATTTGAAAAGAAAAATGGAAATCAATCAGAATAAAAGTGTGTTTTGCTGAGTTATTTTATCATCTACAATGAAACTGATCTCCATAATTCCTACAACAAAAATTTCACTAGGAACATCCTCCCTAAAGTTGGAGTAGACATGGTAACATTGAATGCACTAGATCAAGTAACCAACTTAAACAATAGTAAGACCATATCAAAAAAGTTAATCATAAGTCATTTGCTACTTTCTGCCAGCATTAACTCAAATCCTGTGAGTTAATAGAGAAGTGAGAGAGAGAGAGTAATTCTGTGAGCTTGAGGGAGGAAGAAAAGGAAGAAAGATTAGGTTGGCGGAATGTTGTGCTGTGACTTTTCTATTTTCTGTTTGGGGAAAGGAAATAGTTGGTTTTGTGAGCTTAAGTGTGTCATTTGATTTTTTAGAGAGTAATTCAACCTTTAGAGAGTAATTCCGTGAGCTTAAGTGTGTCATTTGAACTTTTAGCTTGAGAGTATATATTAGGTTCTCCTAATCTTTTAGCTTTAAGTGTAATCCTCAACTTCTAAAAATTTATTTGGGGATTTGGCAATCATGGAATCATACTTATGATTTGGGAAGTATTGCTTTTCTTTCTCCCTTATCTTCATGGTCTTTTTTGTTGAACTTAATGTCTTATTTTCATCCATTAAGAGCAATATAAAGTTTAAGTATGGGGATAAAAAATTCAATAAACTTTTTCCTTTCCAAGTCTTTGTGTGATTTTTGGGCAAAATGTTAACAAAATTTTTAAGCTTTGTGATGAAAATTAGTGGAGCTATGCCCTTTCATTTTACTCTAAAATATTATTTGATATGTATTTTGTTATGTTGGTATAAACTTGGATATAAGGTTGAATATAGATTAAGTTTTAAGAATTTAGTTTAACTTTGTTTATGTTTTAATAGATGTGTGATGCTTTTGGCCTGGAGAAATTTATATTAGTAATATAATGATGTAAAAGTATGGAATGTTTGCTAAATTTAGTTAACGATTGTCTAAATTAGTCCTAATTTTGAGTTTAAGTAAATAGGATAAGGTAGGATGGAGCATAAAATGCACCTACCAAGAGAGAAAAAAATTGTGATGAAAAAGAAAGAAATGAATGAAAAGATGTGAGAAAGGGAAAAAAATTATATTTGCATTCTTAATTTTGCTTAAAAGAATGATGAGTGGGAAAAAGTGTAGTTGAGACGGGGCATAAAATGCACTCAACTGGAATGAGTGAACAAATTATAATTTGCTACCCAAATTGTATTAATTTAGATAAATAATGAATTTGAATTAGTTTGATAGTCCTAGCTAATACTATGATTTGTATTATTTATATATTTTGATCAAAGAAAAGAGATGAACACATTGAATGAACATGAACTTATTTAAGTTAACTACAATGGCCTTAACCATATTTGAACTAATATGTGAGTTTTTCTAAAGTCTTCTTGATTGAATAATTATTAAGTTATTTTTTATTGTGAAGGGAAAGGATATGATCTCTACCATGTTCATATTCTTGATGCTTTCTTAATAAAATTCTTTTTGAAAAGCTATTTTTTCTGAGGACATACAAAAGCTATTTTCATGTTGGATGTCTTTTACACATATATACATACAAATTCTTGTATTCATGAAATGATTCTTCATATGTAAGATTTCTTCATATGTAAACTAACTATGTTACACTTATAATTTGTTCTATAGTAACCTTATGTTATTGTTACGCATAGGTTAGACATATAGTTCTTCATTTTATTTGACTGGACAGACGAGCACTTCTAAGGTAAGAAAATCCTCCAATTGCATCTTTAGAATCCCGTAAGTGATGGGTGATCATTCCCCGTGAGTGATTGATAGGGGCTAAATTAGTCATATTTTTCCTAGTTATTTGAGGCTCTTTTGTGATAAATTATGTTCAATAACTAATCATATTCCTTCATATTTGAGATTTTACTATTGAAAAGGTATTTTATTAATTATTTCAGATTTTAAGGGTAAAACGAAGCAAAAACATCGTAAAACAGAACCAAGGCGGCACAGGATAGGGTACAAGAACCGGTGCCGCCCATATGCTGATGACACAAACTTTGAGGCAATAAAAAATTATTGAAATAGACCAAAACAGAACTTAACCGGCACCTGCTTCACTCTGGACAACAATATGCTGAAATCAAGAAAAAATCGACGAACAATGGAAGAAACAGAACACAACCGGTGCCGGCTCCAGTAGCCAAGGCGGCGCCGGTTGTGCTATGAGGAAAAGACGGGATTTTGATATTTGCACGTGATTTTTGGTAATCTGTAGAATTTTAGTATCTTTCTACTTCTTCTACTCGGCCAAGAACCTTGCACCAAGGAGTTTAGGCACTTCCTAAGCCTATAAATAGATGGAAAATATAAGGAAAATGAGAGAATTCATATATTATCATAGAAAATCGCTCAAATCAAAGGAGGAATTCTTCAATTCAAGGAGGGTTGTGCAAGAAGGTTTTCAAAGGAAGAAGAAGGAGGCTTGTCTATGAGTGCTTTCTTTTACTTTGGTTTTTTTTTTTTTTTTTTGAACAATGAAATGTTAATTGTTTTATTGTAATTTGACATTATTTTAGATACTCATGATTGTTAGAGTTACTTTAATTTTTTGATTAATTGATTGTTATTTTTTGTATCTAATTACTTGTGCTGATTACGAGATTAATTGGTTGTTTTTTTCCATTAACTTACTTGAAAAAAAGGTTGATGGTGGTTTCAATCCATTAGTTTTATATTTGTTGTCTCTTAACTTGCTTGAAAAAGAGGTTAATTGTGAAGAACTAGGTAATTGAAGGTTAATTAATGTCTGCCAAAATTTGGATTCATTAGTTAATTTCATGCTTTAAGTTTGCCAAAATATGGAAATTTAATCAAGGATTGTGTTTAATGCATCTTTTGGGTGAATTAGTTGAGACAGAATATGTGATGCTAATTTATCTAGGAGATAGTGATTTCATGGATTGAAAAAGAAGTGAGTCTATCTTAATCCTTCATGATGCCAAGGGAATAATTAGTTATGATGATGGTTGGGTTCTTTAAGGTCATATTTGTCAAAATAATGGTTTGAGTTACATAATGCTACATCCTTGAAATGTATATATTTTTATTTTATTTTATTTTCCTTTTTATTTTGTTTTCACTTTATTGAATCGGTTAAACAATGAAAGAAAATGAATTAATGCATACTTGTTCCTTGAGGATCGACACTCGTTTGAACTCTATGTTATGTTAATGATGAGTACACTTACTCATATGTGTAATTTGGGGTTAACGTTTTAATTTAAATTTGATTGGGAATGTGCTTATTTTTATATTATTTTTATACCCAAATAAATAACACACTAGTGATGGGTGATCATTCTCTATGGGTAATGGGTGATTACCCTCATAGTTAGTGTTGTTGATTAATTGTTATGAGATTATTTTTATTTTATGTGTTTTTAACAATTAATGTTGGGTGAATTGAGGTGGCTTTGTGCCTGGAAAATGTTCAATTTATAAGGAAAACGTTGTCAATTTTTTTTAAAAATTGAGGTGGCTTAATGCCAAGAAATTCTTATTGTTTCTTACCAAGTGTATTTTCATATGTTCTATTCTTGTTTTAGCACATGACCAACACTTAATCCACATCATCCTTCATCTTAATATCTCAAAATTTCCTTGATTTTAGTCATGAAGAAATCAGAAACTCCATCTTTACAAAACAACAAAAACGGCAGCCATGAATGAAACATAATACTCTGTCATATTTGTCATTATCATATTTATTAATTATACTATTTGATGGTTTTTTTTATTTAATTGATTATTGGCATTACTTTGACAAATGAATTTTATTCCAATACAGGATATTTTCTAAAATTATTTTAAAATTATAGAATATTAGCGAGGGATTAAAGACAACAAAATAAAAATCCGTCACTAATCCCTTGCTAAAAGCGAGGAATTAGAGAGGGATTAGAGGTGGATGTTCTATTTGCTTAATATTCTGTCGCTAATCCCTCGTTAACAGCGAGTGATTAGCGATGGATAGAAAAATAGAGGGATGGATTCGTAGCTAATCCCACGCTAATTTGCGAGGGATTAGCGACGTACAATTTAAAACCATTAATTAAAAAGGAAACTTCGTAGCTAATCCCTTGCTAATTAGACAGAATAATTCCCTAGTTATGGACATTTTACATTTATTAAATATTAAGATAAATCCGTCGCTAATCCCTTTCTATTTAGCAAGGGATCTGGGACAGATTTTTAAAAATCCCTTGTAGATTTGTTTCAAAAATCTTTACTGAAGGTCATTGACTGCTAAAAAAATCCCTCGCAAATCCGTCGCTACTTGCGACAAAACTTTTAATTCGTCACAAATATTTGCCCTTGTGAGGGGGAATTCAGCGGGGGATTTTTCCCTCGCTAATCCGTCACTAATTTTGTTTAGCAATAGATAAGCAAGGGAAATATCCTTCTCTAATTCTCTGTTTTCTTGTAGTATAATTAGATTTCAAAGGTTAATCCATTATGAGCCTTTGGGTTTATTAAGATTCCAAAAGGTAGTCTTCTAGTTCTTCTCATGCAGATAAAAATGGTACACAAGAGCAAGTAGAGCTTGAAATTAGCAATTCCAGTCCTTCATTTTTTACTTCTTCTATTTAGCAAAATTCAGTTTCTAGTGATGAAGAAGATGCAGAAGAAGAATATTCCATTGCGAGGAATAGACCAAGAAAAGATATTCGACCACTACAAAGGTATGCAGATTTATTTACATATGCTTTGTCAGTTGCAGAAGAAATAGGTGGAATTGGTGAACCATCTACCTACAACAAAGCTGCTCCAAGTTAAGATTCAGCACAGTAGTTGATTGTAATGAATGAAGAAATTAGGTCTCCCCACAAGAATGGAATTTGAGTCCTTGTAAAGCTGCTATTAGGAAATAAAATTATTGGTTGCAAATGGGATTTTAAGAAAAAGGAGATTACTCTCGAGGCTAAAGATGGAAGGAACAAAACAAGATTGGTTGCAGAAGGTTATAGTCAGATATAAGATGTTAATTTTAATGATGTATTTTCACTTGTTGTTAAACATAGCTTTATCCGTATTTAGCTTGCTTTAGTTACTATATATGATTTGGAATTGGAGCAACTTGATGTTAAAACAGCCTTCCTGCATGATAATCTTAAGGAAGAAATTTACATAAAGTAGCTTGAGGGATTTGAAATTGAAGGAAAAGAAGGCCACGTTTGCCTTTTGAAGAAATCCTTATATGGATTGAAGTAGTCTCTTAGATAGTGGTATAAGAGATTTTACTCATTTATGTTGAGTTATGGTTATTCAAGAAGCAAGTACAACAGTTACGTTTACTTTCAAAAGCTACATGATGGTTCTTTTATTTATCTGCTACTCTATGTTGATGACATGCTTATTGTTGTGAAGAATTTGGTAGAAATTAATATCTTAAAGAGACAGTTAAAGAATGAATTTGAGATGAAAAATTTGGGAGCAGCTAAAACGATTCTTGGCATGAAGATCAATAGAGATTGAGGTCTTGGAATGTTATACCTCACTCAAGAAAATTACATCAAGAAGGTTTTGGAGAGATTTGGCATTAAAATGCAAAACCAATAAGTACTTTTTTTGCTAGTCATTTTAAAGTTTCAGCTGCTTAGTTACCACAATCAAGTGAAGAAGAAGATTGTATGGCATAGGTTCCGTATTCTAGTGTAGTTGGCAATATAACGAATTTAATGGTTTGTACTTGTTTAGATATTTTACAAGCAGTCAGTGTGGTTAGCAAATATATGTCTTGTCCATGAAAAGTACATTGGCAAGTCATGAAATGGATACTCAGATACTTTCAAGGCACTTCATACACTTGTTTGGAGTTTGGAAGAAATAACAGCACTTTGATTGGCTTTGTGGACTTTGACTACACCAGAGATCTTGATAAGAGAAGATCGCTTACTAGGTATCACTACAAAAAAATGGGGCAAATGCGACGAAGACAAATACGGCAATAAAAAAACCATCGCAATAGGTTGCTTTATACAACGGTTCTGAAATTGTTGCAATAGATAGATCTAATATGACAATCTAATGTCAACCGTTGTATTTGGTGACCAAATACAAACCGTCACAATAGAGTAGGCCAAATATGATGGTTTAATTTAACCGTCGTAATAGAGTAAGCTAAATATAATGGTTTATTTTAACTGTCACAATAGAGTAGGCCAAATATAATAGTTTATTTTAACCATCGCAATAAAGTAGGCCAAATATGATGGTTTATTGTAACCGTTGCAATAGCGTAAGCCAAATACGACGATTTATTTTAACCGTTGCAATAGAGTATGCCAAATACAACGCTTTTTTTTTTTTTTAATCATCGCAATAGAGTAGACCAAATACGATGGTTTATTGTAACCATCACAATAGATAGACCAAATACGACGGTTTAGTGTAATTGTCGTAATAGAGTAGACCAAATACGACGGTTTATTGTAACAGTTGTTTTTAGTCTAATTATAACAAAGCCCCTCAAAATTATTTTAAATTTTATCTGATTATTTTTAAATTTAGTCACAATACTATTGGTAATGATTACAATAAATTTAACAGCCGAATCATTAATTTGATATATTTATTTTTGTAAATACTAAGATATCTTTCTATTTTATAGATATTACTGTACAAATGTGATAAAAGAAAATGAATAACCTGCAAATTTGGTCACTAAACTTGTTTTAACTTTATAAATACATGTAATAGTTAGATAATTAATTTTTCAAATACAATTTTGTTTACATCTTAAGTTTTCATATATTGATATTAAAGAGCTTGAATTTCATTTTAATTATTATTAGTTATTCTAAGATATATATATATATATATATTGTTTATATATAGTATAATATATCCTTATTAGTTAGTGAATATTAGATTAATATATTATATAACATAAATAATTTTTTAATTATGAATATACATATGTGTCTGTACATATACACCTAGGTAGAGTATCCTATCTCTTGATTATTACATTTAATTATATATATAGACATTCTATCTATATATTTCGTTACCATTTATGTTAAATTTAAATAATTATTACATAATAAATAAATTATAGCTTATAATTTTTTGTTAATAATTATATCATTAATATTTCGTTACCATACAAATACGTTGTTGAAAAGATATTATGCATTAAAAATTATGATAAAATTATGGTTTATTAAAAAATTAAGTAATAAAGTAATAATATTTTTGCGTATATTCTCAATACGTGACGCTAATTTTAAAAGTGAAAAATTCATCGCAAAGATTTTCAAAAAATTATGTGACATTTTTAGCACATTTTTTTTATTTTATTGTCTCCTTCTATTTCTTCTCAACTTTCTCCTTTCTCTCTAGCATGAGTTACTAGAAATAGATCGGCAAAATATTTGAGAACTAAAATAATATATCCAAAATAACTTGAGGAAAAAACTATAATTACCCTATTGAACAAAATAAATTTATACAAAATCCAAAATTTAGGATATGCTAATTTAAGATATATTTGGACTGTAATTATATTGATTATTTTAAAATACAAATATAATTTTTATATATTATTAAGAATTTATGGATTCAAAAAAATAAATTATAATTTTAAAATACAAATGATTTCTTTTGAAAAGAGCTAGTAATCAAACACATCCTCATTTTTTATTTTTCAAAGAACACAAGTTGTGTACTATTAGATAATGGTTTCATGTTCTTGGCTAAAGGGTTGGGTGACCAAGCATTTTTTTTATTTATAATATTGATAAGGCCCTTCACTAGACAATTTTTTTTTATTTACATATTCTTTTCTTCTTAAAATATTTGTGGTCTTTAATTATTTTTATTTTAAATTATCTATTATCCTGAGAAATCAAATATATGTTCATTATTTTTTAATTGACTTTTATCATTTATTATTTTATTAAATTATAACATTCTTAATTTTTAAAGTAATTTTATAATTTCTAATTAAAGTAATTTAATCTTTTTCTATAAAAATTTCATACAATAGCTTGTTGGTTTAAAAATATTCCTTCAATTTATGTCACTTGAATTACTTATTTTCATGTGTTTATAATTTTCCAAAGGTGATTGGAAAAAAGTTATACAGAAAATAGTAGAAAATAATAGAATTTAATTGCTTTTTCTTTGACTATATCCTACTTCATCCAATTTCAGCTTTGCATAGCATTTGGTTCATTTGTCTTCATCTATTTCAGCTTTGCTTAGCATCTAAACTAAAAAATATTAAACTCTATCAAACTTCATTATAAAATTTAGCAAGCTATAATAAAATATAAAAAATATAACCAAGCTAATTTAATACTAATAGTATTAATATTGAATAATCTAAACAAACTCAAATTGTATAATAAATTTCATAAATCACATGCATTGCACAATAGTGAGTAATAATAGTAATAATAAGTGAGTAATAATAATAAAATATAAATTAATTTTAAAAGTTCAAATATCCTATTGTGAAATTTTGAAGTTGATATATTAATGTTTTCAAATTAATTTTATAAATTTTTAATTCTCTTTTTAAATTTGATTCATATCATTATAATATTTTATATTATTTATATTATTAAAATTTTAATTTTTTAATGTCATTAATAATTTTTATTTAAATTATTCATTTATTTGTGTTATTATTTTCATTTGTTATTATATATATATATATATATATATATGTATATATATAATTACCTACAATACTTATTTTTATATTTTTTTAAACAATTCAAATTCAAGTCTAAGACTTGAATATTCAAAGTCATTAATTAATCAAAATTTTCATTTTTTATATTCATCTAATTTTTCAATTTTTCTTGATAGGTTCAATGCCATGGTGAGTTTGCTATCCTTAAAAATTAGTATCTTATAGAAATTCTATAATATGGAATGCCAACGAATGGGCATTTTAGATCACCAACAGTAAGATATGATAGTAAAATGACCATGTTAGCTTAACCTTGGCCTACGATTTTGTGCTTCTTTTTCCTTTGTTGCTTTTGTTCCCACTAAAAGTTGTTTCCCAATGATTGTTTTTGTTTTCTTTCATTTTTGTTTCTTTTAGCTTAGCGAATGGGCATTTTTGTTTCCCACTAAAAGTTGCTTTTGGATGTGCTCAGCTACTCAGTGTCTAGTTTTTTAGCTTTGGCAAGAAACCCCATTTCAAACAGCAAGGAGCTCATGCTTACAACTGAGAACTTCATTTTGGAACAATTAAACTTGACAAAGGATTCATTATCAGAGACAAAGGTGAATGTCGTTCAAAGTAATCCTGCTTCAAATTTTATTCTGGTTTCATGAACTGTATAGAGCATCAATTTATGTGTTCTTCTGGTAATATCATGTAGTGTACTAGCACTATAGAACTGTCACGCCCCGTGCCTGCGGACCCGGGTGTACAACTATGGGCCTGGCAGTACCCACGGTCAACTACTTGGCCGCCGTCCTCGCTGGGCCAAAATGGATATCTCAAGTTGACAATGGGTACTTAGGCCCATTCTTATATACTATTCATACTTCTCATCCCAATCCCATGTGGGATTGGGGCATCATATTCACCTCTTCTTTAGACCCAAGCATCCTCGCTAGGCCCATACTTTAGGGGCCAAACCCAAGACCAATCAGGTGGTAAAGGATTCTAGAGGTGGCTTCCACCGCGCACGGTATAGCACTTAGTTCCCATACCGGGGCTAGTTACCTGGTCTCTGATACCAAATGTCACGCCCCGTGCCCGCGGACCCGGGAGCGCAACTATGGGCCTGGCAATACCCACAGTCAACTACTTGGCCACCGTCCTTGTCGGGCCAAAATGGATATCCCAAGTTGACAATGGGTACTTAGGCTCATTCTTATATACCATTCATACTTCTTACCTCAATCCCCTGTGGGATTGGGGCATCCTATGCTGCCTGGTTAGTCTTGGGTTTGGCCCCTAAAGTATGGGTCCAGCGAGGACGCTGGGCCTAAAGGAGGGGTGAATGTGATGCCCCAATCCCACATGGGATTGGGATGAGAAGTATGAATGGTATATAAGAATAGGCCTAAGTACCCATTGTTAACTTGGGATATCCATTTTGGCCCAACGAGGACGGCGACCAAGTAGTTGACTGTGGGTGCTGCCAGGCCCATAGTTGCCCTCCCGAGTCCGCGGGCACGGGGAGTGACATTTGGTATTAGAGCCCAAGTAACTAGCCCCGGTATGGGAACTAAGTCATATACCGTGCGCGGTGGGAGCCACCTCTAAAATCCTATGCCGCCTGATTGGTCTTGGATTTGGCCCCTAAAGTATGGGCCCATCGAGGATGCTTGGGCCTAAAGGAGGGGTGAATGGGATGTCCCAATCCCACATGGGATTAGGATGAGAAGTACGAATGGTATATAAGAATGGGCCTAAGTACCCATTGTCAACTTGGGATATCCATTTTGGTCCAGCGAGGACGGCGGCCAAGTAGTTGACCGTGGGTGCTGTTAGGCCCATAGTCGCGCTCCCAAGTCCACGGGCACGGGGCGTGACATTTGGTATCAGAGCAAGTAACCAACCCCCGGTATAGAAACTAAGTGCTACTATGCCGCCTAGTTGGACCTGGGTTTGGCCCCTAAAGTATGGGCCCAGCGAGGACGCTTAGGCCTAAAGGAGAGGGGAATGTGATGCCCCAATCCCACATTGGGTTGGCATGAGAAGTATGAATGGTATATAAGAATGGGCCTAAGTACCCATTGTCAACTTGGGATATTCATTGTAGCCCAGCAAGGACGGCTGCCTAGTAGTTGATCTTGGGTGCTGCCAGACCTATAATTGCACTCCGGGTTCGCAGACACGGGGTGTGACAAGAACTTATAAAAGTAGTCAGTATTTTGAAATTGTATAAAAGTGTTAGGAAGTTTTAAAACACTGCATCAAGAATTATTTTGCGATTTTTGTCCTGAAGTTGAAAAAGACCTGCAATTTACTAATGTTTTATCTAAAAACATTTACTCAAGCTCTTCAGTGGTTAATTTTCCCAAAAGAAAAAAAAATGCTATTCACTATTTTAGCAGCGACCTTGTATATGATCCCCATCTAATCATCGCTGACCAAATCGACCTCCCTTCTTAGAAATTGTTAATTTTCTCTTGGATGTTAACTGATGCATTTTATGATATGGCAAATACTCAATTTCCTTTCTATTGCTTTCCTCCCAAATTTGTTGCAGAAGAACTATTCTATCTTTCTGGCTTCTGGCATAGTATTTGTACTCCGCTATATTATGTAGTGGTATTTCCGTAGTCCTACTTATATGGGCTAATCTATTGCAGATTTGAATCACTTAGATGTCCTTATTGGTCCTCTTCTGCTGTTAAAGAGAAGTCTTCCTAATTACTTTTTGTTATGTATCTTGGAGACATTAAGTTCTTGTTCTCTGTAGCTTCAAACAAATGAAATGAGGCTTTGAAGATGCTAGTAGATGACAGGGAAAAGGTTGATATGTAATGGCCTTCATAATTTAGTGTTTTTGTTAGGTTGTATCTCAAAATTACTAGTAAATGTTTACCATATTTTATAAATGAAATTGGTAGACACACTTGTTTTCAGAAGTTGGCACAATAAAAGATTTTATAGGAGTCCAATCATTTTTTGTTCTTCAGAATATTAGTGAACTTGAAGTTAAGGTTCAAGTTTCATGTAGTGACAAAGTAACTTGTTTTAAGATTGAGGTCCTAACACTTCTTTTAGTTGACCTGGATTCTAAAATTGTAAAATTATTTTAAATTTTAAAAATTAATTAATGTTATAATTTAGTAGAGTAATAAATATTAAAATTATAATTAAAAAAGATAATAAATATATTACTAGTTTTACAAAATGACAAATAATTTAAAATATCAAATGTTTAAAATATTAATAGTTATTTTTAACTAGAGAGAATATTTTCTTATCAAGATGAATGATTACATAATTGTAAAGTTTTAAATCCTAAAAAAAAAATAAAATAAGAATGTGCTACTAAAATCCTATAAGTTTTAAATCCATATGATCTTTAAAATAATACGGACAAATTTTAAGAATTTGCTACTAAAAAAAAGGCCATACATAGAAAGCCAATACTATATTCATCAATTTCATGACCAAGTTTTACTTTTCTTCCTTACACACCTCCATTAAAACAGAGAAGGTCCAAAATTACTTTGTCGCATTGACTTCTGAAGCAAAACTAATGGATGCATTCATTTGTGTATCTTTTTTTCCCATGATCATCAGTTTGTCGCCTTGCCTTGCCTTTTAGTAAATTAAGAAAATATATTATTTATCTTACAATGTTTTAGTCATTAAATATCGCTCGTTATTGTATGATAAATTGTTTCATTATTATCTATATTTATTTAACTATTACCTAGTAGATGTTAACATATTATTTAACTCCCACATCTTCTATTTCATTATTATTTGCTACATAACTATGTGTTTATTTATTTACTATCTATTTACCTATTACCATCAAATATTATTTAACTCCCACATCTTCTATCTTTGTGTTTTTCTGTGTTTAAATAATTCTTACACATCCTACTATCTAATTGCATTTCCAATTATTGTTGTAGAAATAAAGGAATGGACCAATCATGGATTGACTCAAAGGACCATTTAGGTGACGAATATAATAAGGGTTTGAATACATTTATAGAACTTGCATTAAGAGACAAACATAAAGGAGCTAAAATCTATTGTCCATGTATGAAATGTCAGAATAGATACTTTTATAGTGCAATAGAAATTAAACAACATTGTCAAATATGGGGTTTCATGTGTTGGTACAAAAATGGAGCTCTCATGGGGAAATATACGTACCTTCTAGTAGTACAAATATTAATATTTCTTCACTAGACAACGTACAAGGGGATGATATGGCTGGGATGGTTCAAGATGCTGCTGGGATAAATGAGTAGCAAAATGCAAATGAAGAGCCTGAAGATGTGAGAGAGATAATTAAACTATTAGGAGAGGCGAATGTGGCGTTGTATCCGAGCTGTACTAAATTTTCTTCTTTGTCATTTATCATGAGATTGTTACACTTGAAAGTACTCAATGGGTGGTCGAATAAGTCCTTTGACATGCTACTTGAGCTTCTAACTGATCCTTTTAGTGAGATGGACGTGAAGATTACTAAAACTTACTATGAGGCCAGTAAGATTATGAATGTATTAGGAATGGAATGTAAAGTATGGGAGGCTTGTCCAAACAATTGTATGATATACAAGGGGGAAAATAAGGCAAATTATTTATTGTGGGATGTGCAACACTCCAAGGTACAAAAAAGAGGGCAGTACTGTTGCATGTAAGCGTGTTAGGTATTTTCTGTTAACTCTAAGGTTGAAGCGATTATTCATGTCTAGCAAAACTACTTCTCTTATGAGGTGGCATGAAGAAGGTCGTGTGAAAGATGGAGTCTATAGGCACCCAGCTGATTCAGGGGCCTAGAGAAAGTTTGATGAATTTCATCTAGAATTTGCAGGCAATTGTCAGAATGTAAGGCTCGGTCTGGCCTCAGATGGATTTAATCCATTTTCAAATATGCACATACCACATAGTACTTGGCTTGTTATCTTAATACCGTACAATTTGCCACCTTGGCTATGTATGAAGCAACCATATTTTATATTGAAAACTCTTATTGATGGGCCTAAGAGTTCGGGGAACAAGATTAATATTTTTATGCAACCATTGATCGAAGAGTTGAAAGAATTGTGGCGTGATGGTGTGATGACATATGATGCAGAAGCAAAAGAGATGTTTCGTTTGCGCGCAGCTGTTATGTGGACTATAAGTGATTTTCTTGCTTATGGCAATCTGTCTGGTTATAGTGTTCACTCTGGGAGAGCTTGTCCAATTTGCAATATCAATTGCTTAGCTTACCGCTTGCCTAACGGGGGTAAATATTGCTTCTTACACCATCGTAGATTTCTTGACCAGTCACATAAGCTCCGTGGGGACAAAGTGTCTTTCTATAGTGGAATGGAAATGCGACAAGCACCAACAAGATGCACGGGGGCCGAAATATTAACATAACTTGGGGGTTGTTTAACAGAATATGAAATAGATGATGTGAAAATCAGAATCCAGCCTGATTATGAACGAAAGTTTGGCATAAATTTGTTTAATTGGAAGAAGAAAAATATATTTTGGGAGTTGCCATATTGGGAGAGCAATTTGATGAGGCACAATCTTGATCCGATGCACATAGAGAAAATTTTTTCAGACAATCTATTGTATACAATATTAGGTGATAGTAAATCTTCGAAAGATAACTTGAAAGCACGTCAGGACTTGTAAATCATGAATATTAGAAAATCTCTACACCCCATTTTAAAGCTCTCTGGAACTGGATATAGTTTGCCACCAACTCCTTACACAATGAGTAAGTCTAAAGTTGAAATCTTCTTAACAGTTTTGAAAGATTTGAGAGATCCCGATGTCTACTGTTCCAATATTTCTTGATGAGTAAACATGAGAAGAAAGACTTTGGAAGGTTTGAAAAGTCATGATTCTCACATATTACTCCAATAATTAATCCCATTGGTTGCCCGCACAACTTTGCCATGGAATGTTGTACAATTATTTATTGAGATTGCTTCATGTTTTAGACAGTTGTGTTCGAAGGTTAACAAGGAGAGACATCTTGAGCAGCTTCAAGACCGATTCGTAGTTACAATATGTCTCCTTGAGAAGACATTCATCCCAAGTTTCTTTGACATAATAGAACATTTACCGATTCATTTGGCAGAGGATGCATTGTTAGTTGGCCCAGTACAATATCGATGGATGTTTCTGGTTGAAAGGTACTTAAAAACACTAAGGTGTTACGTACATAATCGTGCTCGACCGGAAGGTTCGATTGCCAGTGGGTATTTAATAGAGGAATGTATGACATTTGTGTCACGATATCTAGATGATGTTGAGAGCAAAGAGGATAGGCCCCCGAGATACGTTGACAATGACAATGAGATGGGTAAACCAATTGGAATGGGAATTGATGTAATATTTGATCTTACTACCTTGATACAAGCACACCGGTGGGTTCTAGCCAACTCCGACTTCCTTAAACTATATATAGGGTTAGTTTTCTTTTCAATTGCTTATTTGTAATTTTATGCATTTATGTATATATATGTTCATACTAAACTCCCATGTGTGACATATACAACCTTCATATATCTATTATAAATAGAGAGTATCCGAGAACTCAGTTACATGACAAACAACGTATTCACTCTCAAGCATTTCACACTTGGCTCAAATGTTATGTAAGTTATGCTTCCATGTGAAAAATGCTAAACAATAAATTCAAACATATTAAGTTGGTGGAACTTATATTATTATTACCTGTGTGCTTCACATAGATTGAAAGCAATGAAGAATGTCCTGATATTCCTATTGAAGTTAGAAAGTTTGCTAGTGGTCCTTGCAATCAAGGAAAGCGTTATAATGCATGCAACGTGAATGGGTTTTGATTTCGTACAATAACCTACGAGGCTAACAAGTCCACTCAGAATTCTAGTGTTATGTGTAGAGCTGACACTACCAGCTACGCTAGCCCACGAGATAGGAATCCCATAGCGGGTGGTGTCAACTACTACGGGGTGCTTACTGATATCATCATGATCTAATGTTGAAATCAATTGAAATTTCTATTATTTAAATGTGATTAGGTCGATGTGCATCGGGGTGTCAAAGTTGACAACCTCAAGTTCACTTTGATGAATCTTGAGTGTTTGTTGTATCGGGAAAGTAGAGATGGATGAGCCGTTCATACTAGCAAATCAAGCAAAGCAAGTTTGGCATTCTCATTGTCTTAGAGAGCAAGACTGGCATGTGGTAATGTCGATGATGAGAAGAGATAACTTCGACGTGTACTCAAGGGACCATGACATAGAAACGTTTCCGGCACAGTAATTAGATTCTCATCCTGTTTCACGTGAAGTAGATGTCGTATGGGTTAGGGGTGATATTTTTTGGGAGGAAGTGGATTTAGTTGGTAAAAGGACACAAGCAGCGACATAAATGTATTAATTTATTATTTGAATAATTTGAATAAATTCATGAATTTATCTATAATTATTAATGTCATGTTTATTTTTTGTGCTTTGCAGATGGTGAACAAACGACTTTGGCATGCATCAATGCAAGATGCTATAGCTGCAAAGAGGTTAGGGGCTAGTTCTTCACAGGTGGTAGAGAGATCTACTAGCACAGTAGCTACAGCTACTTCTGGTGATGGTCCTGATACAATAGATCCTACTGCTACTTCTAGTGCAGGTCCTAGTAGCATCCTATCTGCAGCTACTTCTGGTGGGGCTCCCTCTACAACAGTACCTACTTCTTCAGGATCTAGCGACTAAGGTTTGTATTACTTTATTATTTTTTTTAGTCCTATACATACAACACTATTAATTAATTTTTACATATCAGTATTTGGTAACTATTTAAATTGTTATTTCTAGGTTCTTCATCCAGAGCTGGTCGAGGGGGTGGAAAGTTACCCCCAGGGTGGGCTGAACCAGGCTTCAGGAAGTATAAGGTTGGAGTTAATCAATAGGGAGGACTTATAGGGGTGGATGCTTCTCGCTTCAGTTCCGTAGTGGGCTATTTTGCATGAATAAGCAATAGAATTCCTTTGAATTGTAGGGATTGGCATTTTGTACCTCAAAGAATGAAGGATTCTATGTGGGAAGAAATACAGGTAAATATAGGTTGAAAGCTAACTCTGAGAAAAATCTCCCCAATTAAAAGTTCAATTTGTTAACAATTTATATTTTATTTAATCACTTATGTGTTTAACACGTGTAAGGACAACATAACTATGCCACCTGAGGGACATACTATCATAATGAAGATACTTTGTGTAGATTGGAAAGATTACAAATCCAAGCTCAAGCGTAGTTACTATATTCTTTTCTAGCATACCACAGAGCCTATTACTTGTGGGGATAGAAGGGTCAATGAAGCTCAGTGGAGGATGTTAGTTGATTATTGTCATTTAGAGGATGTGCAGGTCATAAAATTAACTCTATTAGACTTTTTATATTGTGAAGTTGTTTATGTATATAAGATGGTTATGGTATCTTTTTGTTACATATTAACTGTGTTGTCAATTCATAGGCGGAGGTGGTGCAGAACAGTCAGAATCGATCACATATTACATATCCGCTAGCTACAGGAAGGATGCCACATTCTATAATACTTGATCAGGTATTTATATTATCGTGTATGCCATTATTTTGTCTTTATTAGTAGATTGTAAAATAAAAAATCCTTATATATATATATATATATATATATATATTATCTAATTAACTGTTGTTCATATTTGCAGAGAGCCTCACAAGACCAGTCGACATCACAGTATGATATGTTTCTTGTGACAAGAAGGTGGCATGGTCGGCAGGTTGATGGTTTGACTGCTGATATGATTGTAAGGCATTTTTAATGCTTTACTTCGCTGAATTGTTAAAATATGATAAAATGAATATATTAACTTCAATATTAACTTAATATGTATGTTATTTCTTAATTTTGTAGGATCGATTAGACGCAGAGTGGCAGGCACTTCCTGACTTTGAGCGCACTGAGGACGCGAATGATCGAATTTTTCAGTGCATGTTCGGTCCTGACATAAGGGGTTGTGTTAGATATCAGGGAAAGTGACCAACACCAAATGGAATTAGAAATTCACCCAGCTATTCTATTGAAGTTGAGGAGGCTATCAGAGTGAGGATTGAGACATGTATTAAGGCTATGCAAGCTGAGATGGAGGCACGTATGGAGGCATGTGTAGAGGCTATTATGGAGACACATTTGGAATTAGCTCTATCCCGCAAAGCTGACATAGGTGCATTTGTCACAGCTCCTAAACCTCCATCTACTACCTCTATGGCCTCTCCCGGTGTTGGTTCTCCATCTCGTCCCCATGGACAACCTGAAGCTCCTGATGATGATGCTATTAGTGATCAATATGATTAAGTCATTTTTTTTTCGTTATTGTTGTGTATGAGTAGTATTTGGGATTGATACATTTTATTTCCTACTTTTTCTATATGTACTATTACTTTTACTTGTATACATTTTAGTTTCATTTCGGTTTATTTATAGTTTGATTGATATTGGCTTTGCTGATAAGTTTTTTTTTTCGATTTTGGTTGTAATTGTATTGTACTTTTGGCTTAGTTTGGTTTAATTTGTAGGTGGTATATGCTTAAATAAATAAATTATGAAAAAAGAGGGATCTAAAAATGACGGTCGGTCCCACCGTCGTTTTTACTTATAGTCGCAATTGCTAAGTATTTGCGACGGTTACGGCTGTCATAATTAACTGTCGCAAATACTAATTAATTGCGACGGTAGTAATTACGACACTAGCAACCATCACAATTGCTGAGCATTTGCGACGGTTAAGGCCGTCGTAATTACTACGGTCGCAAGATTTATTGCCACGGTTGTAATTACGACGGTTGGATACCATCACAAATACTCCACAATTGCGACAGTTAGGGCTGTCGCAATTAATAAGTATTTGCGACGGTTTAAAACTGTCGTATTTACGGAACAATTGCGACGGTTTTTTCACCAAATGCGACGATTTGCAGAATCTCAGTCTGGGTGAGAAATTGCGACGCTTTTCCTTGACCGTCGTATTTACACCATCGCATTAGGTAAATACGATGGTTTTTGGCCATTTCTAACAAAAACAATGGTATTACATACGACGGTCAAAAAATCGTCGTTTATAGCAAAAATGACGGTATTTTATCAAATACGATGATTTTTTGGGCGTCGTTTTTGCCTGAATTTTTAGTAGTATATGTATTTTGTCTTGGCGATTGTGCAGTTAGTTGGAAAGCTAGTTTACAACATGTAGTGGCATTTTCTACTACGGAGGTAGAATATATGGCTCTGATCAAGGCAATCAAAGAAACCTTGCAGTTGAAAGGTTTATTTAGCGAGCTCAGTCTGCATAAAGGTGTAATTACATTTTATTGTAACAGTCAAAGTGTTATACATTTGACTAGAGATCAGATGTATCATGAAAGGACAAAGCATATTGATGTGAAATTTCACTTCATTCGAGATATCATTAGTAAGAAGAAAGTTTTTGTTCAGAAGATTAACACCAAAGATAACCCTGCTGACATGCTTATGAATCTTCTACCTGTCTTTAAGTTCAAGTAAAGTCTAAACTTGATTGGCCTTTCCTGTTTGTGCTTTGTTGTTTTTGAAATTTTGTAGAAAAGGTGGTGCAAAACTTCTATATTTGAGTTTTGGGATAAAGTTAAGGTGGAGATTGTGGTGACTTCATCACAAAATCTTACATCAGTGGGCAATTCACTTTTTGAAGTCCCACATCGAATACCAACAATATTTCCATCGCCTGAAATGCCTATATATTTAGGCCTTGTTTGGTTCTTGGATTAATTAACAACACACCAATTACAAGTGAGTTGTGTAGCCTTTTGAGATATTTGTTCTTTGTGTCTCACTTATTCTATATTAGTGGTATTTTGTGGCTGAGAAACATTTTCCTAAAACTTTGTATATTGTCTTCTTCATTGGGAAGTTTTGTTTCACCTACGTCCGTGGACGTAAGTCATTTGACTGAACCGTGTAAGTCTTTGTGTTTCTCTCTCTTTTTTCTTTTTTTTTCTTTCTTGTTATTCGTTGTTATTGTTGTTGTATGATTTTGTCATTTAAGTTTTGGTTTATTTTTTAGGCCTATCCTTAACATACTGCCTTAGTCCTATTGTTGGAGACCTGTATTCCATCCTTGTGCAGGCTGTGCCTTCCATGGTTCTTCATTCCTTATTGTGGGCTATTGCTGGGTCCACGAAGGTTGTGGCTAAGCTTATTTCAGCTGTTATTCTTTGGACGATTGGGAAGAAATGGAACTTGATAATTTATTATGGGAGGACTATGTCCATTTACCATGCCAAAAGGTTGTTGTCCGCTTTTCCAAGATTTTACTAGTGTGCATCCTCTTCCTTTTGCTTCTCCCATTTCTAACGTTTTAGCTCCCCTCAGCATCAAATGGTCTTCTGGCAAATCTGCTACTGTCTTTCCAGTACACTGGCTGGATCTATAGAGGATTTTGATTGCATTCTCAACATTGATGGTGCTTCAAAGAGTAATCCAAGTGCAGTGGGAGCTGGTGGAGTGGTCCGAACTTCATCTGGTGCCTTCCACTTCGCTTTTGGTCATCAACTGGGGATACGCACCAATATAGAGGCTGAGATGCAAGGCCTTTTTCAAGGTTTGAAGCTTTGTTTTATGAAACAGATTCCTTCTATTCTTGTTCAAATAGATTCTCTAATGCTATGTCAGCAATTCAATGGGAGCCAAGTTGTTCCTTGGCACTACAGGTAGATTTTCCATCATATTATTTTCCTTTCTCAAAAGTTCTCTTGCATAGAGGAGGTTCACATTTTCGGGGAAGCAAACCAAGTGGCAGATTATATAGAAAAATTAGGTTGCTCTTAATCTTCGTTCTTTTCTCATTTTTCTGATTTGCCTCATGATGTAAAGGGCTTGTGTAACTTAGATAGGATGCGAATCCCTTCGCTTCGTGTAGGACATTCTGCAGCTTTCTCCTTATAATAAAGACCTTTGCCAAAGCCTTATTTTATATATATATATATATATATATATATATGTAAAAGTTTTAGCATAGAGAGAGAAGAGGTAGAGAGAGAAGCTCTCAACTCCCCTGAATCCTCTTCCTGACTCTCATCTTCCCTGCTACCAATGATTAGTCTTCAAGCTCTGTTGCTAATGCATGGTAACCCCTGTTGCTGCGTCCGGTTGCCATGGGTATGTCTGAACTAGATTTTAGTTTTTGTTCATGGATCCTGGTAGTCCCTGGGTTCTGCTAGGGTTGTTGCATAAGTGCCGTTCTGTGATACTTCTTCCTGTTGCTCTCTGGTGTTCAAACTGTATATTCGTCTGCACTTTCCTAGTTGTTTGTCGGCCTTAGTCTGATTAATCTATCTAGCAGTCTGTCTTCCACTGTATTTAGTTAACTAAGTTGTAAGAGTGTAGTCTTCCTTGAGGTTAGGTTCATATTAAAGTGTTCTTATTCCAGTTATTTTGTCTTTGCTTCTATTCCTAAATCTGTTGTATTTGATCTGTTTTAGCTTGAAGTTCCCTTCGAAAACCAGTTAGTCAGCTGTTGACCCTTGTAGGCTCGGCCTGAATTATTCCTCCCGCACTAGGCTCCAAATTACATCTCATTTTCCCAGATACTATCTACTCGAACTCCCTGTTAACCTCATATTCCATCTACTCAGAGAAGTCCCCTACCTAATTCACCCCCCCGCCTGCTACTTGTTCTTTTCATATACCTAATCTAATTGTTTGTTTTACGCCTGCTGCTTTGTCTGATGGCCTGGACCTAATGGTCCAGACTAGAGGACGGAAAAAACTAACTTCTTATGGGGTGTTGTAGGCTTTCACACCCCAGACATACCTCTCCTCCCCCCAGACTGAACACCCCTCTGCCCAAGACGTGAGCATGGGCAGTCCAAACCCACCACCACGATCTATACCCGAGATAACCTTGGTACCTGACCCTACTTCTCCTCAATCACATACTTTCATTATCCAGCTGCCTCAATTGCTATATTATGTACCTAACGTATTGACCTCTTCAGTGGGCCCTGATGTTGGGTGCATGCTTTCCCCAACTGCCCAACTCGTTGCAGAACAAAATATTCCAGCCGAGGTATATCTGCATTGCTCGCTAGTGAGGAGCAAGCCCCCTTCTCCTACCCCGCACTCGTCTGTCCCACCTAGCCCATGTGTGGGGAACAACACCCAATCCCAATCGAAGTCCCATCCCTCTATCATTCCTGTGGATTCCAATCAATTATCTAGGTCGTGGGCTAACGTTGTGAAAGGAAACAGGGAGCAGTCTAATGGAATGAAGTTAAGTTTCAGTCTCATCTCGGGAAATGTTGTTGATATTGATGTAACGGACTTTGAGGATACTGTAGGCAAGCTGGGTACATGTCTAATTGGTATATTTGTGCGAAGATTCCCGGGAATGAAGGCAGTCATGGAACTCACTGAACATTAGGGTGTTGTGTCTAAGGTACACTCGCATGCCTCGGGATAGCTGATTTTCCGGTTCAACTCGGAAGATGACAGACACAAGGTTCTCCGTGGAAGGCCTTATGCAATTTTTGGAAGATCACTCATGCTAAAGGAGATGCCTGTGGAATTTGATTTTTCATTGGAAGAGGTAAGTATAATGCCTATATGGGTCACTTTCCCATCCTTGCCTCTTGGTTGCTGGAACATGAAGTCTCTCAGTAAAATTGCCTGTTATATTGGTATACCAATTATGACTGATATGCTCACAGTGATATTGGATCGTCTGTCCTATGCCCGTGTTCTAGTGGAAGTAGATGTATCAAAACCCCTAGTGAAAGTTGTGCCAATTAGACTGCCTTCCGGCAAGATCAAACAGCAAACTATCAAGTTTAAGTTTGAACCATCTTATTGTAACTTTTGCTGCAAATTTGGCCATGTCACAGAGGCTTGTATGGGGGGAAAAATGAAAAAGAGGGAACAGCTGCTGAAAAATAGTAGTGACCAGACTAATAAACGGATAAAGAACAGGCCAAGGCCCATGTCTGCACCAGTCGGACAGGAGATGAGGTCAGTTTCCCCCCTCCAATCAAGACAGACTCGTCTTGATAAAGGAAAAGAGCCTGTTCAAAATAATGGTGATGTACAAAGGCACAACACTCCGTCTATGGCTGAAGGTAGTGTAGAGACAATGATGGGGGATGCTAGAGCCAAAGATGATCCATCAACATCAACTGGGCAACGAGGATAGTTTAGGGATGTAAGGGGAAGGTCCAGGACAAGGCGAATAGGATGTCCACAAATGAGATCCAATTCACAGAGGCATGTCCAATTTGGAGTTAAAAAGTCGGTCTCTACTACTGGAAAGGATCGTAGTCCTGAAGAAATCCTATCGGCTATGGTGAATGCAGGTAAAGCTACCGTACAGGCTTCGGAATTTACTCGGTCAGTATGGAAGAAATATGCTCCAAGTAGTGTTAACTTGATTGGTGCCAAACAAGCACTAATTAGGCCATCATGAGAGTTGCTTCATGGAATATTCGAGGGTTCAACAGGACCCTCAAGCAGCACGGGGTTCGAGAATTCATCACAAAATATCGTGTGGATGTCATAGGTTTATTGGAAACAAAGTTGACGGTTGATGGGCTGGATAATATCCTCCAGCATAATTTCTATAATTGGTCAGTTTTACATAACATGGTTGAAGCCGATGGGGGTAGAATTGTCATTTTCTGGAATGGGGCAAAGGTGGATGTGTACCTTGTCCAATGCTCGCCTCAGGCTATCACGATTCGCATCTCATGTAAGATTTCTCATGTTACTTATTTCTTTTTTTTTTTCTATGCTTTTAATTCTGTTGTGGCAAGAAGGACTTTGTGGAATGAGATTGAGCACTTATCCTCTGCGTTATCGGAGCCATGGATCCTAATGGGTGATTTCAATACTTATCTACATGTGGATGATAAACTCAGTGGTACCATGCCGACTTCATATGAAATTAGGGATTTTACCTCATTATGTGCTGATTCTGGTCTAGAGGACCTTCCCTATGTCAGCCCGCGATTTACCTGGACAAATTCTAAGGTGTGGTCAAAACTTGATCGAGTCATGGGTAATGATGCTTGGTTCCAATGCCATGCACAGGCTTCGGTGGAATTCCTCCCTATTGGGTTTCTTTCTGACCATAGTCCTGTCATTTGGTTAGTGGTTAACAATAACGGGGGATCGGTTCGTCCATTCAGGTTTCTTAATTTTTGGGCTGACCATGACTCATTTCATAATATTGTCAAGGGAGTATGGGATCGTACGTTCTCGGGATTCCATCAGTTCACTCTCTACCGTCGGTTGAAAAAGCTAAAGCGGGACTTTCAAAGATTAAACAGACTGGAATTCTCTCACCTGTCTGGTCGTGTTGAACAAGCAAACTTAGCTGTTATTAATGCCCAACAATCATTACTTGAAAACCCGGTGGATCAGAATCTTGCTGCACATTACAAGGAGTGTAAACGGATTGCATGGTATCTTGCGGAGGCAGAAATGAAGTTCTACCACCAACTTGCAAAAGGTAAGTATGTTGCTCAAGCTGACAAGAATACTCGGCACTTCTTCAACATTGTCAAAAGGAATAAAAAAAAGAGTTTCATTGCCTCTATTCTCAAGGAAGATGGGTACATGATTGATAGTCCTAAGGCTCTCGCGATGAATTTGTGGAATATTTCCATAACCTACTGGGAACTAAGGTATGCTACCAGGAAATCAATGTGGACTATGTTTGTGCTGGGCCAATGGTCCCTTATGATCTAATGGATGTCTTGACTAAAGAGGTCACTATACAGGATATTAAATTGGCCCTGTGGGATATTGGTGACTGCAAAGCTCCGGGTCCAGATGGTTATTCTGCATTTTTCTTCAAGAAAGCTTGGGATACTGTTGGTCAGAATTTATGTGATGCTGTTTTGGAATTCTTCACATCTGGTAGATTATTGAAGCAAATCAACCATTCTATTATTACCTTGGCCCCCAAATCTGAACATGCAGAGAGAGTGGGTGATTTTTGGCCAATCTCGTGCTGCAACGTGGTGTATAAGATTATATCAAAAATTTTGGCGGAAAGACTCAAGTTGGTTGTTCCACGCCTTGTGGACATCTCCCAGACTGCTTTTATCCACAATAGACTAATGACTGATAATATCCTTCTGGTTCAAGAGCTTATACGTGAATATAGTAGGACTAGAGTCTCTCCTAGATGTACGATTAAAGTGGACCTTAAGAAGGCTTATGATTCAGTTGACTGGGATTTCCTACTGGAATTACTTACAGAAATTGGATTCCCTCATATCTTCGTGAACTGGATTGAGCAGTGTGTGACCACTACTTCCTTTTCTATTGCTATAAATGGGACTGTGCATGGTTTCTTTAGAGGTGCTAAAGGTCTGAGACAAGGGGATCCGATCTCTCCTTTGCTGTTTGTCATTTGCTTGGAATATTTCTCACGAGTTGTTAGAGTGCACACACTTGGGACTCCATTCAGATACCATCCCAAGTGTGAGGCATTAAGAATTACTCACCTTGCTTTTGCAGATGACCTGATGTTATTTTCTAAGGGAGATTGTTCTTCTGTCCGTACTCTCCTTGACTGCTTGGAAATTTTTAAGAGGTGCTCGGGCCTTGAGATTAACAAGGATAAGTCAAATATTTACCTTGCTGGGATTCGGAGGGATACACAGGAGAGTATCTTGGATGACACGGGCATTCCTATTGGGAAACTTCCTTTTCGTTACCTTGGCTTACCAATCAGTACTGGTAAAATTAGACTTACCTACTACAGACCATTGCTTGATAGAATTGGCTCTTACATTGGGAGATGGTCTGCACGTTCTCTCTCTTATGTAGGAAGACTCCAATTGATCTGGTCTGTTCTTCAAGGTGTTGAATGTTTCTGGTTGTCCATTCTTCCTACTCCGTCAGCTGTGATTTGCCAGCTAGATAGGATGGCTAGGGATTTCCTGTGGAACTCAAAAAATGCATTGGTTGCCTGGAAAGATATTTGTATGCCCAAGACTGAAGGTGGACTTGGCTTGCGAAATTTACAAGCTTGGAATGGGGCATTATTGTCTAGAATCATTTAGGATGTACAAGTAGAGAAACAGTCCTTGTGGGTCAAGTGGTTGGACCATTACTATATGAAGGGAAGATCTGTTTGGGAGGTTGACCATCATCAGAGCCATTCCCCTTTGATTCGTAGTCTTCTCTCAATCAGAGACGTAATTATGGACAGGGAACAAGATACTCATAGAGCGGCGGACCTTCTTCATTCTTGGTCTATGGGTACTAAATCGTTTACTTCTCAAGCTTATGAATATCTAGGCCAACTACTTTCAGGGCATATTGGGCTAACACTGTTTGGAAACAGGGTCTAACCCCTAAGCATGCATTCATTCTTTGGTTGTGTGCTAGGGGAAGATTGAAGACCAAAGATGTACTTGTGTTCTGGCTTGATGATATGTAATGTCCACTGTGTAAGACACAGTTGGAAACGACTAACCACTTATTTTTCAGGTGCACCATCTTTGCTACAATTTGGAGAGAAATTAAAAGGTGGCTAGGTCTTCATCAAACAATGAGAACGTCCACAGCATGCCTTAAGTGGTACAAGCGTGCCAACCGTGGGTCTTTGTGGTTATCTAAGGCTAAGGCTACTGCTATGGCAGCCACTTTCTTCTTCATCTGGAAGGCTCGTAACAAAGCTCTTTTTGAGGGGGAAGTTTGCCAAGTATTGGATATTGTTAAGAGGATTAAAACACATGTGTACACTATTATTTTTATTTTGTACCCTAATATTTTGACTAGTTTTGAGAATTGGTGTCATATCCGCTAGCAATTAGTCTCTTGGACTATGGACTAGTGAGTAATCATGTAATTATCTTTTTGATCAATATTAATCATTTTACATTTTGATCAAAATATATATATATATATATATATTATATAACAAAGAAAGGAAGTAACAAGAAGAGAAATAAAAATATTCAAGAAATAAAAGAGAGATATATAAATTTATAAATTTATAGATATATAATTTATATATCTCCCTTTTATTTCTTGAATATTTTTATTTCTCTTCTTGTTACTTCCTTTCTTTGTTATATAATATATATATATATATATATATATATATTGTAATTTTACTGTAAGAGTTTTATGGTTTGTGCATAGGTTCATCAGAACAAGTCATATCATCTGCACCTCTACTCAGTAATATAGTAACGTGGATGGAGGAAATTACAACTTGTCAATGCTTCCCTTGTAAATATTTAAGAGGATAAAATAGGAATCCTCATCGCAGGACTTTAATGAGGAAAAAAAAAAAAAAAAAAGACTCCAGAGATCATTAAGATTTGTGACCAAAAAAAAAAAAAATCAAATATAACCTATGGGAAGTAGAGCTGTCAAAATAGGCTAGTCTGGCCCGGCCCAGCCCATGTGGGCCGGCAGAAATACGGGATGGGCCAGCTTATTTTTTTGATGGACTATATAATACTAAGCCCAATCCAGCCCTTCTTAGCCCATGGGCTATTTATATATAAATAATATTTTTTAAAAAAAACATTTCATACTATATTTGTATTTTTCAGTCTTTAATTCTAATGTTAGTACAAATATAATGAATCAAATTATAACTTAAAATAAAATATAACTATCAAATAATAAGTTAAGCATATTTTATCTATTATACTTTACACATATAATTCTATATAAATTTATCATTTTAACAAGTATAAGAATTAAACATCACAAATCACATATTAAATCCATAACTCTCAAATATATAAATATAGTAATCCAATTTAAAAGTTATTTAAAACACCAAAGTTAAAAATCAACATTTGTTTCACAATTTCATAAAAAGGCCATGAAAGGCTAAAAGTATTGTTCATACTGCCGGTCTGCCAAAAAGATGCGCATTCTTCAATGATTTTATTTGAATCTACTGTTGACGATGATATATTTGACATGACTATTTCAAAGTCGGATTGTTCTTCTAATAATTACAAATCACAAGAAGAATATAATTAGTATTATACTTACCAATTATTAACTAGTTAAAGAAATTTAAAAAATTGTTATATATTATTATTATCATCATCATCTATAATTATTACTCCTATATGGTTTTGACTTTTGAAACTTTTGTAATTTTTGAATTTAGAAATTAAAAAAAAAAAAAAGAGGTGGCCCATGGGCATAGCCCAGCCCAACCCCACTCAACCCATGGGCTTTGTAGGCCGGGCCAAATAGTCTCGGTTGAAATATGAACCTAAAAAATTGCAACACATCTCAACTCATATTACTTGTAGATCGGATTTGGCTTGTAGCTTAACCCATTTTGACAGCTCTAATGGGAAGTGGGATTATTAGGATTAGTTGCCTTGGGAAGAATCTAAAAGTCGTCCTGCCTTTCATATTTATCAAAAATACACTCCCAACAGACATTTCTTAAATGAAAAAAACAAAACAAAAAATGACCCTTCTTAACTTTAGTTTTGTTGCTTCTATAAATTGGGCATCTTGGGCATATGAGATCCGGAAACTATTTTATTTCATTTAGCCCTTGTTTGGTTCGCGGAAGGGGAGGGGAATGGGAGAGGTATTGTACTTCTACTAAGGGAAGTATTTACTTTATTTTGTTTGGTACGAAGTGAATAAGAGATGGAATGAGAGGAAAGAAGATGGAATAATTAATTTAGTTTACTATTTAATCTTTCATTATCTATTCTGTTAAAATTTTTAATGTTAAAAATGAAGTTAATATTATCATTATTGTTCCTGTTTTATTTTCTCTCTCTCAATCCCTCCAAATTGAGAGGGGAAAAAATGGTAATGTACAGAGAGAGAGAGTAGTTCCCCCTCCTGATTTACTTTCTTGCTATATTTACATCTAATAAAATAAAGTTAATATACCATTTACCTCCACATTTACTTCATCTCATCATTTACTTATACAAAAGTAATCCAACCAAATATAGCATTAGCTTTTGCGAATTACTACTGGTTGAGTTGAATTTCTAAAAAGGTTTAATTTTGAACATGTGGACCTTATCAAACTTTCCTAATAAGACAACCCACTAATGAAGACCAATTTCAACATTTTTCTTTTACATTCTGAGTAAGAATTAATACTATTGTCTGCAAAAAAAATTTCATTTTTTTAAAAAAAGTTTTCACTTTATACAGGATGCCGAGTAATGACCGTTCATAATTAAAATTAATTATTGATTAACCTTAAATCGTTTCCTCATACCAATCCATAGCCACAAAGGCTGCATGCTTGCATTTGCAGCCAAACTAAAGAAGCCAATCTTCTATGGTTACGTTGGTGTGTTTTCATAATTTCCTGTTTCACCAAACAAATTCTCTCCTGCAATTGCAGCCACAAAGACTGATTTGCCACTTCAGTCGAATGCGCTCCAAGCTGTCTCAGGTGATTTCCATTTTCAGCTAACTAAACTAGGTTAAGCACATGGGACAATTTAGTGTATAGAAATTATGCAGTTAATTATAAATATCTATTAAAATTATATAAATAATTATTATTATAATATAATGAATATAAATTACGATTACATAAGCATCATTTATGATTTATATAATTAGTTGTGATTATATAAACATTACTTATAATTATATATATGAACAATATTCCTGACTTGATAAATAAATTTTATTGTGAGAAAAATATCAATATTTTACTAAATTTTGTTTATACACGAGTATTTTTTTATTATCTAATTTTTATTTTTCTAATTTAAGCAGCAGAATTATCGGGTAAATTCCGTACACCGAAAATCTGTACGGATTGGGGCCAGCATCGCCATTGAATATTGAGACGGTGTGATGGTTTGTAAAGCACCACATAAACTTGTAAGTAAATCCACATCACCTTATGACCTTTTTTCTCATAAAATCGTTATTATATGCATGATTTATAACCATTGTGCACTAAATTGCTGTCCAATCACGGACATGGAGATCCCTTCTGTACTTACCCGGAGCAATATAAACCAAGACATATACTGAGAAAAGGTGATTTTGCTATATGTTTTGACTAATCACTCAAAGCTGTTCCCACCGTGCATGAACTTTGTGTAATTTAACTAACACTAGTCTTTTACTTCCATAAGCCAATTATTATTGTCCACAAATCAGAACCTAAAAATGCTGTCCTTAGATTTGGTGTTCTGGTGTTTTTTTGTTTCACAATACAAATATATGTTGGGCACTTTCAATACTATAAAGAGACCATGACCCTCAATAACCCTCAATATGCATCCGCAGCTCAGCTCTTCTTCAGTTAACCATCTGCGATAAGTCATTCCTGTTTCCTTCTTCCTGTGGATTTCTGCTACAAAACTCAATTGACAGCTGGAAATGATGAGCTGCAAAATCAGAAACATTGGAGAATTTGTTCTCTGCAGTTGCTGCAAAGAGCAGGTGGCTTTTCTGTACTGCGCAGATGACTGTGCCATGCTCTGTTTGCTCTGTGACCAGCACGTTCACTACAACAAGCTGTGTCGGGGGCACCTTCGTTTACGTGTCTGCGACAACTGCGGCACTGAACCCGCCATCGTCCACTGCGCCGCTGACAAACTTGTCCTATGCGATGAGTGTGATCAGGATGTTCACGACAGGAACCCTCAGTCCGCTACGCACGCTCGTAAACCTGTTGGTGCATTTTCCGGTAGCCCATCTCCCATTGACATCGCCTTAGCTTGGGGCTTAAACATTGAGGGCAAAAGGCCACACATGCCATTACGTTCTGGCCCAAATTTGGGCGATGCGTTCTTGAACTCCTTGATGGGTAACAAGAAGGTTTCATCTTCGGGACTGTTGGAAGACGTGATTGCACCAAATTATCATAACACCGCCTTCATTTACTCAGAAAAAGAAGTTGGTCGAGGAACCAGTGGCAGCCGCTCCGGGACACCGGGTGAAACTGTCGGTGGGTTCGTGAACTCCTGGATTAGTAGCACGAAGGTTTCACCTTCGGAATCTTTGGAAGACTTGGTCATGCAAACTCATGATAATCCCGCAGTCATCCATTCAAAATGTGGCCGGGGAAGACTGACAAAGGAAGAGACGCAGATGCTAAGGTCACTTGAGAAGCATTTGATGGATGATAATGATGATCGATGGTGGAAGTTTACCCGTACCAGCGGAAATGGTGTCTAACACCAAATTATAGAATCAATAGCACCCTTGGATTGGCCTATGATTTCATGCATGGGGAATTTATAGATAATGATATCTCGAGTTAAGGAAAACAAACAAGTATCCACTGTCAATTGCAGCTTTTGCACAGGACATCTGAAGCATTTATCCACTGTCTTCCACTCCATCCTTAGTTCGAGCTTTGGCTCACATCAAAATTTATTGGTCTCCGGGGAAGGCCATTTCGGTACAGCTAGTTCATTGGTCGGTGTCATATATGATGGATTTGATCATATTCTAAATGTCTATAGTGCCACAAAAGGCAACCCTGGCATAGCAGGTGCTGGTGGAGTTATCAGAACACAACTGGTAAATTTATCCTGGCTTTCAGTAAACATTTGGGGGTTGCTCTAAAATGGCTGCAGAGATGCATGGTCGCACTGCAAGAATCTGACTAAATAGTGACCGATATTTCCATGGGTAATCGATTGTTGATAAATATTTAGTAACGGATTAGCGACAAAAATCGGAACGGCAATTTTAAAGATCACTAAATAAAGAAATCAATCGGCCGATAATTAGCGACCGCAACTCCGTCGCTACTTAAGTCACAAATAAAACCAAAAAAAATCTTTTTTTTTTTGAAAAAATAGATGACGATATCGGTCGCAAATTAGCGACGGAATATTAAAATTGGTTGGCAATTATTGGTTGCTAATTAACTACCGAATGTAGTTTTTCCATCATTAATTAGCGATCGATATTATGTGTCAGTCACTGATTAGAGTCTTTAAATTAGTGGCAGAAATTATCGGTTGCTATTTTATTTATTAATTTTTAAAAATTAATTATTCCTATTAATATTAAATAAAATTATAAAACAATAATCCTGTGAATAATAAAAACAATTATCACTACAATAAAACAATTACATAAATAATTCTAACTAAAATTGCATAACAAATATCCTTACAATAGTAAATTAAATTAACTACAATAATAATGTATTCGAATTTATTTATAACATAAATATGCTAAGAACATGCATCATCATCAGAATCATCTGGGATGTGACCATTTGGATCTTTTGGTGGTGCTGGTGATAGCACTGCAGGTGATGGTACTGGTAGATGTGAAAATCTTGCTACGATCTTCCATCTAAATTAGTTTAATTGGAATTGCTAAAATATCATTCAAATAATGTAGAAGAACAAATAATAAAGAAAATCTGGTATCACAAAGTATTTCTAATATAATCAATGACTAAAACAATATTCACTCAACATTAATCTTTTCAATATCACATTTTATGTTTTATTAAAATTTAAATTACATTAAATTAATACCAATAGCTAGATAAATGATTAATATATTTAAATTTTAGATTCAAGTTACTTCCATTGTACCTAAATTTATAAAATAATTTAATTAAGTATTAAGTAATAATAAAGTACATTATTATGTTTTACTACTTCATATGTAGGTCATATAGCTAGAAAAGTTTAATTAAATATAGTATAAAAATTTATAGTATAATTTTGGTTATATATAAATTCACAAAAAAATTAATGATGGAAAAATGCACCAACAGGTTTAATTCATAAAAATAATATTCAAGTTATATATATATATATATATATATATATATATATATATTGACTAAAGAATTGATTATTAGTACATCTCAATAATATATCCTCATAATTAAAAATATAGAATATAATTTTAATATTATTGTGAGTTTTTTATATACAAAGAAAATTAAAGGAAAATATTGTTTATTTTATTAAAATCACGTTAATATAACTTAATCAAGTTTATTTGAATTAAACTTATGAAATGTCCAATTGTTCTTGGACTATCTAATTTGGGTTATAAAATAAGTCTAACATATCATGGGTTGAATAATAAAGTAATTATAAAATAATTACTTTTACATAAAAATATATATTTAATTCAATATGTTTGATAATTAAGTACTTCAATATAAAATATTTATCTAATTATTATTTATTTTAATTTAGGGCAAATTGTAATTAAATATAATACATATATAAATTAAAATTAATTTGAAGTTAATAATTATTAAGTATTTCACATCTATACACATTTTTAATTATATAAAAAAATTGCAAAACCTCCCCTATAAATTGATAATTCTCAGGCACTAGGCCACCTCAAAATTCATCCAAATTGTCCAAACCCCCCCCCCCCCAAAAAAAAAAAAATCCTATAAATTAAATAAATTTATAAGCATAAACATATTTTTAAAATCATAAATAATCTCCAATTATCAACTTCCCAAAAAAAAAAAAAAAACAACAACAACATATAATGCACTACGGGAGAACTGAGTTTTAGTGACAAGAAATATTAGTGACAACAAAAATATGGTCACTAAATAGTAGAATTAGTGACAACATTTTAAATTGTCAGTAAAGGTCAAATTTTTAGTGACAACAAAAAAGGTTGTCACTAAATGATAACATTTAGTGACAAGAGAAAATATTGTCACTGTTTTTTGTCACTAAAGGCTTTGTCGCCAATCTCATTTGAAAGCGGAAAATCTCTTTAGTGACAACTCCAAAATTGTTGTCACTAAAAAGAAACTTTGTCACTAAATAGTGCACATATAGTGACAACAATTTTCTTGTCACTAAATAGTGCACATATAGTGACAACATTTTTTTGTTACTATTTATGTGAATTTAGTGATGAAAAATGTTGTCACTATTGTGTATGTGTGCGTGTTTTTTAATTAAAAAAATACTATTATGTGCATTTTAATTCATTTATTTTTACTTATATAGAGAGCAGATGAGTGATATAAATAAATGTAGACATGTATATATATAGGGGAGAGAGTGAGTGAGAGAGAGAGAGAGACAAAAGGAGAGAGATAAAAGGGGGGGGAGAGAGGTAGAGTGTGTAAGAGAGGGAGAGAGAGAAAAAGAAAAAGAAAGAAAAAGAGAGATATATGGGGAGAAAGAGTACTCAAACAAAGGGGAAGGAGATAAAAGGAGGAAAAGAAAAAGAGGAAGAGGGAGAATGAGAAAAAGAGAGAAAGAGAGATCGAGAGGGTGAGAAAAGGAGGAAAAAATGGGTGAGAGAAGGGGAGAGAGAGAGAGAGAGAGAGAGAGAGAGAGAGAGAGTATGTAAGAGATGGAGAGATAGAAAAAGAGAGATATATGGAGAGAAAGAGACTAAAACAAAGGGAAAGAGAGATAAAAGGCAGAAAAGAAAAAGAGGAAGAGGAAGAATGAGAAAATTAGAGAAAGAGAGATCGAGAGGGTGAGAAATGGAGGAGAAAATGGGTGAGTGAATGGGAGGGAGGGAGAGAGAGAGAGAGAGAGAGAGAGAGAGAGAGAGAGAGAGAGAGTGTGTGTGTGTGTGTGTGTAAGACATGGAGAGAGGGGGGAAAAAAAGAAAGAAAAAGAGAGATACATGGAGAGAAAGAGTACAAACACAAAGGGGAAGAGAGATAAAATGAGGAAAAGAAAAAGATGAAGAGGAAGAATGAGAAAAAGGAAGAAATAGAGATCGGGAGGGTAAGAAAGGGAAGAGAAAATTGGTGAGAGAATGGGATAGAAAGGGAGAAGGGTAGAAGAGAGAGAGAGAGAGAGAGTTGTATATTAATATATATATATATATATATATATGAATGTATGTGATATTTATATATAGGTATTATGTATACCTATATATTTAGGTATCTATTTATATATATGTATGTATATATATATATATATATATATAGAGGTATATATATATATATATATATACATAATACCTATATATAAATACCACATACAAATATATATATATATTTGTATGTGGTATTTATATATAGGTATATATATATACTTAGATATTTGTATGTATGTATGTATGTATGTATATATATAGGTATGTATATGTATATATGTAGATACATATATATAGATATATACATACGTAAATATATATATATATATATGTATGTGATATTTAAATATAGGTATATATGTATATCTATATATTTGTGTATATGTATGTGTGTATATAGGTATATATATATATATATATTAATATATATATATGTATATGTATGTAATATTTAAATATAGGTATATATGTATATTTATATATTTGTGTATATATATGTATGTATATAGGTATGTATATATATAGATACATATATATAAATATATATTTATATAGTATATATATACATAGTATATGGTATGTATATATATATATATATATGCATATCTTTATATATATATATATATTTGGTATGTACATATGTATGTTTATATATGTATGTATATATGTGGTGTATCTGTATATATATCTATATATGTTTATATATATATATATATATATATATATAGATTTGCATATATACATATATATCATATATTATATATATACAAATTATATAACTATATATCTATATATATACATACACACGCATATATATATATATGGGTGTGTGTATATGTGTGTGTGGTGTATATATCTACGTGTGTCATATATTGGACACACATATGTGTATGATATATAGGTATGTATATTTATAGATACGTATATATACAAATATATATATATATATATATTTGTGTGTATATAGACATATATTTACGTAGTATGTATATCCATAATATGTGGTATGTATGTATGTGTGTGTATATATATAGACACACACACACATATATATATATATGTGTATGTATATATATGTTTGTATTGGATATATATATATATGTATATGTATAAGTTTTTTTAATAAATCTATATGTTTAAATTATTTAATAAAAATAATTCTTTAATTAATAGTATATAAAATTTTAAATTTATATAAATATAAAAATATTTTATTATTTTGAATTACTTTATTTCATAAAAAATTCAATTTAATTATTATATTTTTATATTATATTATTGTTTCAAAAATTTGAAAATTATTACGAATAGTTTAAATAATAATAAAAAAAAGATTGTAGCATACAAAGTGCGGTCACTATTGGTTGATTTCATTAGTGACAATAAATAAGTTGTTGTCACTTCATACTTTTAGCGACCTAGATTTAGTAACATTCAAGTGGTAACAAAATTTTCTGCACTAAAGGTCTTTAGTGATAACATTTTTGCATTTAGTGACTAAAGGACACTTTTCCTGTAGTATTACTACAATGTGAGTCATTTATGAACAATGTAAATCATTTATAAATTTAAATTATAGCAAGAAATATGAATAAGTCATTTAGGCCTTAATTAAAGCAAGAAAAAACAGCTGTTGATGCTCTCTTGAATTGGAAGAGCAGAGGTGGTAGCAGTGGCGGCACAAATTCGATGGTGGCACTACAGGGGTAGCATCAAGAGGGAGGCACAGCACGGGCAGCACCGCGGGAGCATCACAGAGGAGGCGGCATGACAGGGGCAACACAGCAGCATTGGCGGCTATCAATAGTTGGAGCTAAGTTCCAGTCGGTGGCGGTGACAAGGAGGAAAAGAGGATGAAGAAGAAGAGAAAATGGTTCAACTCGAATGAAGAAGATGACCACTTAATCGCGTTAATTGTATTTATTTGTGATCAATTTAAAAATTAGCAACCGATTTAGTAACAGTCGCAAACTATTCGAAATTAAAAAAAAAAATAACTGATTATAAAAATTGGTCGCTAGCGACCGAATTATAACTGTAGAAACAATCGGTCAACACGGATTTAAAGTCGCACAATTTGTGTTGAATTGCCTTTAATCAACCTCAAAATATATTCTTGCATTTATAGACAAAGACTGGATGTGGAAAACAGTGACTATGCCTTTTTCATGCTCTTGAATTTCATATGTTAAACCAACTATTTTATAGCAAAATTTTCATTTCGCCTTTGTAGAAAATATCAAGGAAAAAGGGGTCGAGAACACTGAGTATTCTTCTTTTCTTTATGATAACGATACTTAATCCTTCCATGTATAATTATAATTTAACTTCCAACATGATATAATTGATATTATGCTAGTGGAGTTAGGTCCACTAGCATAAGGTACCTATATTATGGTCGGTACATAGTTTCGGATACTTTCCCTAACATCATATACACTTTAATCTGGAGCTAAAATATTGCAGCAGTGTCTTCATATGCATTTCAACGTGATATAATCGCCTCAATATATTAAAAAAAAGAGGGTTTTTTAATTAATAACAACATAATATATAGAGCTCTCCTTTCGAAAGTTTTAGATTTTTCTTAGATTACACTACAAGAAAAAACCAAATTAGCGATGTCAAAATCTGTCGCTAAACACATTTAGCGATGGATTAGCGACAAATTACGTCCGTCACTAAAAAGGCATCACAATTTGCGATGGAAAGAAAATCCGTTGCAAATAGGACGGATTTGTGACGGCAAAAAAATTATTTTTTAAAAAATTAATTAATTTAGCAACGAATTTCCAACAGCAAAAAAATTTTTATTTATAAAAAATTAATTAATTTAGTAACGGATTTGCGACAGTAAAAATTTTTTAAATTTTGAAAAAATTAATTAATTTAGAAACAGATTTGCAACGGGCAAAAATTTTTTATTTACAAAAATTAAAAGAATTTAGCAACGATTTTGCGATGGAAAAAAATTATTTTAAAAAAATTAATTAATTTTGCAGTAGTGAAAAAAAGTTATTTAAAAAATTAATTAATTTTGCGACGGCCAAAAATTTTTATTAAAAAAATAATTAATTAGCTACTCGGCCAGCCCGTTCATCGACCTGCTGAGAACCCGATCCGCAACCCAACCCTCCAAGAATATTATGAGCTTATGTCGGACTTGAGGCTCGAATCCGCGTCCTTGTTGTGGGGGAAACGCGTTCCACCACTAAACTATTGAAGTTCTTGTGATATATTGTGCTATATATTAATTATATAGTAAATTTTTTTGTGAATTAGCGACGAATTTGCAAGGGCTTTGTGACGGATCTGCGATGACAGAATTTTTCGTCACAAATCCGTTGCTAATTAGCCACGGATTTGCGACAGCTAATTTTTTGAGATTTAAAAATAAATTTATTTTAAAATTTTTAATAGCCGTTGCAAATCCCTCACAAATAGCGACAGATTTGCGAGGGCTTATTTTTTTAATTTAAAAAAAATAAATTTATTTTGTTGTTTTAGATGGCTGTTGCAAATTCGTTGCAAATTGCAACGGATTTGCGACGATTTTTTTTTTTAAATTTTTAAAAAATAAATTTATTTTTTAAATTTAGATGGCCGTCACAAATCCATCACAAATTTGTGACGGATTTACATTCCGTCGCTAATTCGTTTCAATTACCGACGGATTAGCGACGAAAATTTTAAAAAATAAATTTATTTTCAAAATTTTTACTTCCGTTGCAAATTAGCGACGGCCTAAAGCTGTCGCAAAAATTTGTCGCTAATTTGATGTTTTTCTTGTAGTGTTATACACTTGGATTGGATTGTTTTGGGGGGGGGGGGGATCCGCTTTATAATTATTTTGGCTAAAAATGGAATTATGAAAATAAATCTTTTATGTGAAATATTGACAATTTTATTATTCACTCCAACTAGATTGCAATATTAACTTTTATATTTATAAATTTTTATAAAATTTAAAATCATACTTTACATTTAAAATTTAGAGATACCCTTATTTGTTCCATCCTTCTCATACACTCAAATTAAGGAACTACGACAATGACAAAAAATTGAAAGGACAATGTGAGAGAGACAACCTTTAAGGTATTTATTTACTGCATGACCAAATACAAGCCATGATTTTTGTTTCTTCTATAACTCTCTAAGGTTGCACTTGCGTTGGTTGCAAATGACATTTGGGGTTATTCTAATAGGTTGAGTTTTATGTGATGCTTTAATTGGTACGGGTTAAACAAACGCTACCAGTTTATTAATAAAATAAAGTATTACAAAACTAGCCTGCATCAATAGCAATTTGAGACCTTACACACGGAATATGATCACTATCACCTATACAAATTGCTCTTATGGGAAAAATGACCAAAAGGTCGTTCACCCAAAAGGCTGATAAAGTCAATGAGATATTGAGTCTTGTTCATACTGATATGTGTGGTCTTTTGTCTACTCAAGCTAGAGGGGGTTTTGATTACTATATCACTTTCACAGATGATTATACAAGGTTTAGTTATGTCTACCTGATGAGGCACAAGTCTGACTCTTTTGACAAGTTCAAAGAGTTTAAGGCCGAAGTGGAGCGTCAGACAGGTAAATTGATCAAAACCTTATGATCGGATCATGGTAGAGAATACCTCATTAGTGAGTTTAAGGACTACATGGTATATCATAGAATAGTATCCCACCTTTCTGCGCCGAGTACACCTCAGTAGAATGGAGTAGCTGAGAGAAGGAACAAAACATTAATAGAAATAGTTCAAAGCATGATGTCTCATGCTACTCTTCCGGTCTCTTCTTGGGGATATGCCTTGGAAACAGCAGCATATATTCTGAATTTGGTGCCTTTTAAGTTAGCACCTAGGACACCCTATGAGATGTGGATTAGGCGTAATCCAAGTCTAAATCATCTCAGGATATGGAGTTGTCCAACTTATTTACTGATCAAATGAGATAAGTTAGAATTAATATCAGAATTATGCTACTTTGTTAGGTATCCAAAAGGGATAAAAAGAGGTTACTTTTATCATCTCAAGGAGCAAAAAGTACTGGTAAGTACTGATGCTAAATACTTAGAAGATGATCAAAGTACTTTCGCTAAAGGTTTAACAAGGTTGGAACTCGAGGAGAAATTATCTTTGGAATCAACTTCTTCAGACTCGATTATGGAACAAGAAGAGGCACAGCCTTAAGAACATGTATAAACGGAGCTTCGTCGTAGTGGGAGGATATCTAGAGTTCCAGAAAGATGGACAAGAGAGGCTTTTGGGCTGGTTTCTGACCATCAGGAATGAGATCCCACTAAATGCAAGGAAGCTATTATAGATTGCAAAGCAGATCTATGGCATGAAGTAATGAAAGCCGAGATTGAGTCTATGTATTTCAATTAGGTTTGGGATCTTGTAGCTTCACCTGAAAGGATAAAATCCATTGGGTGTAAGTGGCTATATAAGAGAAAAAGGGAAGCGGATAGGACGGCGATTACCTTCAAAGTTAGGCTTGTGGCAAAAGGGTATACTCAGAAAGAGGGAATCAATTATGATGAAACATTTTCTATAGTAGCCATGCTTAAGTCCATCCGTATCCTCCTTGCCATTGCATGTCATTATGACTATGAGATATGATAAATGGATGTCAAGACGGCATTTCTTAATGACCATCTTAACGAAGACATCTATATGTCCCAACCAGAAAGTTTTATTGCTAAAGGCCAGGAACATATGGTCTGTAAGCTTAAGAAGTCCATTTATGAACTTAAACAGGTATCTAGAACATGAAACATTTATTTTGATAAGACTGTAAACTCTTATGGATTCATTCAAAACGAAGATGAATCATGCGTGTACAGAAAATTGGAAGGCATAAATGTGGTTTTTTTTTTGTTCTATATATGGATAGCATTCTACTTATTGGGAATGATGTAGGGACACTGTCATCTACTAAGGTTTGGCTATCTAGTCAATTCAGTATGAAGGACTTGGGAGAAGCTAGTTACATTCTCGGGATTAAGCTTCTTAGAAATAGGAAGCAGAATGTTACAATTATCCCAGACAACATACATTGACAAAATGCTGGCCAAGTGTAGCATGGACTCATGCAAGTGAGCTCTAATCCCTTGCAGACATGGGTTGTCTTTTTGTTCTAAGGACTGTCCTAAGTCTCAAGGGGAAAAAGATAGGATGAGTAGGATTCCCTACGTTTTGGTTGTGAGAAGTCTCATGTACACTATGCTATGTACTAGGCCAAATATTTGCTTTGCCATAGGCGTAGTTAGTAAATATCAGTCATACCCTGAGGAGGTTCATTGGCAAGCTGTAAAGCATATTCTTAAATACCTCAATAGTACGAAAGATTATATACTAGTTTACAGGGCTAACAACTTGGATCCTATTGGATACACATACTTAGATTTCTAGGCAGATAAAGATGAGAGAAAATTCACTTATGGATATGTCTTCACCTTATCTAGAGGAGCTGTTTCATAGAGGAGTATCAAACAATCTTGTATTGCTGACTCAACCGTGGAAGTTAAGTATGTGGCAACTTTAGAGGCATCCAAGGAAGCAGTCGAGCTCCAAAAGTTCCTTTCAGAACTTGAAGTTGTGCCACACATGGACAGACCGATTGTGGTGTATTGTGACAACTTTGGAGCAGTCTCGCAATTCAAAGAACCCAAGAACCATAAGAAGGAGAAGCATATCTAGAGGAAGTACCATCTGATCCGGGATTTCATTCAAAGACGGGAAATCATGGTTGAACAGCTAGCCTCGGAGAACAACCTAGCAGATCCCTTCACTAAATCTTTAGCTAAGAGAATCTTCAAGAAACACTTATACGCCATAAGGGTGGCCGCCTACGTACTTTCTTAGTCTTAGAATGCAAGTGGGAGATTGTTGGAGCCCTTTAGACTAGTTTATCTAATGTAATTATCGAATTTATTAATAAAAAAATTTATTCTCAAAATTTATTTATGAATTTACATTTTATTTGTGCACGATTTTCGTTTGGAAAGGATCTATTGTGTTTAAGTAAGTGATCTATGTGAATGGTAGTCTTTCACAATAAGGTATGGATCACGGGTTGCTTAACACATAAATTTTTGTTCTTAATCGATTCATGAGAATGGGAATTTCATCATGTATAGGTTATTGTGTTATGAATTCTAAATGAAAAATAGCTTATCTTTAGCCAGTGAGTAATCCACTCACTTCATGGCATGAGCATATTTTGAATAGTAGAACAGGACCTGTAATAGTGGTTTCTAAAAGTACTATTTAAAAGAAACCCAGACTATTACTCCTATAGCATGGACTAATAAATACTCTACCGCTTGAGTATAAGTTGGTAGTCTGACGAAGCTAGATGTATATACTTTGATATATTGTAGTTGAGGTTCTTTCGTAGAACCAATATACTTGTATATTGGGTATATGTGACTAATTAGTTAAGACAGACTTGTATAAGATAGCTTCTACTCTATATCGTCCCTTGTGACTGTTCAAATAATCTAATTATCCAGAGCCTTGGGGAACATGACTTGGATGTTTACTTTAGGGTAGCTCTCTTGGAAAATGGAAACATTCCAGGAGTCATGGATCATTAGATTAGAGGTCTAAGGATAGTAGATGTTTATTAGAGTGGTGTTAGTACACTCTTCCTCCCTAATTGCACGGCGATGCGTAGAGGGGTATTTTAGTCATTATACCTGTAGGTCGAAGACTTTGCTAACGCAACATTGTTTTTGGTGTCAATATTTTCTAATATATTTTCTTATGGTGTTATTAAAAAATATTTAAAATGTAAAATATAACTATTTATATAGCATGGGTATTTTAGTCATTTTAGTAGCCAAGGCGATGTGTCTTTTGGTCTCCAGAATGGCCCTTAAGTCATGAAAGATTTAAGTTAAGGAATTGGTCTTGATATTTATGGGTTTTATTTTATTTTATTAGTCTAAATTATTATTAGACTAGAATAAAATAAAAGTTCCGAGAGAGAGTATCTATTTTATCTAGTTTAAATGGTTAATTAATTATTCAAGGCCCAATGCCCAAATTGAATAAGTAAAAAATTAATTTGGATATAAACTAGATAAAATGCATGAAATTTTATATTGGTCTATTTGAGATTGTTAATTATTTATTGGGCTATTTAATAAAGCCAAAAAAATAAATAATTGAGATTTATTATTTATGGGTGTTCAAGCCCAAAAATAAATAATTTTATCTGGCCCAATGAATAAGACCAAGAGTAAATAAAAATTTTTAAAAATTAATTATTTTTTTAAAAAAAAGACAACATGAGATGGATCCCATGTTGTTCTGCGTGACGGATAATAGAAAGTATGGATGCTTTTTGTTTTCACGTAGATGGAATGACTCTCTCAAGGAATGTGGAAAAGAATTGAAAAGGCCATTCATACATTCTATGAAGAGGCCTTTTCAATTTGGCTATCACAGAAAAACAGAAACACATCAAGCATTTCGACGGAGCCTTCAAAGGCTTGTCAAAATCTAATTTTTAAGCCTTCACCAACTGTGCTATAGGCATCATTTTGGAAGATCAAAAGTTTCGCGTGGATGAGATGCAGTAGACGTTTGCAAAGATGTGATCTAATAGCCTCAAGTATCCTTGTACAGACATCTACACCAGTACGAAGAGGGCCATTCAATCACAGAGGTAGATTTTTCGTTTTTCTAGCATGCTTTTGTTTTGATGATTTTTGTCATTTTAAGCCTTCAATCGGTTGCATCAACTGGTTTACAAATAGCAGTGAATGAAGCTCCCGTGCCATTGCAAAGAATAGCTGCTACACCCATAGTTGAAGCACAAATAGAACCATTTACATTTAAGACGTAATCCCCAGGAGCTCCACCTTTCCAAGCAAACCAAACTAACATGCGACTGCAGAGCAACATGTTGCTCAAAAGCTCGCGCATTGAAGGAGATATATCATGCGTGCTTTGTGTGTATATTCTGGTGCATACGAAATATCCTTAATAATTCACACAAATTAATCAAGTTTAAAAATGAAGTATCAAAATCACTCACATACAACACATATTTGAACAAGCATACCCATCGTGTATTATAGAGTTCTAATACTAAGTATCGTTTCCCCCAAGTAAGGTGGTAAGTACTTTTACTATACTATTGTCTCTTTGTTTTGTTAACCCATCATCTAGAAAAAATTGACGAATTATTAAGGGAATTAGGCAATCTCAACACATTAGAATTCACCCATAGTCATCAAACCCATGAAAAGAAAGAAAGAGATAAGCAATGCAAGTAAATGGAATCTCCCAAATCAAGTCAAACCTCAACCACCTAAATTAGCTAATTGACTACTTAAATTAGGAACCAATGGATAATTTCATATAAGATCCACTCTTTCTTGAGTTATGAGCCCCCTACCCATATATCAATTAGTAGATATCTCTACCTAACCAATTAAACCTAAGGGGTATTAAGATCTATTACCCATCTAATTTGTGGGAAATGAAGCCTCTATCTCTAGTGACCTCACAACTCTTCAATCACCTATTTCTTACCCTTCAATCCTCTCTCGAGGCAATCTAAGGGAAACCTATAAAGTAAATCTACAAATCGAGCTTTTCAATTCTAACTCCATCTCTTGAAATCATTAGGACAAGAAAATCTAACCAGTAGAAATACACAATTCACAACAAGTGATGAACACAAAAAATAATTTGTAAATAACTCAAATAGATATCAAGATATAACAAAAAGGGTTCAACCCTTTAAATACATCATGAATCAATAAAAGCGCAATCAAAATAAACAAGGAAATGTAAAAGAAAAGAAAAAAAACTTATAGACAAATCGTTCTCTTCTTTGTCTTGTAATTTCCTCTTGAAGATACTCTCCTCTCCTCTAAAGGAGACTTGAATCCTTCCTTAAGCTCCTTCTTGGTGTTCTAGGACTTAAGAGTGGCTATCCCCCTTTCTGGTTCTATTATTTGACAAGAAAATAATTTGATATATTTATAGTGGTATTGAAAAACCCTTGAAATCTGCTCTGTACTAACTTGTCCCTATACAAACTAGTGGCTGTTGTAAAGCCAGATCGGTGTGGGATGTGCACTTTTTCTTGAAGATCTTGAAATCCTACTCTGAATCGGCGCCTATCTATCCTTCAATCCAATGCCTGTTTGCCGTGTTGTTCCAGCTCATTAACTATCTAGAAATAACCGGTACCTCTTTAGTTGAAAAATGCTGTCTGTTGATTAGTGTAATTGATGCATGTTATGTGCAGAATATTTTCCATAACTCTCTGTTCCAAACCAGCTCCTATTTACCTTTGTAGCAGGGGTCGATTTGATGCTTCTTTGCTCTGTTTTCAACTTATTTCTTCAATCATCTCTCATTTATGCATTCTACACAAAACAAGGAAAAAACAAGAGAAATAAGTAGTCATTTGATTATAAATTTAGCAATACAAAATGACTAACAAATGCAGACATAATGGGCACTCTTCAGTCCCCCACATTTAAGCTTTTGCTTGTCCTCAAGTAAATTCCTAGAATAATATGTACGTCAAGTAAAATGCAATCTTTATCCTTGTTAGATTTTTTGCAACAATGACTTATATGAGAAAATTCAATTCAAGGTCACTTGATTAAGATAAACTTGTATAAATACATGTGTTTGAATAAATAAAACTAAGGCATTCGAAGTTGGATTAAACAAGTCATACTTATTTAACATGCTTCACCTCATTTTTTAAGTCAGGAATACAACTCAAATGATTCATATAAGTGAGGAATGGTGGGTAAATTTAAGTTCTATGACTTCCCAAAGCTACTGCAATCTAAGTAGTAAACTGAAGATTGGTTCAATTGCTCACTTTTGTTGGGTAATGTAAATGCTATTAAAGATATAAGTAATGATTTTTCACTATTACATTATCCGCATTAAACACTCATTTTCTTTCTAGGGCAGGGTAATACAAATGCCTAGTAAAGATATAATTAATGATTTTTCAACTTTTGCATTACGTTACTCTATTCTTTCATTTTCTTATCCCATTCCACGTTTATTGAAACTTAGACTTCGGACTAGTTAGAAGATCATAGCATATAAACAAACCCAAAAAATCCTAACTTTTATTTCATTACAAGTTTCTCATCCGTTTCCAAGAAATAACAATGTTACAATGTTTAGTAAAATCTAAACAAGGTTAAGTCAAATTCTCAAAGCTTAGTCTATATCACATCAAACATACATATTTACTTAAGAATATCCCAGTCAAAACAACCTCATACCACCAAGAGAAAAAGAATAGCAAAATCATAAAATTCAAATCATGCCAAAAAGTGAAAAAAATTTACTCATTTTCCCAAATTTAACAAAGAGAAATAACCAACGGAGTGCCAAGAAATTTAATAAATATTTTTTCAAGAAATAAAGCTTAATCTTCTTCCCACACTTAAATTGGACAATGTCCTCATTGGCCACAATTTATACAATAACCACATCCAACAAAGAGCCAAAAAGGATACGGGGAAAAAGGAAAAGCAATACTTCACAAGTGCTTTGAAGCTCAATTTCCACAAGTCATAGAGAAAGAAGAGAAGAAATGTGTAGCAATTCTCTATATGTTTCCAAAAGTTTCTTCCATAATCACGAAAGAGATAGACATTAGTTAAATAATCAAAAGGAGTTGGAAGGAAAAAAGTATCATAAATAAACCAAAATACTAGTTTTAAATATCCATAAAAACTGTAAAAATATATACAAGAGAAATGTCTGAGCAACATGGAATAAAATAACAAAAGTAAAGGTGTTTGAATCTACTAAAAAGGTGGAACGGGGATTACTCGGGCCGAGCTGATTAGCATGGGCATTAGGAATGTCTTTGTAAGGCTCAGGTGGTAGAGGAATGTGCAGAAGCGACTGTCTGCCACAGCTGGTGCAAGAACTCTTGCTATCTATGTTGATGAATGCAGATCTCTGTATACTGTAGAGGGGCATCTCGTACAGTTGTGTAACCTTAACTCTCTGAGTGGTCTGCTCAGTCTTGATTTGTTCAATTGTTATTCTCATCTCTACCTAGAAGTCTCCAGTAGGTGCTGGTCTACTCTGAGGATGTCTAAGCTATGGTGGTACTAGTGGTTGTGCCATTAGTTGCTCATTTGCCTCCTGTGGCTCTTGCTCTAGCTGCTGCTGCGGTGATGGCTCTTGGTGCTCTGGTGGCTGTGCAGGGTGTGGCTCTTCTACTCTATGCTTCCTCTCCCTCGGGGTCAACCATCTCACATTGGAACCCATAATTGATTAAGGTTCCATCTAAATCTACATCTCTGGAGGTTGTGGTGATTGGTATCTCTCTTAGTAGGCATATAAAAGTGTTGAAGGATATGGGTAATCAAGAGGGGAAAGATAAAAGCCTTGAAGGCTTAGTGAGATGCTACCACTTTTCTCATGTAAGTAAGAATAATGGTGGCTAGAAGGATAGGCAAAGAATGTAGCATCTGATAAAGGGCATAAATATCTATCACTCTAACCCCATTGAGGCTACTGGCTCTAGGGGCAACATTGAACCCTAGAAGATATATGAGAAGTCTATGCTGGGAAGACTTGTTGGTAACCTGGATGATTTTAGTCTGCCTTGCCTGGGCATATTGGAGCTAAAACTCCTCTAGAGCATCAGTGAATCTCCAAGTACTCTCAGAGGTTACCCTTTTATTGTACATGTCTATCTATACTCAGGGGCCTTCATCCTCTACCCTAATAATCCTAGCCAGTAGCCCTCTAGTCAAGTGAATGGGCACCCTTCTTACCACAGTATCTATGGATTTTAGCTTGCTATGATGCTTCGTAGACATGTTGGTGAAGAATTCTTTCACCACTATAGGAAAATATGTACCATTCAATCCTATGATAGGAGCCCATCTGATCTGTTTGAAAACTTTAACTGGTCTTATATACCCTTCAAATCTGAAGTCTACTGTCTTCTCTAGAATCTTGTTATGGAGCCTAGTAATATACCGTTGCAAGCACGATGTGTCTACAAAATGGCTAGGAGAAGTGGGAGTAGGGTCAGTGGTAGTGGTAGGCTGTGAAGAAGATGCTTCACCCCTCTTCTGCTTGAGGAAAGCTTAGAAGATTTAGGAGGTATAATGAAAGAAAAGGGAAGCGGGATGGAAAAAGTGTAAGGTCCCCTGTCAAATAAACCACACAACTCCAAAACAATCTTCTAATCCTCTCTACTACACAATCTCAACCAATATGATATCAACTAAACCCCCACCATAAACACAAAACAAAATCTAAAATTAAAGACAAAAGAAATAGAAAACAACATAAATATCTATGTTAGCTCCATGCCAAATCAAAATCAACAAAAGATGATTCGTCAGTTAATTATTCCAAATTTAGGTTCATGAATTAAAAATACAAAAACTATCTCACCCCCTACAAATCAATCCATAAAAAGTTCTTTTTAAAGCATAATGCCATTTTTATCCCCAAAACAAAAACAAACAAGAATCCCAACTGTTCACAAGATCACAAAACCAAAACATTACAACTGGTTAAATCCAAAGTTTAGTTCTTATATTGCATTTCAAAACGCAATTACACTACAACTTCTTTAACATGGTGATATTACAGCATCCATCACCTTTGAGAAAGAAAATAATGTGTAGTTTAAAAGCTACCAAAAACAAAAGGGTTTTAGAAGCACAGTAGTATAAAGAGTGTTCTTTCAAACCTATCAAAGAGGAGCAAACAATAAACCCAATTGAGTCACACAATTCCAAGCCATACCAACTAATCTCCAAAATAGCAAATATCTCATCATCATCAAATGAGTCTCTTACATAATCACCATGTTATATTAGCACACATATGAGGTAAAATTTATCCTCTACAATCAATTCCCCCTTCCACATATTTCTAAAGAGAAAAATATTATGAAACAGCTCAATCCTCCCAAGACGAATTCCCATATTTCACCAATACATCAACCTCAACAAAATATATATTTTTCACAAATGAGTCAACATAATGTGTTAATGAACCTAGCTCAATATAGATGACCTTGAAGAAGCAATAATTGTCACTTAAAATTAATCAAAATATGGCTAATCCAATTCCCCAAGTAATGCAGTAATTTTGGGACATTAAAGCTCTAGGAAGAATAATTTAGCATTTTCATATAATAAGAAAAGGAAATGAGAATTGCACCATACATCCTTGCAATAAAGATGAAAGGAAGCTACTTTTAACTCTATTCTGTGTTCCTTATGCGTAAGGTCGTGGCTCAATCAACGAGGAAGATCAGGGGCCTCGGATTTTCTGTTAAGAAGAAAAAGTGGGATTTTTCAGGGATGAATGGGAGGTTTTCATGGTGGTTTGTAAAAGCAAATGGCTTAAAGCAGTAGGAAAGTTTAAAATTGAGAGAAATTGAAGTGGGGCAGCAACTGGCGGTAAGAAGGAAGTGATGACCGCAGTGAGGAAAGAAGGGATTTAGGAGAAAAATCAAACCATGGCTATCTATGTTATCTAAAATCCGATAGTAACCACTGCCTATAGAACACAATAATAGGTGCTTGTTTTGAAAGAATTTGAACCGGTGCAACCAAAACGATGTCGTTCTTATATTTACCCCAACTAACCAGTACCTATTTAAGGTGCTAATAGGTGCCGGTTAATTCCAGTAGCTCAATGTTACTGTCACTAAATGCAACCGGCACCTGTTAATGAGCTTAACATGTGAATGTTATCTTCAGTACCAATACCAAATAAAATGAAAAAAATCTTTTTGTTCTTTCTCTATTTTCTACCTTTTTTCTTTCTTTTTCTCATAACAGAAATAAACCAACACAAATATCAACAAAACACATCACAATTCAAGCCACATTACACCAATATGACGTAGCAAACAAGCTCGAATTAAACATCATAAGTTCAAAGCAACCAAATCACCAAATCAAAAGTTCATAGTCCAAAGCATATCAAAAGCAAGTAAAATGTCACACTACAAGAAAAATGCACATTAGTGACAACATGAATTCCTAGCTAAAGACCAAATTTTCCTCGCTAAAAGTCTTCAATGAGGAAAAGAGCTTTGTCGCCCCGTCCTCACTGCAGTGTCATTGCCAAAGACTCTTGGCGACAAAATTGTTCATTTGTTGCTAATAAGTAAGCTTTCAGCAAGAAAAATGTCTTCCTCTCTATAGTTAAACTCTTCAGCGTGAAAAAAATTTGTGACGAAAGGTGAAAAAATTTTATTGCCAAAGACACAATTTTGTCACAACAGCCCTATGTTATTGAAGAGAAAATATTATCCGGGAGGAAAATTTTTCAAGCTAAAGAGCAAATTTTTGTAGCAATAAAAATGATCGGCGAGGAATAAATTTATTTAGCGAGAAACAAATTTATCGCGAAAGGCAAACTACCCACGGATCACCACAGCCGGTCCTCTCAAGCTTCCTTGCAAATGCTATTTTGTCATTGGCGAGAAACATTTTGGTAGGAAATATTTGTCATGGAAGGCTTCAAATTTGTTGCCATTTTTCCTTGCGAAAGGCTATTTTAATCATTGGCGAGGCTAATCTTCCTTGCTAAAACCATTTATTTCATCGCAAAGGCTTAGGTCTTTGGCTTGAATTTTTTTTTTTTAAATTCCTCGCCAATGAACAGAATAATTTTTGTCATAGAAAGCTTAAACTTTCACCAATATTTCCTCTTAAGGCCATTTTTTCCTTGCAAAAGGTTTAGGGCTTTGGCTATGAAATTTTTGTCATCGAAGGCTTAAACTTCCTAGCTAAAGAGATGATCTTTGGCTAGGAATGTATTGTCTTGGCTAGGAAAATTTTGTCACGGAAAGCCCTCGTCATTTTTTGCTATTTTGTTTAAGTTTCCTCACGAAGACCAATTTTTTTCTCGCTAAAGGCTTAGGGCTTTGGCTAGGAAATTTTGTCGCAGAAGGCTTAAAATTCCTCACCAAAGATCATTTGTGTGGAACATTTTGTCTCTAGCTTGGAAAATTTTGTCCCAAAAAGTTAAACCATTTTAAACTTTCTCGCCAAAACCATTTATTTCCTCATAGGCTTAGGTTTTTGGCTAGGAAATTTTTGTCACCAAAGGCTTAAAATGATCTTTGGCGAGGACGTTTTGTCTTTTGGCTAGGGAAATTTACCTTTTGGCTGGGAAAGTTTTCGTTCAAATTCCTTGCCATTAAGTTTGCTCAAAGATGACATTTCCTCACCATTTTTTGTCACTTAGGAAATAAATTAAATTCATTAAGAATTCCGATGGCAACAAAACTTCATCACAAAAAAAAAAAAAAATACAATTGGCCATTTTTGAGGGTGTAGTCTGGCGACCGGAAGCTATAGTGAAGAAGATTAAAACACATGTGTACACTGTAATTTTTGCTTTGTACCCTCATGTTAAGACTAGTTTTGAGACATGTACTGAGATCCTCTAGGTTGTAGTCTCCCTGACTGCAAACTAGTATTTCATGTAAACTCTTATTCATTAATATTATACCATTTACATTTGCATCAAAAAAAAAAAAAAAAATGATTCATAACAATTTATTCATCAGGCAAAAAATTACAATTGGTCAAATAACATAAAACATTTACATAATAACAACCAATAATCCAAAACTTTAATTTGCTTCTTTCCTTCATTTGTATTCTTTACTTTCCTTCACTTTTCTTTGCATTCTTTACTTTGCTTCACTTTTCTTCGTAGCCAATATTTTTCCTGAAAATATAATACAAACACAAAAAATATTACAAAATATCTTTGTGGGGTTTTTTTTTTCCACTCTTCTAACTCTCTCCCCGCCTAATTCTTTCATATCTTTTCCTCATTGAAATTTTACTTTCCCGCTGGATCCGTCATATCCCCACCCCTCTGGCTAATTCTAGTTGGGGGTGGAGGTCCTTTGCTTCATTATTCTGCCCTGATTAGCATCTCTATCAAGATAATCCCTTGTTTTCTTACAAAAATGAACCGGCTTTAACATTCTTTAAAGCTACAATTGATCTAATATTGAAACATTTTCATTTTTCTTTAGTGGGTGAATTCTCAAGTGTGGCCTGCCTTGGTGATTAAATGTAAGAAAATCTTCTCTTTTGGGCTCAAAGGCACTATTGCAATAGGCTTGTTTGATCCAAAACACATCCTCATCTGATTGCCTATGGATGATGATTTTCTAGGACTGTGGATAAAGGCCAACTAGTATCGTTTAGAATTTTAGATGTGGGTCCCTAAATGGATGCCCGATTTTTGTGTTGCGGGGGATCCCTACCCCCCATTATGCCATTGTGGGCCTCTTTTCCCAACTTACCATGCATTTCTTGACTAAGACAGTCTTATTTTCATTTGCTTTGGCTATTGGTCGGCCCTTTAAGCATGATAAGGCTACGGCTTCTTTATCAGTGCCTAGCATATAACTTGTTGTGTAGAAGTGAATTTGCATAAGCCAATCAATCACAAAATGAGTTTCAATTGGTACAGATGGTGAGGGTTTTTATCAAGTTGTAACTATAGAGAATGTTCTTCGATTTTGTCAAGACTGTGCAAGAATTGACCACTGTCAAGAATTGTGGTAATTCGGACCTTGAACAACAAATGTGGGATTGAGATGGTTCTTGGCAGAAAATCCCCTTTAAAATCAAAGCGACTTAGTGCAGCATAACCTTTAGATGATCCAGCTAATGGTATGATACTTACACTGTCTAGTGCACAACAGCAACTCACTGACATCCCTCCTTCAGCTGGTACTCCTGCCAATGATCAGACTGACTAGGCCAAGGAGAAGGGGAAGAGGATCCTATCTGGCGATGTCTGCCAACCACAGCCAGTGATTGTGCAGTCAAAACTTAACAGGGAGTCTTTGTAGGGTAGGACTTCTACTGTTGTTGACTCAACGAATTTGAGTCCTACTGGAATTCATATTTCAAATTTTCCTGATAATATTTTTCTGAAGTCTATACTTGGCCAGAATACTCATTGATACCAAGATGCTGAGTTTTTTTTTTTTTCACAGTCCATGATTCTTTATAACAGGCCTTTGTTATCAGCAGTCCAAGTTCAATCTCTATCATCTTCACAACTACAGTTGCAAGGTTCTAATATGTAGGATGCCAATGGTTATCAACAAACTATCATTCTTGTGTCCCATGTAATTTGTTAGATCCTGAGTGATGTTGACATAGGAAAACAATATCAAGGAAAGTTCACGAACCACCAGCTCCTTGGGAACAATCACAATTGGAAGGGTTCATGCCAATGTTTCACGAAGCAAATCCTATGAGGAACGAGTTTCTGATCCTTTGGTTTTAGAGACTAGACGTAACTATCAATAGCTAGCTGATCTTGCCATTAGTGATCCACAATTCTCCTCCTACCAATAGTTTACCTAGAATGCTCTACGTGCACATACCAACCACAAATGGAGGTTTGCTATCCCTACCTCCAGTGGTAGGTAGTGGAGCTAAGACTATTGTCTTGTAGATTATTCAGAGTGCCCAACAAGTTTCCCTTTCAAAGGCTAATATCTTGACATATTCTTGTGGTGTGCAACGACAAGATGATTTTCAACTCCTTAAAGTTTGCCATCTATAGATTCCATGGTCTTTTAACATATTTTGCTAAATATGTATTGTCATAAGGCCACAAATTTTGCAAGAAAAATACATTGTTTTATTGGTTATTTATCAAACTCCTTAACTCCTAAAAAATTTGCTACGACCTACTTTCCAGAATGCAATCAGCAACCAGCTTAGTCAATTATGAAAGCGTAAAAGGAAGCAACAGAATCAAGTACAGTGCATTACTCAAGATTTTGAACTATATCAAGAAGAAACATTGCAGAAAATGTTCTTCTTGCCCATGAAATGGTTCATTCCTTAGATTCGAAGGTCCTTGGTAGCAACTTGATTCTAAAACTAGATATGGCTAAAGATTTTGATAGACTATCTTAGCCAGAACTATTGGAAGTTATGGGAAGCTTCAGTTTTAATCAGCATGTTTTGAAATAGTTGAAAATGCATTGAATAATTGTCGATTTTTTATGTTAGTTAATAGTAAGAGTTGTAGTTATTTCTAATCTTCCAAGGGTTTTTGTCAAGGTAATCCTTTGTCTCTATTACTCTTTGTACTAGCTTAAGAAATATTTTCCAGGAGTTTGAATCGTCTATTGGAAAATAGGGAACTTATTTCCTATGCTTTTCCAAAGTCATGTTGTCCTGTATCTCATTTAAGCTTTGCAAATCATATTTTATTTTTTTATCACAGTATCTAAAAGTGACCTTTTAACGGTGAAGAATTTACTTTTGTTTTCCTACTGAAGAATCTAACTAATGATTATTAGCTTGTATTTGGACACCTTGGGAACCCTAGAAAGAGTTCATTTGTATTGGTTGATAAAGCTTCATCTTCACGGGCTTCTTTAGTGAGTCATACTATGGGTTTTTTTAGTTAATTTTTGCCTTTTATATTCCTTAGCTGTCCAGCCTTTAAAGGTAGGAACAAGATAGTTTATTTCCAATCCCTTGTTGATAAAGTGAAGAAAAGGATTGAGTCTTGGAAATTTAAGTTACTTTCTTTTCCTGGTCGATTGCATTTGATCAAGTTTGTCTTGTAATCTTTTCCGTTGCATTGGTTTCATGTTTTTGATCCACCCAAAGTGATTTTGATGCAACTTGAAAGGCACTATTCTTTTTTTTTTTTTTTTTTTTTTTTGGGTTCTTCTAACTGTGGAAAAAGAAGGTAATGGGTTTAGTTTGGTTGGGATTCTTTGTGCTTTCTAGTGGATGAAAATAGCTTAGTGTTGAGAAGCCTCAGTCATATAGCCTCAGTCATATACACATGTATGTATATATACATACACATATACAAATGTTTTATTATATATATATATATATATATATATATATATATACACATACACATATACATATATATAAACATATTTATGTATTATATATATTAATATATTAATTAATATGTATATATATATATAAACACACACATTCACATATATACATATATATACATGTTAATACAAATTAGTATATTTTATTTATATTAGTATGTGTGTGTCTATATATTAATATATATATATATATATTTACTTAATAATATATACACATTTATATGTATATACAGATAATAATTTTATATTTATATTATATATATAAATATTTCAACTTAACAATGTCTTTTTGCACATTCTACTATTTTAGCGCGCACACACACACACATATGTATATATGTATGTATGTATGTGTGTGTATGTGTATGTATGTATGTATGTATGTATGTATGTATGTATGTATAAAATTAACCTTTAAAATTTTTTAAAGATTTTTTTAGATTAGTGACGGATAAAATTCATCGCAAAACCCTTACTAATTACGATAGATTTGCGAGGGATTAGGGTTTGAAAACCCTAATCCCTCGCAAATCTGTCGCAATTAGCGAGGGTTATCGTGAAACCCTAATTCCTTGCAAATCCGTCGTAATTAGCAAGGATTTTGCGACGGATTTTACAAGTCGTCGCTAATTTGTGAAGATATTTAAATAAAATTTACTAAAATAAATTTTTTATTTTGTGAGGCCTTGCAAAACCATCGCTAATTAGAGAGGGTTTTGCAACGATTTTATTAAAATAATTTTTTTAAAAAAATTATTATTAAGTCGTCGCAAAACCGTCGCTAATTTGCGAGGGTTTTGCGATGGTTCTTTTAAAAATTTTTAAAAAATTAAATTTATTATTGAGTTGTCGCAAATCCATCGCAATTAGCGAGGGTTTTCGATGCGTCACAAAACCGTCACTAATTAGAGGGGGTTTTGCGAATATTTTTAATAATTTTTTGTAAAAAAAAAATATTATTAGGCTTTCGCAAAACCGTAGCTAATTTGCAAGAGTTTTGTGACGGTTGTTTTAAAATTTTTTTTAAAAATAAATTTATTATTGGACTGTCGCAATTAGCGAGGGTTTTCGAGGCGTTACAAACTGTCGCTAATTAGTGAGGGTTTTGCGACGGTTTTATTAAATTTTTTTTAAAAAAAATTATTAGTAAGCTGTCGCAAAACCATCGCAAATTTACAAGGATTTTGCGACGGTTCTTTTAAAAATTTTAAATTTATTATCAGACCGTTGCAAATCCATCATAATTTGCGAGGGTTTTTTGAGGTGTCGCAAAACCGTCGCAAATTAGTGAGGGTTTTGCGATGATTTTATTAAATTTTTTATAACAAAATTTATTATTAAGCCATTGCAAAACCATCGCAAATTGACGAGGGTTTTGCGACCATTCTTTTAAAAATTTTTAAAAAATTAAATTTATTATCGGACCAACGCAAATCCGTCGCAATTTGTGAGGGTTTTTTGAGGTGTTGCAAAACCGTAGCTAATTAGCGAGGGTTTTGCGATGATTTTATTAAATTTTTAAAAAAAAATTATTATTAAGCCGTCGCAAATTTACGAGGATTTTGCAACGGTTCTTTTAAAAATTTTTTAAAAATTAAATTTGTTATCGGACCATCGCAAATCTGTCGCAATTTGTGAGGGTTTTGCGAGGTGTCGCAAAACCGTCGCTAATTAGTGTGGGTTTTGTGACGATTTTATTAAATTTTTTAATATAAAAATTTATTATTCAGCCATTGCAAAATCGTCGCTAATTTGCAAGGCTTTTGCAACGGTTCTTTTAAAAAATTTTAAAAAATTAAATTTATTATCGGGCCGTCGCAAATCCGTCGCAATTAGCATGGGTTTTCGAGGCGTCACAAAACCATCGCTAATTAGTGTGGGTTTTGCGATGATTTTATTAATTTTTTTAAAAAAAATTATTATTAAGCTGTCTCAAAACCGTCACAAATTTGAGATGGTTTTGCTACAGTTCTTTAAAAAATTTTATAAAATTAACTTTATTATTAAGCTGTCACAAATCCGTCGCAATTAGTGAGGGTTTTCGAGGTGTCGCAAAACCATCGCTAATTAGCGAGGGTTTTGCAATGATTTTGTTAAATTGTTTTTTAAAAAAATTATTATTAAACCGTCGCAAAACCGTCACAAATTTGCAAGGGTTTTGTGACGGTTCTTTTAAAAATTTTTAAAAAATTAAATTTATTATCGAACCGTCGGAAATCCATTTCAATTAGCGAGGGTTTTCAAGGCATCACAAAACCGTCGCTAATTAGCGAGGGTTTTGCTACGATTTTATTAAATTTTGTTTTACAAAATATTTTATTATTAAGCCATCGCAAAACCGTCACAAATTTGCGAGGGTTTTGCAACGGTTCTTTTAAATATTTTCAAAAAATTAAATTTATTATCGGACCATTGCAAATCCGTTGCAATTTGCAAGGGTTTTTCGAGGCATTGCAAAACTGTAGCTAATTAGCGAGGGTTTTGCGATGATTTTATTTAAAAGAAATTTAAGAAATTTATTATTAAGCCATCCCAAAACCGTCGCAAATTTGTGAGCGTTTTGCAAGGGTTCTTTTAAAAATTTTTAAAAAAATAAAATTTATTATCAGACCGTCGCAAATCTGTCACAATTTGTGAGGCATCACAAAACCGTCACTAATTAGCGAGGGTTTTGTGACGATTTTATTAATTTTTTAAAAAGAAATTATTATTAAGCTGTCGCAAAACTGTCGCTAATTTGCGAGGGTTTTGCGATGGTTCTTTTAAAAATTTTTAAAAAATTAAATTTATTATCGGAACGTTGCGATTAGCGAGGATTTTGCTAGGCGTCACTAGTTAGCGAGGGTTTTGCGACGATTTTATTAAATTTTTTTAAAAAAAATTAATTATCAAGCCGTTGCAAAACTGTCGCTAATTTGTGAGGATTTTGTAACGATTTTTTTGAGCCATCGCAATTAGTGAGGGTTTTGCGATAGCCGTCACAAATCTGTCTCTATTAGCGAGGGTTTTGCAATAACCATCGTAAATCCGTTGCAATTAGTGCCGGTTTTCATTGCCGTTGCAAAGCCGTCACTAATAGTAACGGTTATGTAGCTGCCGCAAATTTTCCGTCGCAAAATCTAATTTTTCCCCTAGTGCCGCAAGACGCATTATATAATCTTATAAGTTTTGTATACATGTTTAGAAGTAAAAAATTATTGATATATTTCTTAAGGTATGATTTCATATATACCTAAACTTTCGACATCGTCAATTAAGAACCTCAAACCAATTGGAAGTGTGTATGCTTCCTAGATTGAATATTGTGGGAGGGTATTTGATGCTGAGCACGATGAATTGTTGGCAATTCAAAAAGGAACAGCTTCATTTGCCATATTTTCACTTCCTGTCGTTAGTATAGATGTATCTCAATAATTATGCTACTGCCTTTTTGAGTCATTTATGATATATATATATATATATATATATATATATATATATGTATATGTATGTATAATACTATAGTTGGATGGCCATTTTTTAAAATTATTTCCTGGCACAGTTTCATTTTAAAAAATATATTTCCGTTGACTTCATATATACAAGTTTAAAAGGAAATTATCTTATAGTACTTCATCGTCTGATACTTCAATACCCGAATCTCTCTGTCAAAATTTTTTATACATTTTTATTATTATTATTTTTTATCAATGATGATATTGACTAATAAAAATTATTTGTATAATAAAATATCTATTTTACCCATATTAATTATAAAATGTCTAAAATAATCCTTTTAGCGGGGTGAACTTGCATGGCCAAAACTTAGTATGAGGCAAATTCATGCATAACAGTCCTAAAATAAAATTGCGAAACTGTACTAGTATTTTTCTCCAAAAAAATTATCACCTTTTTTTTGTGACATTACTTTTTTTTTGGTGATAAAAATATTGATACAATTTTATAATTTTTATTTTGGGCCTATTATACTTAAATTTGTTTCGTATTTTGATTTTGGCATAGTTGTATATAATATGTCTAATTTCAAAGAGTTACTTGAAACTTTAGTTTATGTGTTTATTACATTTTATTCTATTAAATTAGGATAATGACACTTTAATACCAAAAGTTATAAAAAAAAAATACTATAAATTCACAAATACTTCATGTACCAAATTTCCTCTACCAAAAGATTATTTTGGACATCTTATAATTAATATGAATAAAATAGATATTTTATTAAAAAGTAAATTCTGTTAGTCACTATTGTCATTAACTAACGGTCAATAAATTTCTAATACTTTTATACAACTTTTAAAACTAAAGTGCTACTACCCTCTAACTTAATAGGGGTAAATTGCAATAAGTCCTTTTATTTATTAAGACTTTGTTAATTCTGAAAATTATTCTTAAAAAGAATTAGTAAAGGAAATTAATTAAGTCATAATTGAAATGCTTTATGTATGTTTGTTATTTTATAGCTCAAAATTAAGTTTGGCAAATAGCTACTAACTTGGAAATTGCAAAAGATGATTCTTAAAACCAATGAAAATGCAAAACTAACTGTACTTTTTTACGATTATGATTACTAAAACACAATTGATAAAATTACATTTTGCAACTGTTGCACCAAAAGCACTTAAAGTTGTAGAATGAAGTAACTTTTTTTTTCCCCCCTATAAAGCCATCAAGATGGTGGATTTTTTTTTTTTTTTATGAATAAAAAATGAAGGATGCCAATTGTAATTCACACAACAAAAAGTATATGAATATTAAATAGAATACAATTTCGATTGATAATAAATGCATTTTGTTTTGTGATCATTTCATACTTGAGAACAATAACATCCTTATTTCTTTTCCCTTGAACGAATTAGAGTAAAATCACATTCACTACATTCATAATAGTGTTTTCAACTAAATTCATGTATAAATCACCCCGATAAAACCTTTATTGCGTAACTTATTGAACTAACTTGAATTTTAATGGTTGATGACATTAGATGAATTCATAGACGAAGCTTGTCACATTTGATGAATTCATAGACGAAGCTTGTCACATTTGATGAATTCATAGACAAATTGCAACAGATTTGCGATGACTTTTTTTTTAATTTTAAAAAAACAAATTTATTTTTTAAATTTAGATAGCCATCGCAAATCCATTGCAAATTGCAACGATTTGCGATGGCTTTTTTTTTTTAATTTTAAAAAAAAAAAAATTTATTTTTTAATTTTAAATTACCGTCGCAAATCCGTCTCAAATTGCGACGGATTTGCGACGGATCAGTGTTTATGAAACCCTGATCCGTCGCAAATCCGTCACTAATCTAAAAAATTCACCCAAAAAAATTTAATGTTTGATTATATATATATACATATGATATAGTATGTGTGTGTGTGTTGAAATAGTAGAATACACCAAAAGATATTAGTAAGTTGAAATATTTATATATAATATACATATGATATTATTAAGTATATATATGTACGTATATATGTAAGAATATGACATACACTACTACAAAATAAGGCTAATAAAACACTTATTTTGAGACACTTTATTAACAAGTGCCACATTATGATTTTAATAAGGCACAAAATTAAGTGCCTTATTAGGTGAAATAAAACTATGTAGTTTTAAAAACAAATGTACAGAAACTAAAAAATTGGGAGGAAAAACAATGGTGCTCGTGATGAAAACAACAATGGTTTACCAATCCATTTCGTGCCATATGGAAGGCTGAGTGAAAAAAAGCGAGGGAAGAAATGAAAAATAGAGAAACAAACAAAAAAGAAAAAACAAAGTCTTTAGTGTTGCTCGACGAACAGAGATCCATCTTTTCCACTCTCCTCCACCTCTTGTTTTGAGAGAAAAATCAGAGAGTCTTTAGTGTGTTCGAACAGCCCCATCTCCTCCACACCATTCCACCTCCAGTTGGCGAGAGAAAAATCAAAGAATCTTCAATGTTGCTCGAATAGACCCATCCCCTCCACACAATTCCACCTCTGATTGATGAGAGAAAAATCAAATGGATTGTAAAATATGGCAAATGCGTGGATGGTTCATTGTAGTAGAGTTGATAGGCTACAAAATTGCAATCTTTGCTAGGAAAACACCTTCGACAGTTGTGTTCAGGTATGACTTCAGATTATGCTTTGTTTTGTGTTTTGATTTTGCACAGATGGTTTTAAATGGGTTTTTGTCACTACAAATTTTTGAACTTTTCTTCGTTGTTGAATGAATTTGATATTTCATTTGAGCTTGTATTGCAGCTACAACTTTTGATTTTGTGTTTTTTCCCCCTCTAATTTTAGCTCAATATGACTGATTTTTCATGGGTTTTAGCCACAGAATGTTTCAGACTGAAAATTTTGCTTACACAAGGATATCTTAATAGAAAATTTGGCACTAAGATTATTCTAATACATGTCCCATTGAACAAGAAAGCCATATAACTCATGAGCCAAAATATATTAGAGATCGGGTTAAACTTGGATCTAGTGTTACATCAACTTGTTCTAAATCCGGTACATGAAATACATTTCAATCACTCATTTCTTCATTCTAGTGTAGGATTTTCTTTGTTAAGTTAATTCATCTTACTAAGTAACTCATTGACGTTATCCTCACGGTTTTCAGAGTCCCTTCCATCCTTGTACCATTTCTTCTTGCCCTGCAATGCCTTTTCTGGCTTATTAAGTGCAAAAGGGCAAAGAAAATTGGTTACCTCCTTGAAATGATGGACCAAAGTTGTGATCTCATTTACAATATTCTAAACAGATTATATTGTGCTCACCCAATGCATGACATGAGAGTTAGCAGAACATGTTATTCCGCCACAAACATAAACCAGAACACATAAAACAACAAGTGAGGTATGTCAAATACCTGTTCAATAATATTATTTTCTGTTAAAGGAACTCTCTGCTTGTCAAATTTTCCAACACCTTTCTTGTAAATCAAGTCCCTTATACTTTTAACAATGGGGTACCAAGGGATAAAAGTATAGTATTCAGCTAAGGATAAAAGTATAGTATTTGGGGTGCAAGAACTTGACTTGGTTAGTGTGTCCAGAGATTCTGTTGTTAGTAGGCTACTGTGAATTACATTTCTTAGGCATGTTTTGGCTTTATACAATGAGGTTCGATCAAATTATGGTTCCATGCCTTTTTTTTTCCATTTTTCCTTGAGATTACTAGTTGATCATCTTTAGCCTCAGCTGAAATTCTATTTACATATTGCAAAAACCTATGCATTCCATTTTCCCCTATGGTAGTTGTGCTTACCAACACTAGTCTAGTCAAATTGCCAAACCCAATTCCAGAAATTAGAAGACAAATTTTTTGTGGAATTAGAGTAGGAAAGGAAAGGAAAAGGAAAAGAAAATGCATAGTTGAAAATGAGAGCTAAATTCCTTCTTATAGTGTGGGGAACAAAAAGAAAGGTGAGGGATGATTCCTTTTTATAGATTGTTAGGTGTGGTTTCTTTTGCACATTGAAAGGTGAGGGATGATTGTATTTTAGTGTATGACCTTAGCTAAAAATTATTAAGAGAATCTAATGACGTGGTAGGTGATCACCAATTCTTTCATTTTTAAAGAATCTCAAGAGACATTTCATCATTTTCACATTCTTTAGGATACTTTGTGGTAGGTGATCATTAATAATTCTTGTGGATATTATCTAAATTAAATTTAATCATTATTTACCCTTTGCTTTCGAGGATAGTGTAAGAAATAACTCTTACCACTAAACTAGTAAATGATGACTTGCTTATGGAAGTAGGGACAATTGCCAAAGTCTTATGTATTCTTTCCTTTCTCATCTATTCCCTTTTTTCCTTTTTGGTTGCTTGTGTCATCTTATGTTTCTCTTGTCATGATAAATATGTTTTTATATTTTAAGTATTATAAAAATAAAAAGTTGATATGTTAAAAACTGAACTTTATTTCATGTGGTTTGCAAAATTAATATAGCTGAACTTTATTTCATGTACTTTTGTTACATGAGCAGTAAGCCGATCCTTATGTTCTGGTGTGTGATGTATAAGAATATTGGTATTATTTCTTCTTGTTTAATTTTGAAGTTTGATTTTTGTTCATTTGTAGGAAAGGAATTATATTTGCTTTAATGTTCTACTAATTTTGGAAATTACTTAGTTATTTTGGGCTATTTGTATACATTTTCTCAAACCTAATATTATGGATAAAAGTTGGATGAAGTTGTCAAGAACAAGTAAAGGATATAGGAAAGGGTTGCAAGACTTCCTTGATTTTGCATTCTCTAATTCAAATGTAGATGGGACAATATTCTGCCCATGCAAAACATGTAAAAATGGTATAAGTTTGAGAAGGGAAGATGTTGACGTTCACTTAAGGTGTAAGGGATTCATTAGTGGTTACACCCAATGGATAGCTCACGGAGAAAGCTCTTTCCATGATACTACAACTACAATGGCCAATGTCTTCCATAGGACTTCAAATCCTATTGACGATGTAGATGATTTAGTGCACAATGCATTTGGAATTCATGATGAAGATGATGTAATGGCCAATTCTAGTGATTTTGGGAATGAAAATCCAAACTTAGAAGCTGAGGAAATTCTATAAATTACTTGATGATTCTCAACAGGAACTATATCCTGGGTGTAAAAAGTTTTCCAAGTTATCTTTTTTAATATGACTACTTCATTTGAAGTGTCTTGGGAAAATGTCTAACAAGATCTTTGCTATGCTGCTTGATCTACAAAGAGAGGCATTCGATGTGGAATTACCAAAGTCATACTACGAGGCAAAGAAAGTGATAAAAGATTTAGGATTGGGAAATGAGAAGTATGATGCTTGTCCCAATGATTGTACCTTGTATTAGGGGGAAAACCAATCTTCTATTGTGTGCAAAACATGTAATGAAACACGGTGGGTTACATCAAAAGATTATCCTACTGGTGAGAAAAGAAAGATCGCAAAAAAGGTCATGTGGCACTTTCCTTTGAAGCCCAGATTACAACACCTGTTTATGTCATGTAAGACTGCAGCTAATATGCGATGGCATGCTAAAGGTCGCACCAAGGATAGGTATATGAGGCATCCAGCAAATTCGACAGCGTGGCAGTATTTTGATGTTAAGCATCCCGAATTTGCTAATGAATCTCGTAATGTGAGATTGTGGTTAGCATCAGACGGGTTTAATCCTTTTAAGAATATGGGTGTAGCTCATAGTACATGGCCAGTGATCTTAATACCATATAATTTACCACATTGGATGTGCATGAAACAACCACATTTCATGTTGTCGCTACTTATACCTGGTCCTTTATCTCCTGGAAATAATATTGACATATATTTGCAGCCACTCATTGCAGAGCTAAACTGGGCATGCAAACTCTCCTTTAGTACTCCATCCAAATATGATGCATCATTGAAGGAAATTTTTCAGATGCAGGTTGCCTTATTATGGACTATTAGTGACTTTTCTGGTTATGCAATGCTATTTGGATGGAGTACTAAAGGAGAGTTTGCATGCCCAGTTTGTCGTGAGCATACATGTTCAAAGTGGCTAAAACATAGTGGAAAGCAATGCTATATGGGACACCATCGATTTCTCAAAAAAAAATAATCCATTTTGAGATGACTCCCATTCTTTCGATGGTACCAAAGAACATAGAGATCCACCTCCTAAAGTGACAGGTTCCCTGAGTTTAGGATAGTTAGAAGGGTTTGACACTAAGTTTGGTAATTTAGTTTCTGACAATCAAAAGATGCCATTCAATTGGAAGAAGAAGAGCATTTTTTTTTGTTTTTTTAGCTGCCTTATTGGAAGGATAATATAGTGCCTCATTACCTTGATGTCATGCAATCACAAAAAATGTTTGTGAGAAAGTGGTTAATTTGTTGATGGATTCAAATAAGATCAAAGATTACAAAACACGACATGACCTAAAAGAAATAGGTATAAGAGTAGAGCTTTATCCTATTGAAGATGAGATGGAAAAAACAACTTTACCTCCTACTTGCTACGTCTTAAATAAAAAAGAGAATGAGATATTTTGTAACACTCTCAAGAAGTTGAAGGTTCCAGATGGTTATGTATCAAATATATCAAGGGGTGTTCAATTAAAGCCTCCAAAAATTTCTGGACTTAAGAGTCATGATTATCACATTTTAATGCAGCAACTTCTACCATTATCTTTGAGGAAAACCTTAAAAAAAGAGGTTCAGGCTACTTTGATAAAGTTAAGCCAATATTTTAGGGAATTATGTTCTAAGGTTCTTGACCCTTGAAACTTTGTTCGTTTGGAGAAAGATATTGCTGTCATTCTTTGCCAGTTGGAAAAGTTATTTCCCCCCCATCATTTTTTGATGTAATGGTACATCTTTGTGTTCATTCGGCTACTGAGATAAAGTTAGCTGGGCCAGAACACTATCGTTGGATGTACCTAATTGAGAGGTATTAATCTTGATCATTATGAATAACATCCCATTTGATTCTTAAAATTTTTATTAACTTTAAAATTCTTATGGGTAATCTTGTTAGGTACTTATGCACTTTGAAATCGTATGTCCGCAATAGACGAAGGCCTGAAGGTTCTATTGTTAAAGGATATTTGGTAGAAGAGTGTTTAGCATTTTGTTCTCTCTATTTTGCGAATGATGTTGAAATAAATTTAACCTACTCAGTCGAAATGATGAAGATGTAGTAGAAAGAATTGGCTTGGATGTTTTTTCACCATCTGCGTGTCTATTTGGAAAAGGAGTTGCAGTGACATTGAATGATAAGGTATTGAGAAAGGGACATAGATATGTGTTGTTTAATAGTGATGCAGTGAAACCATATATTGAGTAAGTACCATTCTTAATGGGATTTATCTTTCGAAGAAAAAAATTTAAAAAGGGATTCTGAAAAGACATATATAATTTTGCAGCCAACACCTTGATGTTGTAAAAAGAGAATATCCCCGGGTTTCAAAGCATGAAATTGAGAGAATTCATAGTGAAAATTTTGCGTTTAGTTCTCTAAAACTATAAGTACTGGTTCTGTTTTTAGTTGTTTTTATTTTTTAAATTTAAATTCTTGACAAGTACACCTTATTAGGTCGGTGAATTGTCATTGCTTGATGATGATCCAATAATGACAGATTTAAAGTCGCTTGCTAGGGGTCCAAATCTTGTAGGAAAAAAGTATAAGAGATGTTTGGTGAATGGCTTTAGGTTTTATACAAAAATGTTGGAGAAAAGAATAAAGACTTAAAATAGTGGAGTTGTTGTCAATGCAACGGTTTCAAGCTTCTCAAGTTCCAAAGATAAAAATCCTATTGTAGGAGAAATAGTTTACAATGGAGTATTGCAGGACATTATTGAATTGGATTACACCGGGGATCACAAAGTTATTTTGTTTGAATGCGATTGGGTTTCCAAAGGAACAAGATTGAAGTAAGATGAAGATGGTTTCAGTGTAACTAATTTTAGTAGTGTAAAGCGCCACAATGAGCCATTTATTCTTGCATTCCAAGCAAAGCAAGTGTTCTATGTTGAAGATCAATTTCAGAAAGGGTGGTGGCATGTTGCTATCACCACAACATCAAGGGAAAAATATGATATGAATTATTTGGATGCTATTGATGTTTACTTACCTTCAGATATATAATGATCAATTGATAGCTACTGAATGTTAGCTGTTATGTTATCCAGATTTGATAGGATTTTGGAATATTATCAATCATATATATATATATATATATATATATATATATATATTCATGACTGGATTTTGATGGCATAGAGATTTCCAAGTATTTGATAAATATATCTTGGTTTTTATGTTCATATTGTGCTTTGTCTAGTTGAATGGAGAATGGTTTATACATGTGAATGTACTAAATACTACCTCTTTTTTTGTTACTAAAAAAATATTTTTTTGTTTCCTTTTCAGCTATGGCTCGAAGGACTAGAACAGTAAAAGGCAATACAAATGTGACAATAACACAACCAGAAGCACATGAGGTTATTAAAATCATTTCTGCTATGTTCTATTTTTTTTTTTCTGAACCGTGACCATTAAAATCATTTTTGAACCGTGCCAGAATTTTTTTTGAACTATTTTTTTTTTTTGTGATTCTGTTGGAGAATTTTACTGCTTTGGGGGCAGATTTCAACTCTAAAATTGTGAATTTATTGTGATTCTATTGGGAATTTTACTGCTTTGGAGGTCCAAAAATTCTGAAATTTTTTGCATTATTTTAGCTATTAAAGTTGCACATTATGGGATGTTGGAGGAGTTAGTTTGAATCAACTTTGTGGAGTTTTGGGCATGACTTTGTCAGGGGGCAGATTCCTGAACTGCTTTTTTTTTTTTTTTTTCTATTCTATTTTGTTCACTTGCAGATTTCTAAACTGTTCTCTTTTTTTTTGTTCTGTTCTGGGTTGCAGATTTCTGGACTATTTTTTTTTTTTTTTTGTTCTTTTTGTTCTGTTCTGGTGCAGATTTCTGAACTATTTTTTTTGTTCTATTCTATTCTGTACTGTTCTGTTGCAGATTTCAGAACTATTTTTTTTTTTAGTTCAGTTCTGTAGCTTGAATTTTAGCTTGGGGGTAGATTTGAGTTGATTTTGAATTGATTATCATGACTTATTGTGGACTCATAAATGGCTAAAAATGTTGAAAATTTTCTGCTATACATTGGTATAAATTGCATAACTATTTATTGTTGTAGAAGTTGAGATTGTTGGAGGAGTTAGTTTGAATCAACTTTGAGGAGTTTTGGGCATGATTTTGGCTTGGATTTTAGATTGAGTATATGAATTATTGTGGACTCATAAATGGCTGAAAATGTTGCAGATTTCTGCTATACATTGGTATAAATTGCATAACTATGAATTTCTTCTGTAGCTTGAACAAATGAATTTCTTTTGTAGCTTATCCTATTCTTCCTTTGTGTTCCACTAAATGTATGTACTTTCTTTCTAGGGAATGAAGATGTAAATCTTTTTGCATGCACTCGATATGGAAAAAGTTTAAAAGAGTGGTTGCTATGCTATGGTGGTGAAATATGCAAGCCACTGTCTTCTTGAACTATGTTACTATTTCTAACCATCTTCCAAGTAATTACATCAGATAAGAGGTTGCAATGGTGTGCCTTTAGAGCAGCTGTTAAACTTCCTTGTACCATCTTTGTCTCACTATTTTTTTTTTTTTTTTGCCCCCCGGGGGGTGGGGGGCAGAAAGGAGGGAGTGGAGGGTGGAAACAATGAAGAAAACTATGGTGGGGGTGATAAGGAGGAGGATTGAAAGAAGTTCTTTATAGAATTAGGCAGGACCTGCACGGGGAAATGGCAGTAGCACTTGCTGCCACCTATTTTCTCTAGTTCTCTTCTGCCCTTGACATACTTCAGTTTAACTAACCAAGCATATCTTTGGTTGGACCTTTATTTCTCACTTGCCTGTCAAGAAACTATTGTTGTATAACTGCATGAATGTTGATCTTGCTGAATTGTTGAACTTTCCATCCTGTCTTTAGACTAGTTTAAAGGTTGTCATCATAAGACTTGAGTGTTTGATAATTGGGTGATGACATGCTTGCTCATCATGATTCTTTTTCACCTGCTCATGTCTGCTATTCTAGCATGTGCCTATCTTGTGGGTAAAAGGTTTACAAGTCAGAAGATGGTATACGTCCATTTTTCTGGGAAGTTTACCCGAGTAAACCACATTTAGATTTAAATGTTTATCTTGAATGTTAAGACATGGGATGTTGGAGATTGTTCCATTCCTAACCCTTTCCTTTGAAAGTGCACGAACTGCTAGAATAAAATCCCAGGCCTTGAACTTCTAATTTATGTTTGCTTCTCAAATGTCCATAATAATCATAAGTGAATGGTAATCCATGAACTGCTGATTACTCCATAATAATCATAAGTGAATGCTAATCTGTAGGTTTTATTATCTAGTTCTTAACTTCAGGTCTGAATTTCTTGAAGTGATAGTTGATGGTCCATTTGGATTGAGTATCATGATTTATTATGGACTCATAAATGGCTGAAAATGTTGAAAATTTTCTGTTATACATTGGTATAAATTGCATAACTATTTATTGCTATAGAAGTTGAGATTGTTGAAGGAGTTAGTTTGAATCAACTTTAAGAAGTTTTGGGCATAAGGGTGGCTTGGATTTTGGATTGAGTATATGACTTATTGTGACTCATAAATGGCTGAAAATGTTGCAGATTTCTACTATACATTGGTATAAATTGCATAACTATGAATTTCTTCTGTAGCTTGAACAAATGAATTTTTTTGGTAGCTTATCCTATTCTTCCTTTGTGTTCCACTAAATGTATGTACTTTCTTTCTAGTGAATGAAAATGGTGGTGCTGAAATGATAAAGAAAACGAGAGGACCTACACATATGCCTGATCTTTGGGCTCATAAAGAAGGTGACCCACTTATTACAGTTGGGTGGAATAATGGACAACAATTTGGTGCTAATAAAAAAACACTTACAGAGTTCTAGGGAACTATTTCAAGAATTGGAAGGTATGCCCAACTTGATGTTAATGACTGGCGTATGGTACCTCAAATCATGAAAGATGAGATGATTAGACTCATAAAGGTATAAACCAATGAGTGTTTGCCTCATTTACAACTAGCATAACTATTTTACTTTGTAAAATACTTTATATTGTTTCATAGCAATTTATAAGTGATTAATGACAATCAAATTTGTATAGGAGAGATTCGAGATACCTCTAGGTGTAGAAATTTAGATTTTGAAGTCTTTAGGCAAAAAGAAAAGAAATTGGAAATCAAGAGTCAAGGCTGAACATTAAAAATCCAATATGTCAGTTGACGATGTAGTAGCAAATTGGCCAACTCGTGTTGTCGAAGATCAATGGAACAACATCATGTCTTGTTAGAATACAAATGATGCACAGGTTAGAAAAATGAATCTTGCTCATTTCAAGGATGTTGTCTAGTTGCTCCTTATTCTTTTCCTTTTCTATTTTCTCTGGAAAAAAAGCAGGTTCTTAGTGAAAGAAATAAGAAGCATAGAGAAGATAAGACAACAAATCAGACTACTGGAAAATTAAGCTTTGCAGAAGTTGAACAAGAATTGGTAATTTCCTAAATTTTTCCCAATTTTAGTCCATATTGAAAGCTTATTTGACACCATATTTTTTGGGGATTTATGCTAAAGCTTTCACCAATGAATATATAACTAATTTTACAGGAAGTTGAATTGGGACATGTCCCATCACGAGAAGAAATGTTTGATGCTTGTTACACTAATAAGATTGGAGAAGCAACTACTGAGATAGTAGGGGAAAAACTAGTAAGTCACAATCCATCCATTGCTTATTGACAATAAATAAATGTGATTTTCGAGTTAGTACACGATGCTAATTTGTTTTTCTTGGATTTATTAGGTGTAATTGAAAGAGTATCAAAGTCAACTTCCAGATGGATCACTAGACCCTATTAGTGCTGATGATTCATTTTCCAATATTTTTGGTAAAGATCCACTTGGAAGAGTTCATATGTATGGTTTGGGACCATCACTATCAGATCTTTTTTGTCCTATCCCTAGTGCTACAACATGTTACCGCATTGTCAAGGAGAGTGAGGCCACCATAAAGAGGCTAGAGGATAGTATCACTCAACAAAATTTTAAAATTGGTGAACAAGCTACACAACTTGCTGATTTAACAGCTAGATTTGAATAGCAAAATGGAGGACAAATGGGGCATTATAACGTTCCTTCATCTATTACTTCTCAAAGTCTTCAGGTGAGCACAAAGCTAGATAATGTTTGAATTGGGGACATGATCTAATTTATGTAAATCTCAACTGAATAATGATTGAATTTGGTATTTAGGTTGGTGATAATGTTTTCCTTGTGAGCATGTTTAAGAACACTAAAAAGGAAGCCAAGGGAATCATTCAAAGTTTGGATTCAGCTACAGAAGTTGGAGGAATGCACTTGAGATAGCATTGGTGCAAAGTAAAGATATTATGCCCATTTGAGTGGGAAGAAGAATTGATTAGGCCATATGGGTCATTCAAGACAATTGGAGATACACTTGGGGAAAGTATTGCATATCCTTGTCCTTTGGTATGTTAAGCTTCTATATGTAATTTGGTATGTTATGCTTCGTATCTCCAAGTTAGCTGGGCCTATATTTTGGTATTTGCTAGTTACTTTGTTGATTTGGAGATATGAGTAGATAGTATTAAAAAAAAAAAAAAACCAAATACATTTTTAAATTTTGTGTTGATAACTAACTCTTGATTTTGCAAGAGCTTAATGTTTAGATTTTTCTTTATTCAAGGCTATTAAAGAATAAATTACAAGGATCATTTGATGAAAATTGTTTATTGAAATAGTTGAAATATTATCTTGTTTGCCAACTCATGGTTGCTCTACTATATGTAATTTTTGTTTTTTTACTTGCATATGTGGTCCTTTTGATATTCAACACAAGTTTAGCTAGAATTGAGTAATTAAGTGAGAATAAAGGTTAGTTTTGTGTGTCATTTTCATGGCTTTGTTGTTATAATGGGATCATTATTTTGGGAGAGATGTTAACTGCAAATAAAAACTGATTGGGTAAATGTTTCTATTTTCTTTTACTGCAGGTTTTCAAGGAAGGTGTATGATCTTAGTGCAACCTAACACTTTTTACAAGTACAAGAAAGTGCATGATCTTGGTGCATGATCTATTTTTTTTTTTTTGAACTGTTACTTTTGGGATCAAGTGAATAGGAGACATAGTGCTTTTTGTTTATTGATAAGCACTTTTGGGCGAAAAACTAGATATTATGCTTCTATTTTTGTTACTTTTGGAATCAAGTGGATAGGAGACATATATTTTTGTTTTTGAATGTAAAGTCGACTTGATGATGATGGTTCAAAATTGGACAGGAGACATATATTTTTGGGTTTAATGTAAAGTCGACTTGATGAACATGATGGTTCAAAATACATTGATATATTAGTTCTTATATTGATTATTTTTTAGTATGTATATATTTTACTAGATTTATTACATAGGTAGCATTCCACAGGAAAATAAAAAACAGGTACAAATGCTAAAAAAATTGAGAAGAAAGCCAGCACCAAATGCCTCAAATATGAAAATACTAATTTTAAGAAGTGCCTTAGAAAGTGACAAAATAAGGCATATTAGAAGTGCCTTAAAAAGTGAAAAATAAGGAACTTATAAGTGCCTTAAATCTAAAGAACTTTTTTGGGTTCAAAGTTGATGATGCACATATAAGTACCCTATAAACTCTAATGTGTCACTTCTAAATGTAGTTTGAAATGTTAACATCATGCTTTTAAATGACACTTTCAAGTGCCTTATTATATTTTAACGTATTAGGGCGCTTGCAAGTGACTCAACGTGTTTTTTGGCGGACAAATGGTGCACATATAAGTGCCCTATTAAGTGAAATTCTAAAATGTGAACCATGATTATATTTTAACATATTAGGGCGCTTATAAGTGCCTCAACAGATTTTACACAATTAGGGCACTTATAAGTGCCTTAATAGGTTTTTGTGACGGACAAATGGAAGGCGCTTATCTATACCCCTCATTAAGATAAGGGCCCTATTAGGAGACATATTGAGGCGCTTCCAAGTGCCCTAAAAGTCCTCTTCTATAGTTGTGATATATGCATTTGTTGCTATTAATGAAATGTATATTTAATAGCAAATGTATGTGTATATATATATATACATACATTATGTGTGTGTGTGTTGCATATATATATATATATATATATAATGTATGTATGTATGTATGTATGTATGTATGTATGTATGTATGTATGTATGTATGTATGTATGTTATAATACTTTTTAAATATATTAATATATATATATATATATATATATATATATATAGACACACACATACTAACATAAATAAATATGTATATATGTAAGTATATATATTTATTTTTATATTAAAAAAGTATATTAACATATTTATATGTATATAAAAATTCTATATTAATATATGTATATATATATGTGTGTATATATGTATATACATATTAATATTATGAGAATTTTTAGATGGTCGTCGCAAATCTGTTGCAAATTGCAACGGATTTGCGACGATTTTTTTTTAAAATTTAAAAAAAATAAATTTATTTTTTAATTTTAATAACCGTCGCAAATCCGTTACAATTTGTTTTTTAATTTAAAAAAAATAAATTTATTTTTAATTTTAGATGGCCGTCGCAAATTCGTTACAAATTGCAACAGATTTGTGACGGGTTTTTTTTTAAATTTTAAAAAAATAAATTTATTTTTTAAATTTAGATGGTCATCACAAATTCGTTGCAAATTGTAACGGATTTACGACGGCTTTTTTTTTAAAAAAAATTTAAAAAATAAATTTATTTTTTAATTTTAGATGGTCGTTGCAAATCCCTCTCAAATTTACGACGGATTTGCGAGAGCATTTTTTTTAATTTTAAAAAAAATAATTTACTTTTAAATTTTAGATGGCCTTCGCAAATTCGTCGTAAATTTGCGACGGATTTGTGAGGACCAGATTTCTATCGCTAATCTGTTGCAATTACCGACGGATTAGCGAAGGAAATTTTAAAAAATAAATTTATTTTCAAAATTTTTGCTTTCGTTACTATTCCATCACAAATTAGCGACGGCTTAGAGGTCGTCGCAAAAATTTATCGCTAATTTGATGTTTTTCTTGTAGTATCAGTTAAAAGGTGTTTCTCTGGTCGTGAATTTATTTGTGGCCATATGAAGCTTTTCGTCCAAAGTCGAAACTCTTACATCCTGACGTTAGGGAGAAACCTCAAGATTGGTCAATGGCATGGATAAGGTACTTACAAGATTGCGGATTTCCTTGCTGGATAAGGTGGATTTGTCTCGTTCTATATTGCTTACACTAGGTAGAGAAGTTTAGTTGAGATTAGGAATTACCTGAGCTTTTTGCAGAGCATTCACTCTTACGTGGTTCAGTTGCTGCAAATACTGGAAATGGATATATTGGTACTAGGAACAGATTTACGCTCATGAAAGGACCTTTTATAACCAAAGTAGTCCAAAAAAGCATGGAGACTTTAAATAAGACTTAAGTGAGAAACTAATATATAAGTTTGAATATTGTATTTTAACTAAAATTTTTAAGATATTGAGTTTATAGGTCCTTCCTATTTATATGTCACATACTTAGACTTCTCCCTTTAAAAGTGGAATTTTCAACTCACACTTGTATTTCAATAATCTTCCTCCCAAGTGTGGGTCCTTCCATAATAGGTCTAAGCTTGCTTCTGCTATAATGGAAGCTTTATAAAAATTAAAAAGAAAAAGAAAAACTTTGAGTATTGCAATAATTTACGAAGAGTCCACCATTAACTCCGTCAACCCGCTACGTGAGTTTGAAGCTTCCTTCTGCTAATCGCATTTTGCCAACTTCTATAGGGTCATTAACTGCTGGGTCATTAAGTTGGAATTAAACAACTCTTCTGATCACATGGGGACAGCATTCATGGTACAATAAACTACATTAATACTTGTATTTTCTTGAACTACTCCTTCCGTTTCTTAATATAATTTGTTAGATTTAATTTTATACATACTACAATTTTTAAAAACAAAATTATTTTATATTTTTTCTTCTTAAAACACCCATATTTAAATGTCTTGAAAACAAGAGAAGAGATGAGAGAGAAAGAGGGGAGAAAAGAACAATAAATAAGGATAAAAAGGTAAAAATAGTTTTAAAATCTTCTTGAAAAGTTCCCAACGATTTATAATTTGAGATAATAAAAGTAATCTCTAATGATTTATATTAAGAGATAGAGAAAGTATTAACTTTAATACCACTTATTAGATTATTAATCGAAAATTGAACTATTTTACTTTTTATGTAAGGGCATCAACCACAGTATAAGGGGCGGACCTACGTTGTGCTTGGAGGGCCATGGCCTCTCAAGAATTTTTTTAACAAAGCTATATATATATATATATATATAGTTACAGGACATGGTCCCTCACAAATTTTTTTACATAATTATATATATATATAGCCCCCAACAATTCAATCCTGAGTCCGCTCAGCAATGTATCAACTCTTCTAGAACTTGCTATGATGGGGCTACATGTGACTTTCGTTCTAGAACTACAGTTTACTTACCACTACAGGAAAAATCGTGATTTGCGACGAATTTTTTGCGACGGCTTCAATACCGTCGCTAATAGCGACCAATTTGCGACGATTTTCAAATAAGTAGCGAGTTGACCAAAACCGTCGCAAAACCGTCGCAATTTGCGACGGTTTTGCGACGGTTTTGCGACGGCCAATATACCCGTCGCAATTCGTAGCAAAATCATCGCTATTTGCGACGGTTTTGCGACGGTATTTATGCCCTCGCAAATTGCGAGGGTTTTGCGACGGCAAGTTATTTTAAAAAAATAATTTTAAATAAATTTTCAGATCGTCCGTCGCAAAACCCTCTCAATTTGCGAGTATTTTGCGACGGCCAATAAACCATCGCAAATTGCGAGGGTTTTGCGACGACGAAGTTATTTTTAAAAATATATTTTTAAATAAATTTTCAGTATGTCCGTCGCAAAACCCTCGCAATTTGCGAGGATTTTGCGACGGCCAATAAACCCTCGCAAATTGCGAGGGTTTTGCGACGGCGAGTTATTTTAAAAAAAATATTTTTAAATAAATTTTCGTACGTCCGTCGCAAAACCCTCGCAATTTGCGACGGCTAATAAACCCTCGCAAATTGCGAGGGTTTTGCGACGGCAAGTTATTTTTTAAAATAATATTTTTAAAAATTTTTTTGAACGACCATCGCAAAACCCTCGCAAATTGCGAGGGTTTTGCGACGGATATTTAATTTTAAAAAATATTTTTTAAAAAAAGTTGAACGTCCATCGCAAAACCCTCGCAATTTGCGACGGCTAATAAACCCTCGCAAATTGCGAGGGTTTTGCGACGGCAAGTTATTTTTTAAAATAATATTTTTAAAAAATTTTTTGAACGACCATCGCAAAACCCTCGCAAATTGCGAGGGTTTTGCGACGGCAAATAATCCTCTCAATTTGCGAGGGTTTTGCGACGGATATTTAATTTTAAAAAATATTTTTTAAAAAAATTTGAACGTCCATCGCAAAACCCTCGCAATTTGCGACGGCCAATAAACCCTCTCAATTTGCGAGGGTTTTGCGACGTGCAATTTATTTTTTAAAAAAATATTTTTAAAAAATTTTTTGAACTTCCATCGCAAAACCCTCACAAATTGCGAGGGTTTTGCGACGGTAAATAACCCTCGCAATTTGCGATGGGTTTGCGACGACAAATTATTTTTTAAAAAAATATTTTTAAAATTTTTGAACGTCCATCGCAAAGTCCTCGCAATTTGCGAGGGTTTTGTGACGGTAGTTAGCCCTCGCAATTTGCGAGGGTTTTGCGACGGTAATTTATTTTTAAAAAAAATTGAACGTTCATCGCAAACCCTCGCAAATTGCGAGGATTTTGCGACGGCAATAACCCTCGCAATTTGCGAGGGATTTGCGACGATCGATTATTTTTTAAAAAAATATTTTAAAAATTTTTGAACATCCGTCGCAAAGTTCTCGCAATTTGCGAGGGTTTTGAGACGAATTTTCGGCTCTCGCAATTTGCGAGGGTTTTGCGACGGTCAATATTTTTAATTAAAAAATAAATAAATGGCAAAATGTATAGAAAATCTCAAAACCCCAATTCGTCGCAAATTCGCCGCTAATACGTCACTAATTGCGACGAATTTGCGAGGGTTTTACAACAAAATAGGGTTTTAATTTTTTTTTTAAATTTCTTTATGTGTTTATGTGATGGTGTATTTTGACAAATTTACTGAAATATTTTTAATAACATGTCTCAATTAGTGCATTTTATTATAATTTTGTATATGTAATTATGTCATGTTATACACCTAATGTATTGCATAAGTAAATGTATATAGTTAATTATGTTATGTTATATACTTATTCTAATATATAAGTATATGTATATAATGTATATAAGTATCTGTTTAGTTTAATATATATATATATACACTATAACATGTAGGTATATATATACATATGTCTAATTTTTTAATCTATCACTTTGATTAAGTAGTGTATAAAGAAAAATAATTCAAATACTCGTTATTATTGTTGATATCACTAAAAAAATTATGAAATTTATAATGTAGAGATCAATTTGTAATGTTCTTCGTCTCCTACATGTTAATATATATTATACTAATTTAGCTATGTATATACATATGTCCAATTTTTTAATATATCTATTTTGTTAAGTAGTGTATAAAATAAAATATGTAAAGAAAAACAATTCAAATACTGTTATTATTGTTGAGATTACTAAAAAAAATATTGAAAATTATAATGTAGAGATCGATTTGTAATGTTATTCATCTCGAACATATTAATATATATTATACTATATAGTTATATATATACATATTCTAATTTTTTTTGTCTATTTATTTGATTAAGTGGTGTATAAATTAAAATATATAAAGAAAAATAATTTACATAATAATATTATTATTAGAATCACTAAAAAATAATAAAAATTATAATGTATAGATCGATTTATAATATTATTCGTATTAATTTATGAGAAATTAGCGAGGATTTTATTTTTTCGTCACAAATTGCGACGAAATAGCTAGAAATTTAAAAAAAAATTAAAAATTTCCAAAATTTTTCACTCCCTCTTTTTTTTTTTTTTTCCCTCCTTCTTCCCCCTTCCTTCTTCCTCCTCAACTCCCCTCCCTCACCTCCCTCACGGCACCCCCCCCATCCGGCGCCCCCTCCCGCTCCCCCCTCCCTCTCCCCGCCGGCGACCCCCCCCATCCCGCGCCCCCCTCCCGCCTCCCCCTCCCTCTCCCCGCCGACGACCCCCCCATCCCACGCCCCCTCCCGGTCCCCCTCCCTCATCCGCGCCCCCTCCCCGCTCCCCCTCCCTCATCCCGCGGCCCCCTCCCTCAACTCCCCCCATCCCGCAGCCCCCCCTCAACTCCCCTCCCTCAACCCCCCACACCCCCGCGGCCCCCTCCCCGCGCCCCCTTCTCTGCCCCCTCCCCGCGCCCCCTCCCCGCGCCCCCTCCCCGCCCCCTCCCCGCGCCCCCTCCCTCAACTCCCCCACACCCCCGCGCCCCCTCCCCGCGCCCATCCCGCAGCCCCCCCACCCCCGCGCCCCTCCCTCAACTCCCCCATCCCGCAGCGCCCCCCCTCAACTCCCCCCGCTCTTCCTACCCCTTCAGCCCGCCCCTCGCCGGCGCTCGCCATTCCCTGTGCTATCGTCGTGCCGTTGTCGAAGTTGATTCGTTTGGGTAAGTAGTTAGAATTTATCTCTTTGAGCTACTTCATTATGTTATAAACTTTGGGCAGATTTTCATTTCCCCGAAGCTTTGAAATTTGGGCGATTATTTGTGAATGAGCAGAGTTTGAATTGATGTATAAAAGTTGTATTGATGTTGGGGTTGAGTTTGAGGAGATTGTGAGTGACATGATAGTGGAAGGTTTATATGAGAACTATGTTTTAGCTATATAAACCCTTATAAATTAATTTGATTGGTTATGATGCCATAATAGGAAGGTTGATTTCTAATTAGTTTAGTAATCTTATTACTTGATTATAATAATATATTAGTCTCTCTAGTGGAAGATTTAACTCTAGTAGAATGCTTTGAAGGCTCTTTTATGTGAGAAATCCGTTTCCTTAGATTATGAAGATGTAGGATGTGCGTTTTGTTCATATAAATTGCCTTTTTGTTGAATTCAAATGTTGGATTCCCCGTGAGTAATGGGTGATTACTCCTCCTGGGTAATGGGTGATTACCCCTAGTTATCCTTTTATTTATTTATTTATTTTTTTGTATAAATGAATGATCTGTCTTTATTGTTTGCAATTGAATTTTGATTGTATAATTTTGAGGTGGCCTTGTGCCTGGAAAATGTCCAATTACAGGGGAGACTCTGTCAAAAATTTTTTCAAAATCTGCCGCTACTTAATGTGGAATAGAATAACTACCCTTATCATTTCCCCTGAAGCTTTGAAATTTGGGCGATTATTTGTGAATGAGCAGAGTTTGAATTGATGTATAAAAGTTGTATTGATGTTGGGGTTGAGTTTGAGGAGATTGTGAGTGACATGATAATGGTTTGATGTGAGAAAAACAATTTAAATTTGGAATTGTGAACTGGAATTGCTAAATTGTTAGTTGGAATTGTTGTCCTTTTTTAACATTCAATGTGTTTTGATCTATACTTATAGTGCACTCTTTTTTACCCTCGTTATAAAAAAATTACTACTTTGATCAAATTATATGAGAACTATGTTTTAGCTATATAAACCCTTATAAATTAATTTGATTGGTTATGATGCCATAATAGGAAGGTTGATTTCTAATTAGTTTAGTAATCTTATTACTTGATTATAATAATATATTAGTCTCTCTAGTGGAAGATTTAACTCTAGTAGAATGCTTTGAAGGCTCTTTTATGTGAGAAATCCGTTTCCTTAGATTATGAAGATGTAGGATGTGCGTTTTGTTCATATAAATTGCCTTTTTGTTGAATTCAAATGTTGGATTCCCCGTGAGTAATGGGTGATTACTCCTCCTGGGTAATGGGTGATTACCCCTAGTTATCCTTTTATTTATTTATTTATTTTTTTGTATAAATGAATGATCTGTCTTTGTTGTTTGCAATTGCATTTTGATTGTATAATTTTGAGGTGGCCTTGTGCCTGGAAAATGTCCAATTACAGGGGAGACTCTGTCAAAATTTTTTTCAAAATCTGCCGCTACTTAATGTGGAATAGAATAACTACCCTTATCTTGGAGTGTATTATTCGATTGAGCATGAGTATATATCCCATAATAGCATTATTATTAAAAATAATATTGCTAATAAGAATAAGAATAGGAGTAATGAAATGAGTAATAATAATAATTTCATATATAGGTCGATGTTAATAATAGTAGGAATAATATACGTTATAGAGAGAGTTAAAATAAGAATATAATTAGCTTTAATAGTATTTAATCTTAATCAAATTCCTCAATTAAGATTAAATACTTGGTTAAAACGTATATATTGAAGGTGTAACTCGTATCCAACGATAGCAATTGTAAATTCTATGTTTTGGACCTCTTTTTGTTAGATAATAGAAAGGAAAATGTAATTATACTTCTCTTCCTTTTGTTTAAGGGGTGATTTTAATTATTGAGTTGATTGTTCTTTTCTCTCATTTAGACGTCATGGAGGATCGTAGTTGGATGTATAGAAGGCACGCTTCAGGTGTAAAAGGGATCACTATTGAATTTGAGGAAGGGGTTAAGGCTTTTTTGACATTTGCCTTATCAAATGCAATGTCAAGCGTAATTAGATGCCCGTGTGCAAAATGTAAGAATAAAAAGTACCCGGATCCAAGACAAGTTAAGCTCCACCTGTGGAAGTCCGGATTTGTGCCTAGGTATTACCGGTGGACATGTCATGGTGAGCCATTCGAGTGTCCCTCAAGTGTGTCTACCTCAATCCCGTAATCCGATTCACATCAAGAAAATCGGTCTCGCGAAATGGTCTTAGACGTAGCAGGACCCGACTTTCCCCCTGAAGCTCCATCAGCAGTTCATTTTGAAGAGCCACCTAATGTGGAGGCACAAAGGTTTTACGATATGTTAAAGGCGGCAGAGACTCCTATATGGGATGGATGCACACAACATTCGCAGCTTTCACTGGCTTCAAGGTTATTAAACATTAAGTCTGAAAATAACCTCTCGCGTAAAGCCTTTAACGATGTTGTGCAATTGATGAAAGAGGTTGTGCCTAGCAGTAATACGATTCCTGATGATTTCTATCAGATGAAAAAATTAGTGGCTGGGTTGGGTTTGCCGGTACAAAAAATAGATGTATGCAATAATGGATGCATGCTTTACTGGAAAGATGACATGAATCGTAAAGAGTGTAAATTTTGTGGCCATCCTCGATATGCACAGAAAAAGGTTGGGAAGAACACAAGTAGAAGGGAAATTTCATTCAAGAAGATGTATTACTTCCCGATAACACCGAGGCTACAAAGATTGTACACTTCCAAAACAACAGCTGAACACATGAGATGGCATGGAGAGAGCAGATCGGAGAAAGGCACAATGAGTCACCCTCGTGATACTGAAGCATGGCAACACTTTGATCGAATATATCCTGAGTTTGCAAAAGAAGTACGGAATGTCAAACTTGGTTTATGTACAGATGGATTCTCACCATTTGGGATGTCGGGTAAGCAATATTCATCCTGGCCGGTCATTCTCACACCGTATAATCTCCCCCCGTGGATGTGTATGAAGGATCCAGTCATGTTTTTAACAATCATTATCCCGGGCCCGAAGAATCCAAAGCACCAGGTGGATGTTTATTTACAACCCTTGATAGATGAATTAACCAAATTGTGGTTTGAAGGTGTCACCACTTATGACATATCGAAGAAACAAAACTTCCAACTACGGGCGGCACTTTTGTGGACTATTAATGATTTTCCCGCATATGGTATGTTGAGTGGCCGGAGCACTCGCTGGGAGACTGGCTTGTCCATATTGTATGGGCAATACAAAGTCTTTTCATCTACAAAATGGTGGGAAACAATCATGGTTTGACTGTCACCGTCGTTTCTTACCATCGGATCATCCTTACAGGAGGGATACGAGATCTTTTAGGAATGATAGAGGTTCTGAGACATCACAACTCGTGCAATACCCTACTGGTGAAGAAATCTGGGATAGTTTGTCTAACTATGAAAAAATTACAGAAACATGCAAAGAAATTGGAAGGAGTAATGGCAGGGGAATATCTCATAATTGGGCAAAAAGGAGTATTTTTTGGGATTTGCCGTATTGGCGTACTAATTTGGTCCGACATAATATTGATGTAATGCACAATGAGAAGAATGTATTTGACAATGTCATGAATACAGTTCTTGAGGTAAAGGGTAAATCAAAAGACAATTTAAAGGCTAGACGTGACTTAGAAATTTATTGCCATAGGCCCGAGCTACATGCCTTGAATGTGGGAGGAGGAAAAGTGGCTATACCTAAAGCTGTTTACTCGTTGACATCAGAACAAAAGAAACTTTTGCTAGAATGGTTGAGGGGATTGCAACTCCCAGATGGATACGCTTCAAACATTGGAAGATGTGCTGATTTGAATGAGTTGAAGTTATCCGGTATGAAATCACATGACTGTCACGTATTCATGGAGAGACTACTTCCAATTGCATTGAAGGAATTTCTTCCTTCTAATGTATGGGGTGTTTTGACGGAGTTGAGTCTTTTTTATCGTGATCTATGCTCTCCTAAGTTGAATGTAGCTCATATGGTCAAATTGGAGTCCGATATTCCTTTATTGTTATGTAAGTTGGAGAAGATATTTCCACCTGCATTCTTTGATGTAATGGAACACCTATTAATTCATTTGCCTTACGAAGCAAGAGTTTGTGGCCCTGTTCAATATAGGTGGATGTACCCGTTTGAACGGTAATCGAATAATTCAATCTAATTCTTTTCATAGCAGGTTCGATATAAGTGTGTGTGACTGAAGTCGTATTTTTTTTTAAATGACAGGTATTTGCATCAATTGAAAATCAAGGTGAAAAATAAGGCTAGAGTTGAAGGGTCAATCCGCAATGCTTATCTAGTTGAGGAAGCATCCACTTTCTTCTCTTATTATTTTGAGCCACATGTACAAACAAAACGTACAATTCCAGCGCGTAATGAAGAAGGAGAACGATTAGAGAGGGTGCAAGAACCTGGGCTGTCAATCTGCAATGTTCAAGGACGGGTGATAGGACGAATTCGAACTCGGTTCCTTACTTCTGAAGAATTCGTTGCAGCAAGAATTTATATGTTGCTTAATTGTGGTGAAGTGCAGCCATACATTGAGTACGAGCTACTACTTCATACATTTTATACGATAAATGATACATCATAATGATTTTGACTCATTCCATCTAATTCTAATGCATTACAGGGCATTCACGGCACACTTACGAAGTCTGGCTCCGACTATATCAGAGATAGAAATCAATAGAAGTATCAGCCTTGAATTTGCAGAATGGTTTAGTGGATATGTAAGTCTCATAAGATAATAACTTGCATTTGGAACTCCATTGGGGATTCAATGGAGTTTCATAATGCTATAACTTTCATAATTACGAGGTTAACTTGTCTAATGTTTTTTAGGTACAAGATTCAGAAAATATGGTTACAAATGAATGCTTGAGGAACTTTGCTTGGGGTCCGTCAAGACTAGTGAAATCATATAGTGGGTACATAATTAATGGTTACCGATTTCACACTCATGATTATGCGGAGGGAAAGAAAACAGTTAATAGTGGTGTTTGCGTGAAAGGGATTGGAAATGACGCATCGGGACCTCGATTACTATGGAGTGTTAAATGAGATTATTGAAGTGCAATTTCCTGGTAATCCACAGCAAAGCATTGTTCTTTTTAAATGTCACTGGTTTGATCAAACATTGAATCGTGGTACGAGGGTACATCCGCAGTATAATCTTGTAGAAATTAACCACAAAAGGAGCTATGCTAACTATGATCCATTTGTTCTAGCTCAACAAGCTATCCAAGTGTATTATGCATCATATCCAGGGAGTAAGAGGCCAAGATCTGATTGGTTGGCAGTTTGCAAAACCAAAGCTCGACATATAATAGATGCACCCGTGGTTGATAGAGCTTATCAGGAAGAAGTAGATGCTACTGACGAAGTCAGCATATCGTTATTTGTTGATCTTGGTATTCTGACGCATGAGAATGGTATGAGTGAAATGTTGGATGTTCATGATGAGGCTATAACAGCAAGGGATAGTTCTCCTATAAATGAAGAGGAAGAAGATGAATGGGAAACGAGTAGCGATACCTCAGTAGATGATGATGAGTCTGTATCGGAGAATGATTCTAGTGAATAGGCCTGATTTCAATTCATTTACAAATAATATAGTTAATGGTGAGGGAATCCTGAAATCTATTGCATCATTACTATCCCATGTCAAATTTTAACTTACAATTTATTTGTTACTTGAATCTACATGCCTTGAATCTTTTATTATTTTAAATTCCATCACATACAATTTTGTTTCACAATTTTGTCTAATTGTCGGGAATCTCATCTCCTTCTTTTTTTTTGCAGGAATCTTTCGTTTAGACTTGTACAGCCTGGAGGATTTTTGTTATTCCTTATTATATTCTTTTGTGGTGTAAACAACAAGGTAGTTTATATATTGTATTGTTGCTGTATTGACAGACAATTCACAAGGACAGAGGCATTTATAATTTTTAGCTTGATTTTAACTATATCGAACATTTTAATTGGAACCCCGTGAGTGATGGGTGATCATTCCCCGTGAGTGATGGGTGATCATTCCCCGTGAGTGATGGGTGATCATTCCTCTTGGGTAATGGGTGATTACCCCTAGTTATCTTTTGAATTTTTCTATATTTAAAAGATCTGTCTTTGTTGTTTGTAACAGCGTTTTGGTTGTCAAATCTTGAGGTGGCCTTGTGCCTGGGAAATGCCCAATTATAGGGGAGACTCGTCAAATTTTTTTTAAAATTCAATTTACAAGTACAATGTTTATTTTGACATATCCATCATCAGCAAAGCATTATTATTGTATTACTTTAAACTAGCGAATAGATATAACGTTTCAATGTTATTATTCTTTTATCATTTTTATTCACGGTTATTTACATCCTTCTTTTGGAGTGGGCTTCGTCTTTATTGGTTACTTATTTTTCTTTTTTCATCTCCTTTAGCAATGTCTTCTAATGAAGGATCATTGAGGGAGGGGAGTCAGGAGGGTCAGGAGCCTTATACTCCATCCCCTACTCAGCTACAAAGGCTTTCAGTGCCTCCTTCATTACATGGCTCTATTGGAGATGAGGGAGTACCATCCCCGGCTTTTCAATCATCCGCTGCTTCAGCTTCGCATTCTGTTGGGTTGCAAGTTACGGACTCCCGACCTTGGATTGTTCCACGGGAAAACGGGTAAGTAACATATTCATACTTTGTAAGATGTTGATTATTAGTTCAATTATTATTATTATTTTTGAGATTAATATAACTATATTGTACATTGTCATTGCACCAAAAATAGGTTCGCCGGCTCGGACAAATGTGTCCGAGAAATTTCAAATATAATACAGCAGTACTTCACTGGTTCGTATCCGACATACACGCACGTCCCGATAACCGTGCGAGACTTATGGTTTCAAGAATTTGGGGTAAGCAATTTTTGAGTATTTTTTATCGTTTAAGTACTATGTTATATGTTAATCGAAATCTTAATCATGATCATGCAGAAATATTTTCGGTGGAGGGAAGAGTATGCTTCGCTAATTCGATCAAATTGGGAAAAGAAGTGTCGGACGCGATTTTCGGACATAATGTCTAGGTTGAGGAAGAGGGATGATTGGGTATGTCCTCATTGGATAGAGGCACGGTATTGGAATTGACATTTGCGAGTACTGGAGATCAGAGAAGTATCAGAAGCTCTCATCCACCAACAAAAAGAATCGTGGGAGTAGCTGCACCCATACTGGAGGGTCTATTTCGTTCACAGAACACGAGGACCGTTTGGTAATTCACCTACATGCCTTAATTAATTATTAATCTAAATTGTTTTATTACAAATTTATGTAAGATTGTAATGATTACATTGTGTTAACATAAATGTAGCGGGCCAAGGAGGGGAGTTCTTTTAGCTACACAGACATGTTTGAGACATTACATGTCTTTCAGAGCGGGCCACAAAAGGGTCAGTTTGTCAGTGAGCGATCTCGCCAGACATTGGTACTATATAGATTAAATATGTTGAAATTCTTTATACTGTGTGGAATTTGTATTTTATTTTGATAATTACTATTGACAATTCTTTTTTTTTTTTTAGGATGAGGTGCGAAATCTCATACAGAGCACTCCTCGATCCGAGTCTAGTGACTCGTAAACTCGTTATTCCTCTTGATGAAAAAGCCATGTTTGTAAAGGCACAAGGCGGGTTCAAAAGGGGACGAGTTTTTGGGTTAGGCTCAGAGGCGACACATGTTCGAACTAGACTGTCTCAAAGTGGACTGCATGCATCTTCTCCTACAGAAGTTGATATTGGACATCTAGTAGAGCAAAGGGTTCAACAGGCTGAGCGGAGATTCAATCGACAAATAGACTTGTACCGAGACTTCATGAAGCAACAGCAGTCTACATTTGGTGGTTGGATGGCAGCTATGTCGGACAAAATGGGTATTCCTGCACCATCTATGCCATCCATAGAGGAGATAGAAGCGCGCATTGCGGCTGCTAATGCTGAAGATGAAGATCCAAATGTTGACGATGGATTTGATCCAGTCGATGAGCACCGGGCCCACGTAGTGGCTCTCGTTCCCCTCCTCCACCTCCTTCTGCAGCTGCTCCTTCATTGCTTACATAGACTTGTTATATTTATTTTATACTCTTTATACACTATTACTTATTTTTGTGAATTATTTTACTTTTTTAGATACTTATTATGTATTTTATATTATATTTTAATATTTAATTATATTTATTTGGGTTTATTTTTAATTTTTTATAGTATTTTTTTGGATTATGAACATACTGTTGATATTTATTTGTATAATATTTCAGGGTTGATTTATAGGGTAATAATTTAAAATAAATATAATAATAAAAAAAATTTATTGCAAAACCGTCGCAATTTGCGAGGGTTTTGCGAGGGCCACAGTTGTGGTTAATTGTGCCCTCGCAAAACCGTCGCAATTTGCGAGGGTTTTGCGAGGGCACAAGGGTGGCCCTCGCAAAACCGTCGCAAATTGCGACGGTTTTGCGAGGGTCACAACTTGGGGTTAATTGTGCCCTCGCAAAACCGTCGCAATTTGCGAGGGTTTTGCGAGGGCACAAGGGTGGCCCTCGCAAAACCGTCGCAAATTGCGACGGTTTTGCGAGGGTCACAACTTGGGGTTAATTGTGCCCTCGCAAAACCGTCGCAAATTGCGACGGTTTTGCGAGGGTCACAACTTGGGGTTAATTGTGCCCTCGCAAAACCGTCGCAAATTGCGAGGGTTTTGCGAGGGTCACAACTTGGGGTTAATTGTGCCCTCGCAAAACCGTCGCAATTTGCGAGGGTTTTGCGAGGGCACAAGGGTGGCCCTCGCAAAACCGTTGCAAATTTGCGAGGGTTTTGCGAGGGCACAAGGTTGGCCCTCGCAAAATCGTCGCAAATTTGCGACGGTTTTGCGAGGGCTATGGTTTAGCCCTCGCAAAACCCTCGCAAATTTGCGACGGTTTTGCGAGGGCACAAAGTTGACCCTCGCAAAACCGTCGCAATTTGCGACGGTTTTGCGAGGGTCACTTTTTTCGTCGCAAAATCGTCGCAAAAATTATTCCTCCGGTGAAGTTTGACCAAAAATATTCGTCGCAAAATCCTCGCAAAACCGTCGTAAATAGCAACGAATTTTTTTTCCCCTCGCAAAACCGTCACAATTAGCGACGGTTTCCCATGGCCGTCGCAAATTGCGACGTCGTTTTTTGCGACGGCCAAAACCGTCGCAAAACCGTCGCAAAAACGGTCAGCGACGGTTTTGCGACGGTTTTTGGCCGTCGCAAATGCCGATTTTTCCTGTTGTGTACTCTATTCGGTCACTAAGCAAGAGTCGATTTTTTTTTTTTTTTTCTCATAGGGCAGTAGCCAGGGCACAATCAACTACCGCATCAACATTTGTCTCTTGTCAAATTATCGACTCTGATACCACTGACTGGTCTATTAATCGGGTGTTGAATCACTCTCTTTTTTATTTTTTTTGAATATATAGACAATAACGGTAGAAGCATCAACTACCGCATCGACCTTGATGCCACTTGCTGGCTGAGCCACTAAGTGCGAGCTGACCCACTCTTCTTCTCACAAGAAGGCAGCAAATATAGGAGCGAACGAGATTCTAATGCAACCTGTTTTAAGTGGAGCAACCCAAAACCTAGAAAGGGTCTAACTAAGGCCCAAATGAGAAATAAACTCATGAATTTAAATATCAAACACTAGTAGATAAATTACTATTATCAACTTATTTATTACTAATAAATTATATGCAGTTAATAATTACTAACTTATTATTAACAAATTACCAACCCCAAGTAAAAAATAAATAAAATTCAAAATTTTCCAACTAGATACCAACCAGATGAAGCCGATTGGTAATAATATGTTGGTAATATATTGATGATCATTTGGTAATTTGGAAAGAAGAAAATTATCAACCTATTAATAATTGAAATTCATCAGTTGCTAACATACTCAATTGTTAATCTATTGATAATTTAGTGGGAAAAGAATCTGTCAAGTGATTGCCAACTAACTTCTTCTATTAATAATTATGGTTGATAATTAGTTGTAACTTGATTAGACAAATTTTATCAATTGATTGCCACCTAGCGTTTATGAGTTGGTAATTTATTTAGTTTGTAATTTATTGGTAATTTAGTAGAAATTCTATACACCAATCAATTATGAATTGATTTCTTTTGTTTGTAATAATTGAGTTGGTAATCAATTGGTAATATAATTAGAGATATTTTCCAACCAAACTACTAAAATATTTAGTTGATAATTTCGTGTAAAAGTATTTATCAACCAACTTATTTCGTTTGTAGTAATCTACATGGAAGGGAGGTTTTTTTTTTCCTTTAACAGAAGTATTAAATTTTAAATAAAAGTTTTTCAATATAAGTTACAAATATTTTTTAAGTCATTATTTTAAACAATGTTTCGTTATAAAGGTGATCTTAAGTTTGAAATTTAAATTCCATACTAAAAATTTAAATTGTCAACGAAAATTTCCTAAATAAAATACAAATTAATTTAATATATTGATCGACGTATTTAGTCTTAAAATCCAATATGTAAACGTAAATACACATTTAAGTATTCTATTAATTTGAAATTAGTAGATAACATATATTTGAACTTGATGAGCTGGTCGCTTCAGCACAGCCATTATCTGGGTAGAAGAGTGACATCTTTTTCACTGATTCATGTCTACAGATTAGGGAATTCCCTTGCGGATTACACGGCTAATGTCGGATGCAGTGCATCCACTTTTTAGTTATTTTCTTCCTTTGCCGAATTGACATATCATGCCAGAAGCATTTGTAACCTGGATAGAATGCATACGTCTTCTCTTCGGATCGCTCCTGTACCTCATCGTTTTTTATTTAATAAACAGTAGGGGTCTAACCTAAATCCCCCATCTTCTTGATGGTTTTTAAATAAATAAATAAATATATTTGAAGTTAAGCTCTATTTTCAAATTTATTTTAATTTATTTGTTCAATTTCAAAATATATAATTAATATTGCTAATAAATAATAACTAATAAAAATAAAGAAACTCTAAATTTATTTAGAATTATATATTTATATTTATTTTGAATTATATATCTATAAAGAGAATTTAGGTGAAATAAGAGAGTTTATATAAAGTTGCATATAGATTCAAAAAAAAAAATTAGCTAAAAAAATCGAAATAAAATTAAGTAAAATAAAAAAAAAGTATTATGAAGATATAAATTTCTTCATAAAATGAAAGATGCCTCTATTAAATGAAGAAATCTAGCCAATTCAATCAAAATGATTTCTTATTTTGAAATTGAGTATATTATTTTCAATGATTTGAGAATTTGAATAGAATAAATTTGATATTTATTATTTATGTACGTATATTATATATGCTTGATTATATATGTGATAATATAATATTATTTTAATTGATTGAAAACAATGTATAAAAATATCAGTAATTATTGATACAACAAAGTAGTTGGCACAATAGAAGGTATCGTGCAAAGCAATTCAAAGGCCATGTGTTCAAAGCTAGTACATAGCATATTGATAAATATTTCAACTAATGCAAACCTTGGCCTACAAGTGACTTGCCAACTTAGAAACTGGGCCTCCAAACATAGCAAAATTTGTTTTTTGTATTAAAATTTTATTTTTAAATATATTTCTGACATCAAAATTTTAGTTGGTAATTTCTAACCGAGTTACAAATTGAAATTTTCATTGGCAATTGTCAACCAAAATTGGGAATTTAGTATTTTGCCCGATAACTAATTACCAATGAAATTTTTTAATTTACAAACAGAATTTTAGTTGACAATTACCAATGGAATTGAAAAACAAAAAAAGTTAGTAACAATTACAAACTAATGTTTTGTCAAGTAACCAAAATCAGTTAGTAATCAATTGGTACTATTAGTAACTGATTTCAACTCATTGCCAACCAATTTGAATGATTGGTAACTAGCTTTCTTCTAGTAGTTACATCTTGACCCAAAATATTTAAACATTAGGTATATGTGCCATTCCATTTTTATGTTACTTATTTGACCTTTTTCATTTTCAATATGAGATTTTTAAGTTACATTTTATCTTAATAGGACCTATGGTTAGTTTCTCTTAATTTAAATTGCTATTCTTCTTTTAAAAAAATTATTATCAATCATATAAAAAAAATGGTTGCCATAAATTATTATGGTGGACCCGAATTGGTAACCCAGCCTGAAATATTGGAAGCACCACTACAAGGGAAAGCTTTCTAAGGTCCATGATGATAGAGAAAATTTTTAGGACAAGCGGTATGGAAACTTGTATTTTTTTTTTTAATAAATATTCATTGATAGGGATTGCAAGTTTAACCATCTCTGCAACAGTTCTCTAAAGAGGAAAAAAAAAAAAAAAATCTCTCTTTCTGCTTGTGGACATAAATTGCATTAACCAGACCACGTAAATTCTTTATGTTCTGTAATTTTTCTTATTTTAATTCCATCCATTATCGTTGTTTCCTGTAAAAAGTGGATCAAAGTTTGGTTACCTAGAATTTTCTGTTTAAATATGGATATTTAGAGTTTTGTTTACTTATTAAGATGACGTCCCACAAGTTTGATAATAATAAATTCAATGGATAAAATAGTTCACTATATAGAAGGTGAAGATTCAAGCAGTTCTTGTTCAACAAGGATGTGTACTAGCATTGGAAGGGGGAAAACTTTGACAGAGGGATTGAAGGCAACAAAGAAAGTTGAGCTTTTGGCAAAGGGACATAACATAATTATATTGAGTCTAATGAAATTTTGAGAGAGGTTGCTTATGAAATGACTCATGCAAAGGTATGTAAAAAGTTAGAAAATAAGTTCCATAGAAATCGTTCACGTACTGGTTATATTGGAAGCAATATTTATGTACCATGTGAATGTCAGAAAATATGCAAGCAAAAGATCACCTTGATAATTTTAGTCGAATAATCCTAGACTTACATGGTGTGGGTGTAACAATTGGTGATGATTATTATGCTATCATTCTTTTATGTTTTTTTTTTTTTTTTTATCAATTCATGTGAGAATTTTGTTAATATTAAGCGGTATAGTAGAGATAGTATTTCTATTAGTGATGTTATGCAGTCTAAGGAATTGAATAGAAAGATCTCAGGTTTCATTAAGGGCGGGTTAGATGCAAGTCTAGTTATTAGTAGGGGCAGGAACAAGAAAATGAATGGTGGTGGTAAGACTAAGTCACATTCCAAATTAAATCAAGGTTTGGTGGACTTTAGTGTTTTAATTGTAGAAAGGGGGCACATTAGAAAACATTATGCACAGGAAAAAAAAATGACATGAAAGAAAGAATCAAATAGTAATGCTAGTACAACTGTATTTTAGGACAGTTTTGATGAAGGAGAAAACAATGGTGTTTTGACGGATAGTACTTTAAATTGTACAAATACCTACGTCATCAACACTGGTGTATCTTATCACATGACATTTTTGAAAAATCTGTATACTTCCTTTTAGGCAGTGGAATAGTAATATCAAATTAAGTGATGATAAAGAGAATAGTGTTACGGGTAGTGGTTCTATGTAGACTAAGATGCATGACAAGATGTTCGCTTAATTTAGCCTCAAAATTTAGTTTTCTACATTGCTCGCTTAATTCCTTACCTCCTTCTACAAAAGAAGAACCCTAATAGATCAAGCTATCTAGGACCTTAATTTTAATAGAGATTGGTCAACTATTTTAATATACAAGACTCTAAAACAAGTAAGAGATCTAGAACCAATGGAATTAGAAAAAGTAGGCACTCTTCTAAGAAATTTAATAAGAACCCTAGGATAACAAGGAACCAAGGACCCAAATTAGAGAGATTGGTTGGATTAACCCATAGTATTTAATGACTGTAAATGAAGATAGATCTAATCCCTTTGCAAGGTCATAAATTGAAGGAAGAACAATGAAGGAGCACTTATCTCCAAGAGTTCAAACCCTAATTCTTTGATCCAAAAATTCATCGTTGACTATCGTTTGAGTGTTTACAAGAGAATATATATATATATATATATATATGGTAAACTAACCTTACCCTAATTACATCAAACCCATAGGCTTTAAATGTCCATTACATATTTATGGAGCCTTACAAATAATAAAAGTCATATGAATTAAAACTACATAAAAAACAAGTATCAAATAAGCAAAACAAAATAATATGTAATGGCCAAGTATTGGCATAACTATGAGTGACACCCTCTTACTATAACCCAAGCAGTGACACTTCCTCTTAAAGATTCGGTATTGTTATCCTAGCTCTATTAAGCACTCCAAGAAGTTAAATTCAGTGCTACCCCTTGCTCTTATAGAATCAGCACTGCTACCCTAGCACTCGAAGGGTTTCATTTACAATCCCTTGTATCTTCATATGATTCGAGATCAATACAACCTTTTATAGGCCATTATTCTACCTCCCTAAAACATAATTCTACAAGGACTCTCCCATGTATGATTGCAATCTTTTAACCAATCTCTTTATCCTAGAAGAAAAAGGTACAAGCCAATGTGTTAAATCAAATAGTAAAGAAGAATACGATAGGAATCCACCTGAGTTTCATGGCTCATCTAAAGAAAATGGATGGAAGGCTAACGCACAGTCGAAGGATCCTTGAGAAATATCAAGATTCAAGGGATTTTAAAGGGACTTTCAAGCCTACAAAAATAACAAGCTAAAAGCTAAGAAGGTTGTCAAGAAATTGGTGATCAAAAGAATATCAAAATGAGACAATTAAGATCACAAATTCATATGGAATGTCAAGGAAACACATGGGAATGCTTTTGACATCAAAGGAGAAGAGCTTGAGAAAGGATTGAACAAGGGAAGCCAAGTGGCACCGCTAGGAAAGCTTTAACCAGCAATGCCTAGAAGAACTAGTAAAGCTAGGCTGAACATTTGAGAGTAAGCAACATTACTTGAAGTATAGCATGTAGCACCGCTCCTTATTGTGCTTGCTAAAGACCATTCTATGCTTAGTTTTCTTTGTTTGTTAAGCTTTAATTTGTTTCATTTTAACTCTCATTGATGAGTTTTCATTCTATCTATATTTATTAGTCATTTTGTACAAAGTTATGCTAAATTTACGATTAAATAACTACTCATTTCTTTTGTTTTTTCTTATTTTATGTAGAATGTATAAATAAGAGATGACTGAAGAAATGGGGTGAAAATAGAGCAAAAAGTATCAAACCGGCACTTAGGAAAATGGTTAACAAGTGCCAGTTTGAAATAAAGAGTTTAGAAAAATATTCTGGAAATAACAAGCACTAGTTTAGAGGAGACACAGGCGTCGGTTGTACTAATCAACAGGTAATTGTTGGTCAACTGAAAAGGCATTGGTTATTTTCAGATAATTAATGAGCAAGAACAAGACGACGAATAGGTGTCGGATTAAAGGATAGATAGGTACTGGTTTGGAGCAGGATTTAAGATCTTCAAAAAAAAAAAAAAAAAAAAAACACACACACACAACAAGTGCTGGTCTAGCTTTACAACAGGCACTGGCTTATATCGGGACGAGTCAGTTTATAGTAGATTTCAAGAGTTTTCCAAGGGCACGATAAATAGATCATTTTGCAATCTTGTTAAGAGACGAAATAAGAAGGGTGAGGGCCACTCTCAAGCCCTAGAATACCAAGGAGAAGCTTAAGAAAGGATTCAAGTCTTTTTTGGAGAAGATGAGAGCATCTTCTAGAGGAAATTGCAAGAAGAAGAAGAGATCACTTGTCTATGAGTTTATTTTCTTTTCTCTGGCATTTCCTTATTGATTCTGATTGCACTTTTATTCATTAGTGATGTATTTAAAGGGTTGAACCCTTATTTTGTTATATTTTGACATCTATTTGATTTATTTACAAATTGTTTAGGATATTCAATTGATTATTGTGTATTGTGTATTTCTACTAGTTGGGTGTTTTTGTCCTAATGATTCGAGAGTTAGAGTTAGGATTTAGAGGCTCGATTGGTAGATTTACTTTATGGGGTTCTCTTGAATCACCTCGATAGAGGGGTTTGAGAGTGAGAACTTGGTGATTGAGGGGTTGTGAAGTCGTTTAGAGATAGGGGCTTCATTTTCCCCAAATAAGATGGGTAATGGATCTTAATACCTCTTAGGATTGATTAGTGATGTAAAAATACCCGCCAATTGATATAAGGGTAGCAGACTCATAACTCGAGAAAGCATGGGTCTCATATGAGATTATATATTGGTGTCTAATTTAAGTTGTTAATTAACTAATTTAGGTTGTTAAAGTTTGACTTGATTTGGGAGATTTTATTTACTTGCATTACTTATCTTTTCTTTTCTTTCATTGGGTTTGATGACCTTAGGTGAATGCTAATGTGATAGGGTTAGCTAATTCTCCTAATGGTTCATCAATTTTTCCTAGATGAAGTGTTAACCAAACAATAGACAATAGCATAGTAGTACTTGCCACCTTACTCGAGGGAAACGATACTTACCTTTAGAACTTTATGTTACATAATGGGTATACTTACCCAAATGTATGTTGTGTGTGAATGATTTTGGTATTTTATATTTAAATTTGATTAATTTGTTTGAATTATTGAGACTATCTCTTATGCACAAGGATATACATACAAAGTACACATCTAGTTTTTTGGCGCCGGTGCCCAAGATTAAATGACAATATTTTGAATTCCTTCAGTTTTATTGACTTGGTTTTGTAATTGTACATAATTGTGAAAATGAATAACTTCTACCTAGGTAGATGTACATGTTAATTGTGGATAATTATTTGTATGTGTACTTTAGCCTTGAATTTATTAGTGTAAATGTATTTTAAAATTTCATTGTTGTTGTTATTCTGAAAGTGTTGCTTTTTGTCTAAAATATAGAACATTATATATTCATTCATTGATTCTTTGGTTTGATATTCATTGATTTGTTGAGTGAATAGTATACAACTATTCTTTTATTTAGATTTCATATTGGGTTTGAATTGATCCTTTTAGATCATTTGAAAAATCATTTTAATCTTGAGATTAATATTTGTTTTGCATTTTGATTGAATGAGGTCTTTTCTTATATGAATAGGAGAATGGAGAATTGGAGAATTTTGACTTGAAAATAGAGAGGAATTTTACAAGATTGAGGAGAGAAAGGCAAGAGGAAGGTGTGTCGACTCAAAATTTGCAAGAAGAAGGTAGATTATTTGTGCTTTTGGAGAACTTAAAAGGTATGGATCCCATTTGGAGAAGATGTTGGGATTCATGGAGATGAGCCACAAGACAGAAATGAAACTGGAAATGGAATTGGAATTGGGAGAAGAACCATAGGTGATTATCTGAGACCTTGATTTCAAGGAATCAAATCAAGTATTGTGAGGCTATGGGTTGAAGTAAATTACTTTGAGTTGAAACCTTCATTTATCTAAATAGTGCAGAAAATTGTACAATTTGATGGACTACCAAATAAAGACCCTATTGCTCACATTGCAAGTTTTCTTGAAATCTGTGACATTTTGAAGCTAATGAAGTGTCTAAAGATGCAATCAGATTGAGACGTTCCCCATTTTCATTGAGAGACCAGGTTAAATCATGGCTCAAATCTTCGCCCCTGACTTAATTTCTACTTGGAAGGATTTGGCATAGAAGTTTCTTGTAAAATACTTTCCCCTAGCTTGTACTGCTGAACAAAGGAATGGCATCTTTTCCTTTATTCAAATGGAGGGAGAGACATTTTATGATTACTGAGAGCACTGGAAGGAATTGTTGAGGAAATGCCCATACCATGGTTTGGACTTAAGCTTTCATATGTTGGCTTTTCACAATGGGCTTAATTTTACCACCAAGCAACTTTTAGAAGAGCCTGCAGGTGGTTCTACACTATCCAAAACACTCAAAGAGTTAAGAGATTTGATTAAGAGACTAGCAATGAATAGCTATTCGTGTGATAACCCGATACTTAAGGCACGTACCCAAGGAATGCATAGTATTGATACGATAGCAGGTATAGAGGCAAAGTTGAAAGCCCTCACTAAGAAGATTGAGAAAATGAATACTAATCCAAAAGCCTAAGTCATGAGCTATGATTTTTGTAGAGATTTGCACCCCAATCATAAGTGTCAATCTATGCAGTCAAATTGCGAACAATTGGTGGAGCAAATTGAATTTGTAGCAAATTCTAGACAATGGAACAATCCTTATGGAAATACTTACAATCCAGAGTGGCATAATCATCTAAATTTCTCAAGACGTAATCAAGGTAAAGCCAATCATTTCCTTAAGGTACTCAAGTTCGTCCTATAACTAGGCCTCAAGTGCCTTTACCTTATTGTGCACCTTTCCATCGACTCTCCTCAATGCCCACAAAAGCCATCACTAAAGAATTTGGTAGAGAAATTGGTATCCTGCACCGACTCACGATTCCAAGGAGTTAAGGATTCCATGTGCAACTAGGAGGCATCCATCCACAACCTCAAAAGGAAAATTGAATATATTGCAAAGTTGTTGGGCGATAAGTAATGTAGAACTCTCTGGGAAATACAGAAGCCAATCCATGTGATAAGTATAGAAATAATTGATCTTTCTCCCCATTTTACATCTTTTGTTGCTCATGGACAACTTTTTTTATGCTTTACTTCTACTTTTGCGTTTGATATTTTTTTTACTTGCTTTTGGTATGCTTTGAACAATGAACTTTTGATTTGGTTATTTTGAATGTATGATGTTGAATTTGAGCTTTTTGCTGTGATGATATTGCTGTGATGTGGCTTGAATAGTGATGTGTTTTTGTGGATGTTTTTATTGGTATATTTCCATTATGATAAAAAAAAAAAAAGAAAATAGAGAAAAGAACAAAAAGATTTTTTGTTTTGTTTTGTTTTGTATAGGCACTGAGGAAAATAGGCACCTGTTAAGCTCATGAACAGGTGCCAGCTTCATTCAGTAATAGTAACATTAAGCTACTGGAATTAAATTGCCCCTACTAGTACTTTTAATAGGCGTCAGTTAATTAGGGTAAATATAATATCGACATTGTTTTGATCGCACTGGTTCAAATTCTTTCATAACAGTTTCCTATTATTGTGTTCAACAGGCGCTAGTTAGTGTTGGATTTCTGAAATTTAACTACGGCGGTCACATTCTTCTCGCACAAAATCCTCACTTTCTCGACATGGTTGTTCCCTTCAATCTCAACCCACTCACTTACCAATCATAGCTTATCTGTGCCCATCTTCAATCTCTTCCAATTTCCCTCTATTTTTTCTTTAATTCATGATCTCTCGATTTCCTTTCCGTCCCACATTTCCAATACTCCAGGATAAGTTCCCACTTTTGTTGGTCGGCACTGATCACTACCTTCCTTACACCATTGGAGTCCTTATCCATTGTGGGGATACTCAGCCTTGGATAGCTTACACGAGTTCTCCTTGCATTGAACCATCAGTGGTATTATTTTCTTTGCCCCTTTTAGGTTTTAACTTGTCAGTCATTTAAATTGGTTTAAATTTTGGAGATTTTTTTAATCTTGAATGTGTTATATACAATGATTGAGATGCACTTAACTGTGTTTTTGTGAATGAAATACTAGAGGTTGTACTACTCTGAGGAGCTTGAGATGTAGATTGAAAGTACCTATTGTGAATGGGCATATGACTAAAAACACCATAACGTATTTTTGGGGACTTAATGTAGATATCTTAATTGCACCCCATTTTGAATTGTTAGTTGCATAGTCATCAATTAGTGGGCATTATAATATTGATGCTAAAAATTGTTGGTGTTTGGAGGGTGATTAGTGGACTTCTGTTTGATAGGATTTTGTGAAGCAATGGAAATTTTGGAGTTACGTTAAAAAAATTTTAATGTGTTATGAACACTGTTCTTGGGAAGTTGTTCTCTATTTTTTGTTGGCTATTACATTATGCTCTACTTTTGTTGACTGTGACTAATGCTGATTTGTGATTACTTTAAAGGGGTTGAAGTTTGATAAAGTTTTAAGATGCCCTGTAATTAATTTATTTTAGTTGTTAGGGGAATTTGATTTTAAGTGTTGATCTTCAATGAGATTTTGTGAATATTTGGAACCGGTTCTCTATTCCCTTTATGAATTTGGAATTATGCATTATCTTACTAAAAAAGGGAAGGGTATTAAGTTTTTGGTCTTTGAGAATGATGCATTTTATTGTAACTTTTGGTGAAGCAGAGTTGGTAAAATGGGAAGTTGTGTTTTTACTTGTGTGATGAAATTACATTATGCCTTGAGGAAGTAATTTTTGTGGATGTATAGTTACTTACTTTTGTGAACCAAGTAGAATTATTTTTTCTTTCCTTTTGTTTTGAAGTTGGATATGGAATAAACATACTGATGCTATCTTTTGTGGGTTTTTATTTACACACTTTGCTAACTTGATCTTTATTATTTTTACTCCATTGTTCTGCATTTTTACCTATGTTTTAAGATTTTGTGTTGTCGTTAGTGTTTGGGGGATGTGATTTGAATTGGTTAAGTTATGGTATTGTGGATTATATTGGAGATTGTGTTTGGAGTTGTTTTGTGGAGTTTGGGAGTTAGATTTTTTCGTTGAGTTGTTGTTGGAGGACCATATTTTCTTCATTTTCAACCCATCTTTTCGCCTATTCCTCTATACCATGCCACTAGGGATGGCAATAGGGCCGAGGACTAGAAATCCTGGTCCCGCCGCATACCCCCCGTTCCTCCCATCCTTGGCCTGTCCACAACACAAGGGAAGGTAAGGATCCCTACCACCAGCCCACCAGGAAAAAAATAATCCCTGATCCTGGCTTGATAGGGAATCGAGATACAAGGGCCTAGTTTCAGCCGCGGGAAACAGGGGATGCGAGGCCCTAGTTTGAGCCCAACGGCCCAACAACAAAACTAATGCTACTGAATACTTTACTCCACAAGCTGAACACATCTCAAGCTAAATTTAGTGACTTCTAAGTTTATAGAAACAATGGATAAAAATATGTTATTTTCACAAGTAGGAATTCAACTGCCACAAGTGTAGTTGTCCCAACACATGTCAATGCATGAAATGGAAAAATAAGACAAGACATTAAAAACGTATTGCTGCGATTCCAAAATCTTACAAAAAGATTTATACCAAAAGATAGAATTTGTAATAAAAAAGAAATAATATGAAATTTTATTATATCGAATGTTAATTTATTTATTAGAATAAATATTTACTATATATCTAAATTTATAATTCTAATAATAGTTCAAGAAAGTGCCAAAATAAATGTGTTCTATAGAGGGAGTATGATGTATTGATTATCACCACAAAAAAACTATATGAAAAACACAAGCCTTCTTTCTAGTTTTCCTGTCCTGCATAATGGGTTAGCCTATTATTTTGGGTTGTAGCTATTGTAGGAATTGTAGAAATTGTAGCAACCAATTGAATATTGTCAATCAGCTAAGAATACCAGATATTTTCATAGGCCAAATTATTATATATTAGCCATTGGAATCGATAGCAAACACTTCCATCCAATTTCCCCAATGTTTTGAATTTTTTTCGTCCCTTCATGAAATTAGGCATATTTATACTCCCGTCTAAAAACATTTGACTTCCATAAATATTTGTTAGAACAAACAAAGAAAGAATTAACATTCAAAATGAATGATCACAAGAAAATAAAAACGCAGCAAAAAGTGCAATTTAAAATTTTTCTAAGCTAAAGTTATTAAAGTGAAATAGCTCTTTTATTAATTAATTAATCAATTTGAACCCAATATAAACTTATCTAAGATAATTAATTAATAAACTAAGTTAATAGATTAAGTTGGCCCAATAAATTACTCTAGCGAAATAAATAAATAATTAGGCTCTTTGAATAATTCTTCTAATATTAAATTTACCCAATAAGCCTATAGAGTAAATAAATTTATATGTGTTACTTGAGCTACTTAGGAGACCAAAAAACATATTATTTTTTACTACTAAAATTACCAGAATACCATTGCTAAGAAATAGTTGTATTTAGTCATTTTAAAGATTGTATTTATTACTATATGAAAATATTGACTCCAAGAATAATATTACAAGTGCAGTGTCTTCGACCTATAGGTGTAATGATGAAAATACTCCTCTACGTAACACCCGTCATTAAGATAGGAAAAATGCACTAACACATTTCTTAATGATATCTACCATCCTTTGATAACTAGTCCGATAATTTGTTACTTCTAGTACATGTCCACTTATCTCATTGAGCTACCTAAAAGCATACATATTTAGTCACATTTTTCAGAGCCATAGATTATTTAGATTATCCCAAACAATCATAAGAAGGTGATTTCTTCATGTAATGAAATATAAAAACTCTATTATATAAGTCATTCTTAATTAACCAGAGTTATACATCTAACGTATAAGGTTATTAGCCTTGCATTAAGACCTCATCCATCATACATCAAAGTACACAAGCCTAACTTCATCAGACCACCAACTTATACTCAAGTCTTAGGGTACTCATCCATGCAATAGTAGCGATAAATTAATCTTTATTTTTTTTATACTTTTATAAAGATTATTATCGTGTGGTTTTGTTCTACGTATTCGAAATATGCTTACACTTTGGCGTGAGTGGACTACTCACTCATTAAAAGTAAACCATTCCGTATTTAGAAACCATAGTGTAATAATATAAACCTTGATGTAGTGTCTAGCTTCATCAATCAATTGAGAATATTTTTCTCTTATGTGTTAGTAGCCCATAATATGCACCTTATTGTGAAAGCACGACCCAATCATATAAACTACTTACTAATATACTTAGACCTTAATGTGGACATATGTGTAAACAAATAAACATTAATGAATGAAATATTTATTAATTTCCAAAGTATAGAAATACATTGTCCATTTTGTGCATACATTCCAATAATCTCCCACTTGTACTAAATAGATTATGATAGTCTAAATGTACCTACCTCTATAACATCCAAGTGTCTTCGAAACATCTTTTCTGTCAAAGGCTTAGTAAATGAGTTTACCAGATTATTTGCAGAGGAAATCTGATTAACCAATATCTCTCATTTCTGGATGAACTCCCAGATTAGATTATACTTCCTCTTAATATGCTTGCATTTCTTGTAGTTTCTTAGCTCCTTGCATTGTGACACAGTTCTAGAATTGTCACAAATATGGTAATGGGTCTGTCTATTTGTAGCACAACTCTAAGTTCTGTGAGGAACTTCCAGAGCTAAACTGCTTTTTTTGAAACTTCTGAAAGTGCTACATACTCAGCTTCCATAGTGAAATTTGCAATACGAGATTACTTAATACTTCTCCATAAAATAGCCCATCCAGAAAAAGTGAAAATATATCAATTAGTGAATTTTCTTTCATCTTTATTCACCTAGAAGTTTGAGTCAGTGAAACCAGTAGGAACTAAATCATCAACTCTATAAACAAGTATATAATCCTTCGTTCCCTTTAAATACTTGAGAATATGTTTTATAGCTTACCAATATTTTTCCTCTGGATTTGACTGATATCTGCTAACCATACCTACTACATAGCAAATATCTGGCTTTGTACAAAGCATGACATACATAAAACTTCCTACTGCCGAAGTATAGGGAATCCTACTCTTTCTTTTCTTTTTCTTCTTGTATCTTAGGACACTACTTGAAAGATAAGATCAATCTATGCCTAAAAGGTATAATTACCCCTATATACTGATCCATGGTAAACCTGGCTAATATCTTGTCAATATAAGTAGATTGGGATAAGTTTAATATTCTTTACTTCTTATTTTTAGGAGGTTTTATTCCAAGAATGTAGCTAGATTCTTCTATATTTTTCATGCTAAATTGACTTGATAGCTAAACTTTTATAGATGACAATGCCCCTACATCATTCCAAATGAGTAGAATATCATCTGCATCAAGTATCATAAAAGACATTTTGTTCACATCTGTCTTCCTATACATGCAAGGTTCATCTATGTTTTGTATGAAATCATAAAACTTTATAGTCTCATCAAAACATATCTCCTATACATGTGATGCATACTTAAGTCCATAAATGGACTTATTAAACTTATAAACCATATGTTCTTGGCTTTTTGCAATAAAACCTTCAAGTTGGGCTATATAGATGTTTTTGCTAAGATAATCATTAAGAAATGCTGTCTTAATATTTATTTTTCATATCTTGTAGTCATAATAACATGCGATGACAAAAAAAAAAAAAAAAAGGAATAGATTTAAGCATGGTAATAGATGAAAACGTATCTTCATAATCGATCCTTTTTTTTTTTTTTTGAGTATAATCTTTTGCAACTAACCTTATTTTATAGACTTTTGCCAAAATTTCTATCTGCACTCTCTTTTTCTTGTATACCCACTTACACTTTATAGGTTTAATCTCTTTTGGTGTAGTGACAAGATCTCAAACTTGATTGAGATATATAAACTCAATCTCAGCATCCATTTCTACTTGCCATTTACCTACATCAATATAATTAATAGCCTCATTATATCTAGTGGGAACTTATTTCTGATAGTTGGAAACTACCTCAAAGGCTTTTCTAATCCATCTTTCTGAAGCCTTAGATATCCTCCTAGTATGAGGTGATTCATTTTGTATAGGAATATCAGGGTGTGCCTTTTTAGGTTCCTCAACTAGGGTACTAAAAATTGAAATATCAATCAACTTCTCTTCCAATTCCACCTTACTCAATACCTTAGTGGGTACACCTTGTTTATCCTTCAAGTATCTAGCATAAGTATTAATAAGTAAATTTTACTCTTGAGGATGATAAAAATATCTACCCCTTATTCCTTTTGGATATATTACGAAGTAACACAATTTCGATCTTGGTCTAGCTTACTTTCTTTAGCCAATACATAAGCTAAACAACCCCATACCTTGAGATGATTCATACTAGGCTTTTGTCTAGTCCATATCTTATAAGGTGTCCTAGGTACTGATTTGGAAGGAAAAAAGTTCAAAATATATGCTACTGTCTCTAGAGCATATCCCCCCCCCCAAAAAGGAAGAGTTGCATGACTCATTATACTTTTAACCATTCCCATCAAAGTTCTATTTCTTCTCTTAGTTACTTCATTCTGTTAGAAAGTCTTAGGTACAGTCAACTGAGATACTATTTTATAATGTGCCAAATAATCATTGAATTCACTTAGGAAGTACTCTCTACCACGATCCGATCTAAGCTTATTGACTAATTTACCTATATGATGCTCCACTTCAATCTTAAATTTCTTGAATTTATCTAAAGAGTCAGGCTTGTGTCTTATCAAGCAAAACGTAACCAAAATACGTATGATCATCTGTGAAAGTGATGAAGTATTCATACTCTTCTCTAGCTGGTATAGACATAGAACTACAAATTTTAGTGTGAACTAACTCAAGTATTTCTTTAGCTCTTCTGCATTTTGAGTAAAGGACCTTTTGGTTATTTTACTCATAAGACAAGATTCACGGTGAGGCCATTTCTCCAATTTCAATGAGTTCAAAAACTCATTTTAGATTAACCTTTAAATCCAATTATGATTTATATGTCTAAATCTTAAGTTCCATAGATACGAGTTGTTTGATGTGGCCCTTCTCTTCTTATTATCAAGTTCAGTCTGAGTATTATTTATTTGATGACATATAGGATTAATATAAAAGAGATTGTTGTATATGTTTGCAGAACAAATAATTTTTCCATCTCTATTGATTGAAATGCTAGAATGGATAGAAGTAGAATATTCTTGATTAATTAATCAATCTTGAAGCTGAAATAAAATTTTGTTTGAAACTAGATATATATAAAATATCTTTTAAAACTAAAATCCTATTATAATCAAATAAAAGTTTCAAGTCTCCCACTACTTCAGCCCATACTTGTACTCTGTTTCCTACTTAAAGTCTATACTCTCCTCTATTAAGTCTTCCTATCTTGCTGAACCCTTGTAAGGAGTTATAGATGTGGTCGGTAGCTTTAGAATCAATAATTTAAGTGGATAATGATCAAACCATAAAAAATAGACTCTAAATAAAGAGTAATACATGAGGAGGACTTGGCCAAGAAGTCTAGACAATTTTTCTCGAAGTGTCCCTTCTTACCACACTTGAAACACTTGTCCTCCGGCTTGGCAGTGAGCTTGGACAAATTGGGCTTAGATCCCTTAAACTGGGCCCCTGCATTGTTTTGGACTTTCTTCTTCTTAAGCTTCTTTAGCTAGACCCGTTTTAGAAGATGAGCTAGAACGAGTAACCCAAACCATTGACACAAGCTTCATGATTTTCTCAGTAGCTTGGAATTTTTTCATTAACTTAGTTATAGACATACTCAACTTATTTATGTTATAATTTAACTTGAACTAAGAGTACAAATCTATTAAAGTCTTAAGAATCATGTCAATTTGGCTCTTAGGATCTATTATTGCCCCTAGGAACTTGGCCTCCTGGAAGTGAACAATCATCTTGAGCATATACTCGTGAACCGATACCCCATCAGCCATCTTAGTATCTATGATTACTTTAAGAGCTTCCTGCTTTGCGGGCCAACTCTTATCAACAAACATGGTGCATAATGATATATCGATAGTAGGCATGTTCTTGTACTTAGACTAACGAATATTTGACATAGAAGCTAACATATAGTAACATGTCATCTTATCGGCTTTCTTTCATGCCCTCTCAGCCTCACATTCCTAGTCCGTAGAATCTTCTCCAATTTCAGGTTAGGGGTCAGTCAAAACATACTTGTACTCTTTCTCAATGAGTACTATGTTTAGATTCCCCTTACAATCCACAAAATTAGAATCAAATTATGTTAATTGGACCTAATTATGTGGATTGTAAAAGGAATCTAAACTAGTATTAATCCACATACAAGCCACTACTCTCACTACTTACGGATAATCTAGTATTAATGCTTCCAACGATAAGCTGGCGGACATTAACACATATCCTAACATTAATTATAATACCTCTGTTAATTCTAGATTCTTGTAGAAATTCATCTTACAAGGGGTCATGCCCAAAATGACACGAGGATAATCACAATCTCTAACAGGAATTCGTAATAGAAGCCATGGAGCCATTGGAATGCCCTTTCCTACTTAATCTTTTGAGAAAATTAGGCTTTTGGAAAAAATATATATTTTCTTAAAATAAATATTAACTTTAGTGAAATCCAAAAAATTCAACCATTATTCTTTATGTCAAGGATATGTAAGAGAATAAAATGTGAATTTTTGTTTTCACTACTTAAGTTAAAACTATTTTTTAAGAACTAAACTTAAAATATTTAAATTTAAAATATTTTGCATATCAAGGATAAAACCCTTTGGAAGAATAAACCTTAAATTCCATTTTAAATTCCTTAGTTCTAATTAAAAAATATTTTCCTTAATTATTTTATCTAGAGAAAAATTTAATTTCTCAAAAACCTTTGTGCATTTGATCACAAAATTAAATCATGCCTCCAAAAATAAATTTTTTACATGCTATTTCTATTCTTTAATTCTTATATGATCAAATAATGGATTAAACATCAAAATAATAAAATTAAAATAATCTTGATTAATCCTAAAGTAATTCCTCCTTTACTAACCATTTTCATACAAAATTATTTATCACAATAAATAAACCACGGTAAGAAAATAATCTCGTATGATATGGGACCCTAAAAGAAAAAGAAAAAAGCAAAATACAAGGAAAACACTGGAAAAAATTCCTAGACTTCTTCTGGGAACAACCGATCCGCACAGCAACAAAACTCGATCCGAACCGATTAAAAATTGAACAAAATTGAAACTCGTTCTCAATTGTTCCTTGTAGCCGATCCATGGCTTGCTACAAGACATAGATCGCCTAGCTCCAACAAAACATGAAAAATGGTTGCTGCCTTCATTCCAAACCTGGACTATCTTGATTTTTTTCACTCACAAAGCTATAGCTGCTTGGCTCCCCAGCCATGACCGCCTTGCACCCTAGTTATGCGGGGCTGGGCCTTCAAGGTGGTGATCGTTTGTTCCCCGTGAGTGACTTTCTGCACAATCTTCCTTTGTTCAATTTTCTTCCTTCTTTTCCATGGGATTCCAATATTGATCATATTAGAAAAGGATAAGAGTCAATCTTTAATATCTGTAAATAACCACTATTTGTTAGCAAAAGATAGTGTTAGTTGTAACTTACAGCTCTTTGTTATTATTTGTAGTTATCTTGTACAAAACAAACTCTATATAATAGAACCCATCTCAAAGTAAAAGAGTGGGCATTCCCATTTTACATGGTATCAGATTAGGTTACGATCCTTCTCCTCTTCTCATCTTCTCATGGCAACCTCTTCATCTATGTCCTCTTTCTCTTCTTCTCCTATCTTCAATGTCAACATCTCCGATTTTGTTACTGAAAAATTGGATATGACTAATTATCTTACGTGGTCCTACTTGTTTCGTCCCGTCCATGATATTTATGATCTAAGCGATCATATTTCTGCCTCTCCAACCAAACATCCATTTCATCCCATGCAAACAAGAGCTAAATATGGCATCTCTAAACCAAATCCAAAATACAATCTCTTGGCAATCAATGACCCATCTACAGTAAAGATTGCAATTGCTGATTCTAATTGGAAACAAGTGATGGTGGATAAATTCAATGCATTAGTAGCAAATGATACATGGACATTGGTGCCACGACGTTCTGATATGAATATCGTTGGATGCAAATGGGTCTTTCGACTTAAACAAAACGTGGATGGATCTCTTGACAAGTATAAAGCTCGTCTTGTTGCAAAAGGCTACAATCAACAAGAAGGAATCAACTTCTTTGACACATTTAGTCCCGTGGTTCACCATGCAACCATTCGTTTACTTCTTACTCATGCCTTGACACAAAATTGGCAAATCAAGTAGTTAGATGTGAAAAATGCCTTCCTTAATGGCACTCTTAATGAAGAGGTATACATGCTTCAACCACTTGGTTTTAAAGATTCCACTCATCCAGATCATGTTTGTCGTCTCCAAAAAGCCTTGTACGACCTTAAATCCTCGAGCTTGGTTTTAGCGCTTCAGTAAAATTTTTTTCTCTTGTGGCTTCTCTAGCTGTAAATTGGACAGCTCGATGTTTGTTTCTCATCATAGGTAGGTCACTCTCATTCTACTCTTATATGTTGATGATATTATTCTAACTGGTTTTGATTTTGTGGCACTTCAAAAGTTCATTGCCACTCTGAAGCAACAATTCTCAATGTCTGATATGGGTGATCTTCACTATTATTTGGGAATTCAGGTTACTCATTCCTCTCAAGGAATATTTTTAAATCAGTCTAAGTATGCAACTGATCTTCTTGCTAAGATGTCCATGATTGATTGCAAGCCGGTTACGACACCTGTGTTCGGTTCTAAACTATCCATCCATGATGGTCAACCTCTATCTAACCCCACTAAATTTCGAAGCTTGGCAGGTGCTCTTCAATATCTTACTACAACACGACCAAAAATTGCATTTGCCGTTAATAGCATTTGTCAATTCATGCACAAACCCACTACTTCCCATCTTCAAGCTAGAAAGCGCATCCTTCGCTATATCAAAAGAACGGTGAGTTCTAGTCTTCATCTCCAAGCCTCTTCTGGCACTATTTTGATTGCTTATGCGGATGCAGATTGGACTGGTTGCCCTGACACAAGGTGCTCCACGACAGGTTTAGCAGTGTTTTTTTGTGGAGTTCTTGTGTCTTGGGGATCTAAGAAACAACATACTGTTTCTCGGAATAGTACTGAAGCTGAATACCGGGCTATTGCCCATACTACAGTTGAGTTACAGTGGATACAAAATATCTTAACAGAAATGGGTGTCAAGAAATCCCGTCCGCCAGTCCTTTTCTGTGACAATGTCAGCACCATTTATCTCACTGCCAATCCATTATATCATTCTTGAACTAAACACTTGGAGCTGGACTTCCATTTTGTGCAAGAACGAATTGCAAATGGACAACTACACATTTGGTATGTACTAACAGAGTTACAAATCGCTAACATCTTCACCAAAACTTTAAATAATACTCGATTTGTTCCACTTAGAGACAAACTCAACATCACCCCTCCATGTTGATCTTGCAAGGGGGTGTTAGAAAAGGATAAGAGTCAATCTTTAATAGCTGTAAATAACCATTGTTTGTTAGTAAAAGATAAAGTCAGTTGTAACTTATAGCTCTTTGTTATTATTTGTAGTTATCTTGTACAAAACAAACTCTATATAATAGAACCCATTTCAAAGTAAAATAGTGGGCATTTCCATTTTACAGATCAGATACCAATTTTTGTTACAATAATTTATTGATTAAATTGAAATATAACATCAATCACCTATGCCTTTCAAAACGAGGCGTACACAAATTCTATAGGAAAGCGATTAACAAAAATTACAGGTGTCTATACCTCTATCCGCGAGGAGTGCACAATATCTACCCATATCAAAAAACTATAAGAGATCTATACAACCATAAAGATTAAAATTTTAATTAGTAAAAGAACCATCTTTTCGATTATTAACCCTAAGCATACTCCTAGATTATAACTTGACTCTGATACCACTTGAAGGATCGCAGGAAAATAAAAATGTAGCGGAAAGTGTAATTTAAATTTTTTTCCTTAGGCTAAGATTAGGAGTACTTACTTTTAGGGCATTTAATTTGAATAACTGGAGCTGGATTCAAAATCGATGAAGCTTCTTCATTTGGAACAATAATTTGTTTCACAGGAATACCAGTTAGATGTCGACTCATTTGGATCAAATACTTACTACATTTGTTAGCTCTTAACCTTCCAAAGTATTCTCTGAACATATTATAGACTTCTACCGATGAAAGTAGATTAGGGTGAAGAAAATGGAAGAAAACGAAAAAGCTAAATGTTGAGGAAAAATGAAGGAAGAAAAATAGCAAGAAAAATGGTAGCTTTTGATCTTGGCTGAAAACTAAGCTATGTCTATGTTTTGCAATTCGATCAAGTTTTTAAAACCACATACACGACTATTTAATTCCTGAATAGCTTTCCTATTTCAAAAACACAAAGCAACTGCTTTTTTTTTTTTTTTTTCCTTTCCTTTTTCCCTTGTTTCCTTTTATGTGGCGGCTATTCCAAGTTTCCAAACCTATAGCAACCTCACCAAAAATGCTGGTGGGCCAAGGTTCTCTTAATTAGCCCAAAATTAATTATATTAGCTCTTTTATTAATTAACTAATCTGCTTGGACCCAATATAAAATTACCTAAGATAGTTAATTAATAAACTAATTTAATAAATTAAATTAGCACAATAAATTATTCTATCCAAAATAAACAAATAATCAAACTCTTATAATAATTCTTCCAATATTAAATTTACCCAATAAGTCCATATATTAAATAAATTTACTAAGATTATTTGAGTTACTTTGGGGACCAAAAGATATATTATTCTTGGCTACTAAAATGGCAAAAATACCCTTGTTAACAAATAGTTGTTTTTTGTCATTTTAAATATTCCATTGATCACCATATGGAAATGTTAACCACAAGAATAATATTGCAAGTGCAGTGTCTTTGACATACATGTGTAATGACGAAAATACCTCTCTACGTAGCAGCCGTCATTGAAATAGAAAAAATGCACTAACACATTTCTCAATAACATCTACCATCCTTTGATAGCTAGTCCGATAATCCATAACTTCTAGAATGTATCCACTTATGTCAGGGAGCTACCTAAAAGCCTCTATACTTTGTCACGTTTCTCAGGTCCCTAAATTATTTAGATTATCCCGAACAATCACAATGAGGTAATTTCTTCACGTAATGAAGTATATAAGCTTTATTGTATAAGTCCATCTTAATTAACCAGAGTTATACACCCAATGTACAAAGTTATTGGCCTTGCGTTAAGACCTCACCCATCATACATCAAAATACACAAGTCTACTTTCACTAAACCACTAACTTATACTAAAGTCTTAGGGTAATTGTCCACCTAATAGTTATTTTAGTACATTTATAAAGATTATTATTGTGTGATCCAGTTTTATATATTCCAAATATGCTTACACTATTGGTATGATTGTACCACTCATTGGTTAAAGGTAAACTATTTCTCATTTAGAAATCACAGTGTATTGATCTAAACCTTAATAAAGTTGGACACTTCATCAATCGATCAAGAAATTTTTTTGCTTATGTGTTAGTAACACATAATCTACACCTTAGTGTGAAAGTACAACCCAATCATATAGATTACTTACTAACACACTTAGACCTTAATGTGCACATATACGTAAACAAACAAACATTAATGAATGAAATATTTTATTAATTTTCGAAATATAGATTTACATTGTCCATTTTGGGTATACATTCCAACATAAAATTCATTTCCTTGTTTCACAAAAAAAAAAAAAAAAAAATCTACTGACTTTACAAGTTTCTAATATTATACATGAACTAGGAATTCAAATGGAGACTTGATTATGGTGAATTTCCAGTTGGTTTATAAATGTCATTTAATCTCATTCAAAGTATGCTATTTTCTTGGTATGTTATGGAAGACTTCCTCTCCCATTAGTCACCCAACAATTTCCATTCATTATTACCAAAACTTCCTTTACACAATAGAGGTAATACGTAAAAATTTCTACCAACACCTTCTATACCAAGATGACACTACTTAGTTTATCAAAAAATTAGAAGCATACCTCACAAATTTCAGCTCTATTCTAGAAAATGCAAAGACTTCTACATGACCCCCACCAGTGCAAATCCCACACAACAAACTACTTGAACATGAAGAATGTAAGAAAGGTACCATATCTAAAACAATTTACAAATGCTAGACTTCTCCCCATAGAGAAAATAAAAAATAGAGATTAGAGAACCTGAGATGGAGGAGGCACCAGCTGCGCAACAGAGAAGCGGACCGAGATCAGCTAAGTCTTGGCTTAGAGCTTGAGGGCGGCGATGGCGTGGTGAACAACATAAGAGAATAAAGAAGGAAGATAGGTGGAGCTGAATAATGGGCAGATTTTATTTAATCTGATTTTATATTTTATAAGTATTTTTTTATTATATGAGCTAATATAATATTAGCTTATATAAAGCTCTATTTTTTATTATATTTTTTGTTTTTATTTTGAATTAACATAAATAAAATATAAGCTTGATTATTAAATTATTAAATTCTATTACTTGTTTTATTTTTTGTATTTAACAATTTAACAATGCCTTTATTATTAAATTGATGAATACAAAATCTCTTCCATATTAAAATATATTTATATTCTGGTTTCGTTTCCTTTTTGTGGGATATTTGTAAGATAGGGGTAATTAATTACTCCTATTTATATTTATCTAATAATTTACAAAACAAAATAATCCAAATCCTAGACCATTTCCTTCAAAAAAAGGGGCGCGGGGAAGAGGGGGGGGAATGGAACATTTAGGCAATGTTTGGGTTTAAATCTAAAATTTGAATAGAGAAATTTAAATTTCCAATAAAACAAGTAATGACTCTAAGAATCCACAATTTAGAGAAATTTAGCAAAGAAAAAAAAAACTCTATCAATTATAAGGAAATTAATATGACCCTCAAGCAAATGAAATACTACATATCTATATAATATCAATTTAAACTCTCAATTTGGAAAAAATACGACTGAACTAGTACGTTATAAATCTCAACATTTTAGTACTTAATTTATAGTTCACAAAAAAAAATATTGTGATAATTTAAGGTAGGAAGAAAGGAAGAAATTATCCACCTGGATACAAATTTATAAACCAAGCATTTTTTAATTTGAACTATTTCATAAATGTCTTTATACACACAAACACACACACAAAATAATAAAGAAATCTAAGGACAATAAATTTTATTAATAAACTAATCTAAAGTACTTTTAGTCAAATTATTTAAAAAATAAAAAATATAATGCCTAGAATATTAGAGAAATAAGAATAAATAAAAAAGACATGCATACACATATTATTATAAATATAAATACTTTTAAAATTAATTATTTTATAAATACATATATATTTATTATATATGCACATTATTTTTTACATACTAATTATATGTACTTATATTTTGTGATAATATATATATATATATATATATAACCGTGTGTGTGTGTGTGTGTGTGTGTGTGTGTGTGTGTGTGAGCTTTTGTTATTTTGAAAATCCCTTAACTTTTTGGGATAACAATAGACAAAAAGAAAAATAAAATTAAGTTACCTAATTAATGTATGGATATGCATATATACATATATACATTTATGTATTATATATTGTGATAATTAATATATATAATATAACATATATTAAAATATTTTATACATATAATTAAAACATTTAAAAATATAAATATTTTTAATATTTACTGTAATAAAAATTTTTATATTTAATATTAATATATATAATTTGTATTTTTAATATAATACGAATTATTATATATATATATATACACACACACACACACACACTATATACACTACATATAGTATACATTATATATAGTATGCATATATACATTATATATTACAATAATTAATAGATATTCACACATTATATATATAATTATTATATATACGTATACTAGATATATAAATACATATACAAACTATATGTATACTATGTGTGGCTATCCGGGCTAGCGGCCTAAGGTAGGCGGAGTGGGGGCGGGTCGGGAGTCATATGATCCCCATCCCCTGCTGGCCATACCTGGTGGGCCAATGTATAGAGCCCATCCCCGTCCCTATCACCGCTTAAATCGGAGAATCTCCAATCTAGTCGAATCGGGCCAGGCTTCGATTTAAACCGGAGAATTGCCATCCCTACATGCCACCTTAATCATCGAAGCTTCCTCTTAAGAGGAAGAGCCATAATTAGTTTCTTCATCCTAACCAGCCACCGATACTAACACTCCCACTCCTCTTTGTCATTTCGTACATACATTATGTGAGGAGTGGTACATGACTAAACTCCATGACAAGATTATTGTGGAGAAGACTATAGACCTCTGATTTGAGGGGGATATGAGGTTGGTTGAGGTTAGACAGATAGGATAGGCTCCTGCCTTAGAATTGAGTGGTGCATATTTTCTGAAGGATTTTTTTGGCAACATGTTTAGAAGCATCGCAAGTGCAAAACCCCAAAAATTCCAAAAGAACCTAATACACCTATTTGTAGGTGAATAAAATCCCAATGATTATTAAGTTCTAATCCTTCAACCTCTCTCTCGAGTTAGTCGAAGGAAAACCAACATTGAATCCATTAATTGGAACTTAACTCCTAACCTCGTCTCTTGAAATTTATTAGGAGAAAGCAATCCAAATAACAAATCCAGCACAATAAAAGCAAATAATCTTTCATTGGGAATTGGAAATCAACAAATTAATAGTAGATTTAATACAAGAACAAAGTGGGTTTATTCCTTCAAGAACAATTAGAATAATGTATACAAATTGATAGAAGAAAACAAAGAAAAAAGAGTAAGAAATGCTCATACACAAGCTATCTTTTTGTCTCTATCTTTAATCTTCTTGAATCAACCGCCAAATCTCTTCAATCTCTTCTCTTGTATGTGGGTATTATTTCCTATTGTTGGCTGTCTCTCTCTGTGTTGATAGCTCCTATTTATAGGCCTAAGGAAGCACTAGAAATGGTGGTTGAATTTGAATAGTAGATCTGACTTGCGATATGAACCTTCACTGTTAAGGGCTTGATTCGGCATCTATTATTTCTAGTAACTTCATTTTTTGTCTCTCTATTAAATCGACAGCTGTTATTATTGAGAATTGGTGCTTGTTATTTCTTTTTTTTTTCATGAACTGTGTCTTTTTTAAGCAGCAGCTGGTCCATGGCTTGAAGATTATTCCTTGTCTTCAAGAATTAGTTCTTTTTATTCTTGTTTTTCTTGAAGCTTCCTTTATTCAATCCTACACAAATAATATACAAGTGTCGAAATTAGTAGTCATTTAGGCATTATTTTTATAACAAATGATTTATAATTTATCTAGGAATTATGTATATAATAAGCACACATCAAGTTGAGGGTATGCAAAATTGAACAATAATCAGTAATGGAGGATAATCAGAGCCATTCCTAAAAAAAAATGCGTAATAGATGTAGCATGGAATTACTCTGACTATTGTTGGCTAAATAAGATTCTATCAAGACTTTCACGACATGGCCTTAAACCGTCATGCACCCAAGTGAAACGACTGCCTGTAAAGGAACATGATCTCAACCCACAATCATTAATGAAGAACACAAAATCAGTTATAGCCAGATTACAAAGGGAGCTAATACCCACATATTCTAAAATATGCTCCACAACATTAAATCACCACCAAGAAGCCCAAAACCAAATGATTATTTCTAAATGAAATTAAATCAACCCACAAACACCCAGTACAAGAAAACCTGAGATTTGCGATGGCTTATCGTGTTGCTAATACGTCGCTAATTGTAATTAAGCCGTAGCTGAATACGTGGTCGCTAAATGAAATTTTAGCGACGGCTTACATTAGCCGTCACTAATAGAAAGGGTTTAGCGAGAGTAAAAAATCCAGTCAACGAAATTGTAGCGATCAATTTAGCGACAGTTTAGAGACGGGATCGCGAGACCTTTTTTTATTTCTTTATATAGAATTATAGAAAATTAATTCATGCCATAGCTAAACCGTAGCCAATTGAGCGACGGATTAGAGACGGCAGAAATTCCTTTGCAATTTTGGCAACGGTTTAGCGACGACTATCTGAATTTATTTTACGCATTTAATTAAATTACTGTCGCAAAATCATAGCTAATTCTGTGATGGATTAGCGATGGTAAAACTAATTTGAGTTGAATTTATGGAAATATATTCCACCGTAGCAAATCCCTAGCTAAAGTAGAAAGGGATTAGCGACAGCTAAGAAGTTTAAAATTTCCTGCCATCGCTAATCCGTAGCTAAATTAGCTACGGATTAGCAACGGTCCATAGCTAACCCATCGCTAACCCATAGCTAGTTTATTTAATTTTTTTTTAATGAAAACGCCTATTTTGAAATTATTTTGAACCACATGTAGCATATTACACATTTAAACAATATATAACACACAAAACATGAATTCAGAAAACTGCATAAACTGATTTCATTAAATTGGAAAAGAAATTAATTAGCTCAACAATATAAAATAAATAATAGGATAATTGTAATGTGTCAAATGGTATTATCTTTTAACAATGTAATATAAATGAAAAAAAATGTATAATAGAATCCCTAAACTATGGAAGCAGTGGTGCCAGCTGAAGGAGGTGGGGGCGGAGATCGAGGTGCAAATGGGTCGAAGGATAAGGATCTGGGGGCGGAATGAAGGAGTTGCCACTAGTGTTGTCCTCCCCATCGGTTGCCCGTGTCGATGGTATCTGTAGTATGGGAAATTCGAACCTCTCTGATATCAGTGCCATCCAACTATGAATATGATCAACTTTCTGATCAAAATTCCTCGCAAGCTCCTGTCTCACCACTTGCACCCTCTCCTCTACCCTCTTCTTGACTATCTGCTCAATGTTTACAACTGTAGAGGTCTCCGTGGACCATGAGGAACTCCCCTGGGGCTGCTGCATGGCTCGGACTGCCTCCAAGCCAAGTCCAAAAAACGCGGCCTCTATTGAACCCGCCAACCACCTTAATAAATTGTGTCCGGTCATCTAGGATAGCAATAGAGGTGATGCTTCCAGACCCAGTAGAAGAAGCCTGAGTAAGGTGCTCCTTAGTAGCCATCACGTCCTCCTAAATTGAGAGAAGTCATTTCTTTTTAAGTGAAATGTAACCAAATGTAAAGTATTTTTTAATACACAATTTTTAACTCTTTACCAATGTCTTGTAAGAACGCTCGTTGACGTACTGCCCTTGTCTATCCCCACTCTGAAAAGTATGCAGCCTCTTATACCAGTCAATATGAGAAAAGTCATTGCCCATCTTGTGCCGCTGCAATTACAATGATAACTGATTAGAATATTGACTGAAAATATATTAAATGAAGTAAAATTACAAAACATGCGAACACTTAAAGAAAATTACCATACAATCCTCGTGGATAGTGAACGAGACCGAGCCTCCAGTATGAGTCACAGTGGCACAACCCCTGTTCCTCCTAGTAGTGGAGAAGACCTACTAAAACTCCTATATGCTCTAGCTCTGCCTCATCTGCTCCTAGATCTAATTGTCAATCCAGGAAGGGGACTAACCAACTGGGGTCGCCCTCTGAGCCTTGGACAAGTTGTCCAAAAGACGAGTTCTGCACTTGTGCTCCCAGTTGGCCCGGATCTGACCATTATGATTATCGGCCCAAGGAATAGCTTTTGCAAAAAATTACATTATATTCGAAGTTGTTAATATATTATAAATATCAAAATCCATAAATATTATGCATTTATATAATAAATAGTAACTTACTCCGAACTCTTCGAACCAGAAGTTCTTCACGTGCATCGAGACATCCACAAATGTGGTGTAGGGCCCGTCAAAATACCTTTGGAATATCGAGGTGATCTCCCGCACACAGCGATGGGAACCAGCAAATCTTGTTTGTAAAATTAATCATGAAGGTTAAAAATTAAAGTGAGTGAAATATACTTAAGTAATTATAATCCACTCATAAAAAATAATATAATGAACAAAATAATACCCGTCAGCTTGTGGTGGAATTAACGGCCATGGATTGTAGTCCTGAGCTCCAGGCAGAAAAGATGCTACAAATGATGGAACAATAGGAGACTCACTGCCTTGCACAAGTGGTGTATCTCCCGGATGCTGACCAGGTGCTGGGATCTGTGGAGCATGCCTAGGTGATGGCGTGCAGTCTCGTGTATGAGCACGGTTTGCATCAGCTGAAGGTTGCTGATCTTGAGTAGATATATCTAAGAGGGAAAAACACAATTAAAAAAAAAATGTAAGTTTGGGAAAAAAAACGTCACATTTTCTCACTAATATATATACATAAAAGTAAATTGTAACTTGTACTTCACGTACGTGGAGATCAATATGGACCTACGAAGAACTAATCAACTAATTAAAATATACTATTCGCTTGAGTCTTCCTCTGAAGTGTACTCCTCAGAATCAACTTTTGTCTGAGAATCTATTTCCCAATCATCCTCATCATCAGATACATTGTAGTTCAAGTCTTGGACGGGTTCTAATGTTTCCTCCTGAACATCCAGTAACTCATTTATGCCTTCTTCATGTGTTAAAGGACCAAGATCAACAACCAAAGATATACTCATTGCATCATTGTCATCGACTTCTTCTTGGTAAGCCATATCAACGATGGGTGTATCAACCACATATCGCGCTTTCATTTTGCATACTGCCATCCAATCAGATTTTGGTCTTTTAGTTCCTGGATATGTTATAAAGTACACTTGATGTGCTTGTTGGGCTAATACAAAAGGATCATATTTAGGGTAATCCTCTTACTATTGATGTCTACCAACTTATATTATGGGTGTATTCTAATACCCCGATTTAGAGCAGGGTCAAACCAATCACACTTAAAAAGCACAACTGTCTGTATTGGATGACCAGGAAATTTAACCTTAATAACCTCTTTTAACACCCCATAATAATCAACACCACCATAATCATTCTAGCCACCATTAACACAAACTCCGTAATTAACACTTTTTCTACCTTCTGCGTGCTCACTGGTGTAAAATCGATAACCATTAATTAAATACCCTTGAGATGATTTCACCTGTCTCGATGGTCCCCACGAGAGATTTTGCAAACATTTGTTTGTCACTCCATTGATAGGATCACGCGCCTACAAGAAATGAATTGTAAGATATACCTAAATTTGTATTTAAGTTATTTAACATACTATTCATCAAACATTATATAGGTAACTTACGTAATTTTTGAACCATCCAGCAAATTCACTCTCTATCTTTCTGTCCACTTCTAACTCTGTGATACATGGGTGTTGGGATCATAAAGAAGCTGAGAAATACCTTATATAAAGTTGTACCATTTCACAGTTTAGTAAGATATAGTTTGTGGCAGCTTTAAATTTCTCAAATGTCAGGAATCTACTTTGGATCTTCCCCAGTGTCCTCCCTCCAACTTTGCAAATAGAAAGCAATGGGTCTTTTGGACTGTGCTCAGTTGCAACCTCTACATTACAAGGCATTTATGTATGCCTTGTCTAAACAAATTCTTCAAAGTAGTAGGAAAAGAATGTCGAGGCTTCTTCAACTAAGCATTACAAATTGATCATTCAACCCTTGCCTTATTTTTCACCTTAATTTTTAGGCGATGCAAGAACTTGCAATGTGTCATTGCCATAATTAGAGTAATCTTCATCAGAACATTCATGGCATTATCATGTAATCATATGCAAATCAAATTATTAACATGTTTTTACCTTTCAAATGGATACCCACCTGTATTAAGCTGGACCACAAACATGAGATTCATATGGCAAGTGAACCACTAGGTGCTCCATTACATTGAAGAAACTTGGGGGGAATATTTTCTCAAGTTTACATAAGAGCACAGGAATTTCGGACTTCAATTTTCTTATGTGACTAATAGATAATTATGGTGAGCACAAATCTCTATAAAAAAGACTCAATTCAGTCAACACTTTCCACACATTAAGCAGAAGAAATTCCCTTAGAGCAATTAGAAGTAATCGTTCTACGAACACATGACAATCATGACTTTTCATGCTAGACATCTTCAACTCCTTGAGATCAACACATCGTGATAAGTTGGAAGCATATCCATCTGGGAGTTGGAGTTTCTTCACCCACTCAAGCATCGATTGATTGCTCACACTAGTCAATGAATAGTATACTTTAGGTATGATAACTTTTCTTTCCCCTGCTCTACTAACTTGTAATTCAGGCCTGTGATAGTTAGTCTCGACATCAAGTCGCGCCTTTAGATTATCTTTTATTTTTCCCTTCATATCCATAACAGTGTTAAAGATATTATCAAACACATTCTTTTCATTATGCATTATGTCTATGTTATGTGGTACCAATAAAGTTCGCCAATAAGGCAAGTCCTAAAGATGCTCCTTTTAACCCAGTTGTGATTCACACCTCTACCGTTGTTCCTCCCAAGTTCATGTCTTGAATTAATAATTTTGGAAAAGTGACACATCTTAGCCCATATTTCAATTCCTGTTAAACGGTTTACAAGTGATAAATTTTCGTGTCTTCTGTCCTTTCTGAATGAATGTGTGTCCCTCCTGAATAGATGACCAAGTGGCAAGAATCAACAATGACAATCAAACCAAGATGTCTTTCCATCAAATTGCAAATGGAAAGACTTTGTGTGCTCCATGCAATATGGACAAGCAAATCTTCTTGCAATGCTCCGCCCACTAAGCATTCCATAAGCTGGAAAGTCATTAATTGTCCATAACAGCGCAGCTCGTAATTGAAAATTTTGTCTCTTTGATATGTCATATGTGCAGACACTATCAGACTATAATCCCCTCAGCTCATCAATCATTGGTTGTAAATACACATCGATCTTGTGTTTGGAATTTTTTTGCCCTAGAATAATGACAATTAAAAACATTAATGGATCCTTCATGCACAGCCACGGGGAGAAATTATAAGGAGTGAGGATGACTGGCCAGCATGAATACTGTTTTCTAGACATCTTAAACAGAGCAAAACTATCTATGCACAATCCAAGCCTTACATTCCTCGACTCCCTAGCAAACTCAGGATGACTCTTATCAAAATATTGCTATCCCTCACCATCATGAGGATGACTCATGTAGCCATCAACCGCTGAGCTCTCCGCATGCCATCTTATGTGTGCAGCAGTCATTTTAGATGAATACAATTGTTACAGTCGAGGCGTTATTGGAAAATAGTACATCTTTTTAACGGTATTTCCTTATGACTCTTAGTCCCCCAACCCTTCCTCATCATATACCGATGATGATGACAAAACTTGCAATTCCTAAGTATGATGACATCTTTCGAAAAAAGCATGCATCTATTTGTGCAAACATCTAATTTTTGGACAGGTAAACCTAGGTCGGATACTAATTTCTTCATCTTGTAGAAGTCATCTAGAATCTTATTCCCGCCTGGTACGACCTCCTTCATGAGCTTAACCATTTAGTTGAAACCTTTCTCGGACATGTTGTTTTTGGACTTGATATTTACCAATCAAGATACAAGTGATAGTTGCAAATGGCTTGAACATCCTTCCCAAATCAGTGTATCTGCAGCGTGCAACATATCGTAGAACCTCTTTGCATCGGTATTCGGAGGTTCCTCAACAGAATCTACATGTGTCCCATAACTATTGAACTTAGGCCCTACAACATCTATAACCATATCTCGAAACGGGTTGCCTGAACAACTTTCACGAAATTAAGAAACATTATATCAAATTTATATCAGGTTAATATATTGTCGTTGTCATATTTTAATAACTCAGAAAAATTAGCATTTGAATATTACTTACAATTATCTCTGCAGTCAAACCATCAGCCTGCCGACCATGGCACCTTCGTGTCACAAGGAACATATCATATTGTGATGTCGGTTAGCCTTGCAAGGCCATTTGTAAAGATGTGCAAGAAATTTTAAGCAAATTATATAAATTTTAAATGAATAGTGTATAAGATAAACTGAATGTCTGATCTTGTAAAATAGAATGTGGCATTCTTCCTATGACGGTGGATATGCCATATGCAATCCATTTTGTCTATTCCACTAAGTCTCTATCTGTGAATATTTAAAATAGTTAACATATAAAATAATTTTATGATTAAAAAAATTAAACAAGCTGTGAGATATAAAAGTAGTCAACTTCTATACATACGACCTGTGTATTCTCCAAACGCCAATAATCAACTAACATCCTCCATTGATTTTCATCAACCCCTTTATCTTCACAAACCAAAGGCTCCGTACTATGCTGGAAAGGAACGTAGTATCTTTGTTTTAACTTCGACTTAAAATCCTTCCACGCTGTGCATAGCATCTTCATTGTGACATTACGTCCTTCTAGTGGCATTGTGGTATTGTCCTTGTACGAATTTTAACAAATAAATAATTAAACAAAATGTTAACTTTTGAATGAAACATTCTTGTATACGTTAGAATAAAATTAGTTACCTGTATTTCTTGCCAAATTTTATATTTAAGTCTCTGAGGTATGGAATGCCAATCCCTGTAATTCAGAGGGAACCTACTGTTCATGCGTGCAAAACAACCCACCACTAAACTATAGCGAGGTGTATCTAGCTCTACAAGCCCTTTGTGTTGCTTAACACCAACATCGTACTTTCGAAAGCCTGACTCATCCCATCCGGAAGGTAACTTTCCACCCCTGCGAGAACTCCTCGCTGTGGAACCTACAAAACATCAATAGACTGTCAATAGAAATACAGTGAATAAAGAAAAAAAGTTTAATACAATTTTAACAGCCACATAAATCAATTTCTCATAATATTTAGTTTATATTAGCTTACCACACCTGAGGCACTAAGGTCTGAGGAAGAAGGTCCCATGCAACTGGGACCTATATCAAAAATAGGTATAGCTATCTCTTGATTAGAATCCTGATCCCTGGAGCCTATCTGGATACTTGTATGTGATATCTGTCTAACCTCGTGTGCTGGTGCTGGAGTCTCTGTACTCCGTGAGGAGCTAGCGCCTGATATCGAGGAAACTATGGCATCCTACATCGATCCATGTTGAGAACGCTTGTTTACCATCTACAAAACAAAAAGATTTAACATTGAGTAAAATATTTTAACAACTGAAGCATATTTAGTAAATAATTAAGTGATTTAAGTACATTTAAATTGCAGGTTGTATTTTTCTTCCATCTAAATCTACTTTCTCCCCAGAAATCCCATCTCTAACCTATACGGCATCTACTTCACGTAAAATAGGACGAGAATCTAACTGTTGTGCGAGAAAAGTTTCTAGATCATGGTCCCTTAAGTACACATCATAATTATCTCTTCTCATCATTGGCATTACCACATGCCAGTCTTTTTCTTTAGGATAATGAGAAAACCAAACTTATTTCGCTTAGTTTGCTAGTATGAATGACTCATCCATCTCTCTATTTTCCCGATACAACAAACGATCCAGATTCACTAAAGTAAACTTTAGATCGTCAAATTTAACACCTCAATGTACATTAACCCAATCACATTTGAATAATAAAAATTTCAATTCACTACTATATCGGATCCTTATAATATTAGTAAGCACTCTATAGTAATTGATACTAGTTGCTATGGGATTCATATCTCTTGAACTGGAATAACTCGTAGTATCAGCTTTACACATGACACAAGAATTTTGGGTTGACTTGTTAGCCTCGTATGTTATTGTACGAAATCGAAAGCCATTCACGTTGCATGCATTGTAGCACAACCCTTGATTAAAAGGACCATTTGCAAGCTTTTTAACTTTAGCAGGAATATCAGGGCATTCTTCATTCTCATCAACCTATAATAAATATAAGTGTTATAAAGACTAAATGTTCTAGAGGAAAACTTGCTATATTGTCCGTGTTTTGCTTACATAATGATTGAGCCAAGTGTGAAACATTTGAGAATGAATACATTGTCTGTCATGTAACTGAGATCTTGGATGTTCTTTATTTATTACAGACATCTGAAGACTGCATATAGATCACACGTGAAAATTTGGAAGTTATAATAAAAGAAGCATAAACATGAAAGATAATGATTCAAAGGAAAACTGACTCTTTATATGGTTTAAGGATGTTAGAGTTGGCTAAAACCTACCGATGTACTTGTATCAATGTTAAACAATCAAATATTACATCAATCACTTTTCCAACTAGTTTACCCATCGAGTTGTCATCATCAACATATCTTGGGGGCCTATTCTCTTTGCTCTCAATATCATCTAAATATCTCGACACGAATGTTATACATTCTTCCATTAAATATCCATTGGCTGTTAAACCTTCAGGTGTAGCACGATTGCACACGTAACACTTAAGAGTTTTCAAGTATCTTTCAACCAGAAACATCCATCAACATTGAACTGGACCAGCTATAACAATGCATCATCAGCCAAATGTAACGGTAAATGTTCTATTATATAAAAAAAAAAAACTAGGGATGAATGTCTTTTTAAGAAGATAGAATGTAACTGCGAAATGGTCTTGAAGATACTCAAGATGCGTCTCTTTGTTAACTTTAGAATACAACTGCCTAAAACATGAAGCAATCTCAATCAAAAGTTGCACTACATTCTTGGGTAAAGTTGTGCAGGTTGCTAACGGGATTAATTGCTGGAGTAAAATGTGGGAATCATGACTCTTCAAACTTCCCAAAGTCTTTCTCCTCATATTTACCTGTCGAGAAATATTAGAATAATAGCCATCAGGAACTCTCAATTCCTTCAATACTATAAAAAAAACTTCAACTTCCGATCGGCTTCTTGTATAAGGAGCTGGTGGCAAACTGTATCCAATTCCAGACAGTTTTAAAATTGGATATAAAGACTTTCTAATATTCATTACCTGTAAGTCTTTATGAGGTTTGAAGTTATCTTTTGAAGAAGCACTATCACCCAGTATTGTAAACAACAGATTATCTGCAAAATTTTTCTCAATGTGCATCGAGTCTAGGTTGTGCCTCATCAAATTACTTTCCCAATATGACAGCTCCCAAAAAATAATCTTCTTCTTCCAATTATAATAATTTATGCCAAACTTCTGTTCATAGTCAGTCTACAACTCGTATCATCTACTGTATATTCTATTAAACAACCCTGAAGTTATGTCTAAATTTCTGTCCTTGTACACCTTTTTTGTGCTTGTCGTATTTCCATTCTACCATAGAAAGAAACTTTGTCCCTATAGAGCTTATGTGATGGTTTAAGAAATCTAAAATGATATATGAAGTAATATTTACCACCGTTAGGCAAACGGTAAGACAAACAATTAACACTGCATATCAAACAAGCTCTCTGGTTATGAACACTATAGCCAGAGAGATTACCATATGCTTGGAAATCACTTATGGTCCACATAATAGTTGCATGCAAATGGAACATCTATTTTGCCTCAGCATCATAAGTAAGCACACCGTCAAGCCACAATTGTTTCAACTCCTCGATCAATGGTTGCAAAAATACATCAATCTTGTTTCCCGGACTCTTGGGGTCATCGATAAGAGTTGACAGAATAAAATAAGGTTGCTTCATGCATTGGCAAATTATATGATATTAAAATAATAGGCCAAGTACTATGTGGTATGTGCATATTTGAAAATGGACTAAATCCATCCGAAGCTAATCCAAGTCTAACATTTCGGTAGTCACTTGCAAAATCCAAAAACGACTTATCAAACTTTCTCCAAGCCTTAGAATCAGCTGGGTGTTTGTAGGCTCCATCTTTCACACGACATAGCTGATGCCATCTCATAAGAGATGCAGTTTTGCGAGATATGAACAATCGCTTCAACCTTGGAGTCAACAAAAAATACTAACACGCTTGCATGCAACTATAGTACCCTCTTTCTTGTACCTCGGAGCATTGCATACCTCATAAAGTTGTGCGGCCTCATTTTCCCCTCTGTATATTATGCAATTATTTGAACAAGCATCCCAGACTTTGCATTCCATTCCTAACACATTCATTATCTTATTAGTCCCGTAGTAATTCTTGGCAATTTTCACTCTCATCTCACTAAAAGTGTCCATTAGAAGCTTAAGTAGCATATCAACAAACTTGTTTAACCATCTATTCAGGACTTTTAAATGTAATAATCTCATAATGAATAAAAGTGAAGAATACTTAGTACAATCTAGATACAAATTTATATTAGCCTCTTCTAACAATTCATGTATCTCTCTCAAATCTTCAAGCTTTTTAGTTACATTATCGAAGTCACTAGTGCCACCAATATCTTAAAGCATCCCAACCATATCATCCCCTTGTTCGTTTTCAGTCGAAGGAATGCTGCTAGGTGTATTGCGAGAAGATAAGTATGTTTTCCCATGAACACTCTACTTTTTGTACCAACGCATGAAACCCCACATTTGGCAATGCTGTTTGATATCTATTATACTATAAAGATAACTATTTTGGCACTTCATAGAAGGACAATGGATTTTGGATCCATCAGGTTTGTCTCTTAATACAAATTCTACAAAGGCATCCAAACCCTTATTATATTCATCACCTAAACAGTCTTGTAAGTCAATCAACGATCGGTCCATCTTCCTATTCATTTATCCATATTTTCAGTCAATCTACAAGTTTTGTTATGATAAACATATTCAAGAATGATTGGAAATAAAGGGAAATGAAATTTCATTTAGTAAACATATTAAAATATTTCTAAAAAATTATTCTCATGGGGTAAGAATTATTTGTAAAAAATATTCTCATAAAACTATTTTATTCAGGTTCTTTGTAAAAAAATTTTGAACAAAAAAATTGATAGAGTTTCCCCTATAAAATGAATATTTTTCAGGCACTAGGCCACCTTAAAATGCGCAATTATGTAATTCAACCAACAAAAAACTCATAAAACCATCCAATCATTCAATCATACCATCATCAATTCTTCACAAATCTCAGATATAAAATTGCATAACCATAGTAGATCTTACATAATCATGTTTATAACAAATTTCCAATTAAACCTCCATCTCATCCACCTAGGTCCACTTCCAAAACACTATCCAACAAACATAATGGAAAATCACAATATCAAATATATGTCATTATATTAATCACATGCTTCATAGAGATGGAAGGTCTTTCTCATGAGAGAGACAACATAGGCAAGAGAATATATAGTATGCATAACCATAGGATCAAATATTGAGATTGTCTCTATTGTAAAGGAGGGGACAAAGTGCGCTCAAGCAAGCACGGAGCAAAACACATGTTTCCATTCCAACAAGAAAACCATACTGTGCCAAGATTTTCATTTGTGCTTGTGTATGTTCAAATGCTCATTATTATTAGAGAAATTCACAAGTTCCATTATTTTGAAAAGAGTTCATGAGTTCAAGCCTTTAAGAAACTAGTTGACAATGTGTTATATGTAAAACAGTAGAACTCATATAAGTCTATAACCTTTAGTTATTTTTACATGATGAAAAAAAATGCTCATATTCAAATATAATGAAAAATCACATGTTAAAACATTGTTAGTAAATCAAGAAATTGAAAAATATACATGATATTAAATAGAAATACTCATATTAGAAAGTAATGGAAAATCACATATCAATATGAGGTTTGTCAAATAAAGGGACTAACATAATGTACAAGATTCTTAAATCAATTAAGTAAAAATTTTATGTCTAAATACAACAGAAAGTTAAAACAAATTTTGGAAAATTGATGGACTCGCAAAACCAAGTCTTATATTTCATGGCTTCTTCCTTGATCTAATTTATGGTCTTTCTTTCTTCTACTTTCTTTCCCTTATATCATTTGTGCAAAATCCGCAAGGCCATTTTGTTCTCTTCTTAAATTCCCTTCAAACTAAATCATTTCTTTATACTACATCTCCATACATCAAATAATCAACTAATATGCCTTTCTTTTCCTTTTATATTAGCATTCCCTACTTTCATCCTTCATTCCTAAAGATAAAAAACCATACTTTGCCAAGATTTTCATTTTGGCTTGTGTATGTTCAAATGCTTATTATTATCAAAGAAACTCACAGGTTCTATTAAAGAAATAACTATACCTCTTAAAATATGCACATTCAAATCAATTGAATAAAGATTAATTGTCAAATATTTAACTTAAAATTAAGTTCTGAATATATCAAAAGAAACAAAAATGCATAGTGAAAATTGTCGGATTCTTTCACATTGATCTATACAACCTCTTCTAATTGAACTAAGAATTTCAGTAGCCAAATGACCAGAAAATCTAGAATGGAAGAATATGCACAACATATTCTAGCAGTCTACTTGTAAGATTCAAATTGAAGGACATACAATTATATGCAGAGGCGGCTGAAATGTGGAGGTAGAGTCAGGTAAAATGCGACGGAGAAGAGAGCCCGGAGACGGCTGAAATAAGAGCCCCGCACTGGAGAAGCAGTCTGGCGCCGGCGAAGAATAGCTAATCGAGCTGGCAGAGAAGAACGATGAACGCCAGGGAAGAACACCAAAAAACAGAGGTTGCCGCACAAGAATGGTAAAAAACGAAGAAGAAATCTAGGAGGAGTATTAGAACAAACCATATGCGATGGTTATACTTAACCATCGTATTAAATATCACTTAATACGATGGATACGATGGTTAATGATTAACCATCATATTAGTTCAATTTAATATGACGGTTAAATAACCATCTTATACTTTAGTACAATGGTTAAATAACCGTAATATACTGTTACAGTATTAAAAAAAATTTAATTAGTGTTTTATTTATATATACATTCATGCATATGTATATATATATATATATATATATATATATATATATACACTAATATGACAAATAAAATTACATTAACTTTGCTTTTACAATATTAATTATACTATACTACATAGATATGCACACACGCATGCATATGTTTGTTTGTAATTAAAATTTTTCATATTATGTACTCCATCCGTTCACCAATAACAGACCTAATTGTAAAAATTACGCAAATTAATAAATTGTGGAATTCTATAGAAAAAAATAATTAAAATGTCTATTACACCCTTAGAAAATTGTGCTAAGGGTAAAATTAGAAAAAATAATTATATACAATCTACATTTTGAAAGTGGACAGTTATTTTTAGACAAATAAAAAAGGAAATTAGAACAATTATTTGTGAATGGAGGGAACATATTAATCTAATACTCACTAATTAATAAGAATATGTTATAATGTATAAAAGCACACACACATACATATATACACACACACACACAAAAACATACCATAGAATAACTAACAAAATGAAATTCAAACTCGATCTTTAATACAAATATAAGAAAATTGAAGATGTAAACTAAAATTTATTTACAAAATCAATGATCAAACTATTAGATATATTTATAAAGTTAAAACAAGTTTAGTGACCAAATTTGAAAGTCATTCATTTTATTTTATCACAGTTTTTCAATAATACTTATAACATAGTAATAAAAATTAGCGTATTTACAAATATAAATATATCAAATTAACGAACCAACCGTTAAATTTATTAAAATTATTACCAAAACTATTGTGACTAAATTTGAAAAGAATCAGATAAAATTCAAACTACTTTCGATTGATTTTATTTTACTTCAAAAATTAAAATACAAAGCATATATTACAATAATTTTTACCTAATACGATGGTTGTTAAAGCGTGATATTTATAAAAAACAGTCACAATTTAATTTAAAATTGTTATTCTAAAAAATATGATGGTTACGCAACATCGTCGTAATAGATAACATAATACGATGGTTTTAATTAACCGTCATATTAAATAGATATTTTTACAGCGGTTTAAACCAACCGTTGTATTAGGTCGACTTTTTACGACGGTTCCCTGTATCTGTCGTATTTGTCTGACCTAATACGATGGTTATTCTCAAACCGGCGTATATAGTTTGTCTAAAAGACGGCTATAGAATCATCGTTAAAAGTCCTCTATTACGACAGTTTTACGCTCGTCGTAATTGATGTCATCGTATTTGTTGGGTTTTTTTTGTAGTGTAAGTTTGTTGAACAACTGGAACAACATTTTGTAAAGAGCGAAAACATAGAGATAATTGTCTTTTTCGTAAACTCATAGCCATGAGTTACAGTGGTTCTAGAAACATTAGAATATATTCTTGAGATGTCTCACACTATCTCAAAACTTAAGACACTAAAGTTGGATCTTCCAGATGATTTGATAGTGTACCTTGTTTTGATGTCTCTTTCTCCTAAATTCGATCAGTTTAAGGTGAGTTACAACTATCAAAAGTATAAATGGACAGTTAATGAACTCATCTCATATTTAGTACAAGAGGAAGATAGGATGTGACAACATAAAGATGAGAGTATTAATCTAGCTTCATTGTCAAAGGGTAACAAGAAAAGAAAGGGTAAAATGACTATGGATGCATCGACAAAGAAAAAAAGAAGGGACAGTCAAAAGACATCAAGTGTTTTTTCTACAAGGATCCCTCTCATATTAAGAAGGAATGCCTAAAATGTCACGCATGGCGTGTGAAGAAAGGTATCCCTCGAACTCTTGTCTATTCATAAGTTAATTTAGTTTCAGTGCCAAGATATACTTGGTGGTTAGATTCACGTGCTCCTACTCATATAAGTATATCTATACACGATTGGCAGAGTTATCGGTAACCAAGTGATGATGAAAGATTCATCTATATGGGAAACGATAGTATAGTGGAGGTTTGATATTCAAATTATTATTTGGAATTGAAAGAGACATTCGTTATACTATCATTTAGACGGAATTTAGTTTCTATTTCTATTTTGGACAAGAAAGGATATTATTGTTCATTTGGCAATAAACAGTGTTGTTACTATTTTGATTCTAAATTCCTTGGAACCATTTTTTTTTTGGTCCCCTTATGATAATTTATATGAGCTTGATATAATTACCTATTTTTAATGAATCCTTGCATGTAGATACACGAGGCACCAAATGAAAATTAACTAATTAGGATTCCTACTCTTTATGGCACAAAAGATTTGGTCATATCTCCAAAAAGAGAATTGAAAGACTTGTGTTAGATGGAATTCTCAAAACACTTGATACTTCAAACAAATCTAATATGTGTTAAATGTATTAAAGACAAGTTAACATAGAAGAAAAAGATAGGTGCCAAGAGAGCTAAAGATGTCTTAGAACTAGTACATACAGATAGAAGTGAACCATTTCCTACAACTTCTTGGAATGGTCAGTAGTACTTTATAACATCCATAGATGATTACTCTCGTTATGGTTACTTATTTTTTATACACGAGAAATCAGAAGTCTTGGATAAGTTCAAAGCATTTCAAGCCAAAGTCGAAAATCAACTAGACAAAAAGATTAAATGTGTCAGATCTGACCGTGGTGATGAATACTACGGCAGGAATGATAGTTCAGGTGAATAATGTCCATGGCCATTTGCTAAATTCCTACAAAAGTGTGGGATTGTCCCTTAGTATACTATGTCGGGATCTCTCAGCATGAATGGAGCTGCTGAAAGAAGAAGCAGAACCCTTAAGGACATGGTGAGAAGTATGATTTGTCATACTTCTTTACCAAAATCACTTTGAGGAGATGCACTTAAAATAGTAGTCTATATCGTAAATAGAGTACCAACTAAAGGAACGAACAAAATCCCATATAAGTTATGGACGAGTAAGAAATATGTGTTAAAGTATTTATGATTATGGGGATGTCTAATTGAAGCAAAGCCTTATAGGCCCAATGAAAAGAAATTGGATGCAAGAACAGTTAGTTGCTATTTTATTGGATACTCTAAATGGTCACTTGATTACAAATTTTATGATTCCCAAAGCATAACCTTTTTTGAGACGGGAATTGCTCAATTCTTTGAGGATTTTGAGCTTGAGGGGAAAGATAATGTAGGAAAAATTGTCTCTGAGGAAAAAAATGTTTCCCTTCCCATAGTTGTTCTAGAACATATACAGGTTTTGTACCTAATAGTGTTCATCAACAACAACTAGTACAAGATAACGTTGAATTTCTTCCTAACTTAGATCAACAAGCTGTGCTTGATCCTAATCATGTAGTCCCTCATCAACCAGTTATTCCTGAGAAGCACTTAACAACCTTAAGGACTAATGCCTTTAAAAAGATCCATTCGAGAAAGAAAAAAAAAATGCATTTCTTGATGATTACATTGTGTTTCTTACCAGGCATATGAAAAATATTGACTCAATGGTAGATGATCCAGGCACTTTTCATCAAGCCATTAAAAGTTCGAATGCTCAAAAATTGATAAATACCATGGGTGAGGAAATCCAATCTATGAAAGACAATGATGTTTGGGATCTTGTTCCTTTACCTGAGGTTGTGAAACTGATTGGTTGTAAATGGGTTTTTAAAATTAAGAAAGACTCACAAGGTAATGTGGAAAGATATAAAGCACATTTGGTTGCTAAAGGATTTACTCAAAAGGAGGGCATTGACTATAAAGAGACTTTCTCTTCAGTTTCTTCGAAAGACTCTTTTAGAACAATTATGGCATTTGTGGCACAATTTGATCTTGAGCTATATCAGATGGATGTCAAAACAGCATTTTTCAATGGAAACATTGATAAGACAATCTATATGGTACAATCAAATGGCTTAGATTCTGAAGATTCTAAGCAACTAGTTTGTAAACTTAAGAAATCCATCTATGGGCTTAAACAGGCTTCCTATTAGTGGTACTACAAATTTCACGAGGTAATTTTGATATTTTTTTTTGAGACAAATGTCGTGGATGATTGTGTGTATCACAAGTTTGTTGGGAATATGCCCTTTTAAGGCTAGTTTTCTGATGAAAATATCGAATATGTTAACAAAAGAATTTATTTGTTGAAAATCGTTTGTGAATTTATTTTCTTTATTTGTGTACATTTTTGTTTGGAACAGACCCATTGTGTATAAATAAGTGATCCATGTGAATAGAGGTCTTTCACAGTAAGGTATGGATCATGGGTTATTTAAACACATAAACAGTCGTTCTTAACTGATTGATGAGAATGGAAATTTCATCATATTTAGGTTATTATGTTATGAATTCCAAGTGGAGAATAGCTTACCTTTAGCCAGTAAGTAGTCCACTCACTTCATGACATAAGCGTATTTTGAATACGTAGAACAGGACCTGTAGTAGTGGTTTCTAAAAAGTACTATATGGTAGAAATCTAGTCTACTACCACTACAGCGTGGACTAGTACTCTATGACTTGAGTATGAATTAGTGGTTTGGCGAAGCTGGAAGTATGTGTTTTGATATACTATAGTTGAGGTTCTATCAGAGGGCCAATATACTTGTATGTTGGATATGTATAACTAGTTAGTTAAGACAGACTTGTACAAGATAATTTCTACACCATATCACCCCTTGTGGTTGTCCAGATGATCTAAATATCTAAGGCCTTAGGAAACATGACTTGGATGTTTGCTTTAGGGTAGCTCCCTTGGAAAGCGGAAACACTCCAGGAAGTCGTGAATCATTAGACTAGAGGCCTAAGGATAGTAGATGTCTTTAGAGAAGTGTTAGTACACTTCTTCCTCTCTAAATGTACGGCGATATGTAGAGGGGTATTTTAGTCATTTCACTTGTAGGTCGAAGACTCTGCTAATGCAGCATTGTCCTTGAGGTCAATATTTTCTTATGGTGAAATTAGGAAATATTTAAAATGCAAAATACATCTATTTATATAGTAGGGGTATTTTGGTCATTTTAGTAGCTAAGGTGATGTATCTTTTTGGTCCTCGGAATAACCCGCAAGTCCTAATTAATTTTGGGTTGAGAAAATGATCTCAGTTGAGAGAGTTTTATTTTATTCGAGAAGTCTAATTTATTATTAGAATGGAATAAAATAAATGAAGAGAAATTTATTTTCTGGTTTAATGGGTTAATTAATTATTCAAGACCTAGGTCCAGTTTGAATAATTAGAAAATTAACCGGGACTTAAACTAGAGGGAAATAATTATTACTTAATTATTTATTGGGTTATTTATTTAATTAAATCCCAATAAATAAATAATTAGTATTTAATTATTTTTTAGGTTCATTTGGGTTTATTAATTATTTATTGAGTTATTTATTTAATCCCAAGGAAAATAATTAATATTTATTATTTTAAATTTTTCAGGTCCAAGAAAAATAATAAATATTATTTTGGCCCAATAGCCTGGACCATAGGATTTTTCCGAACACAGTTTGGAAGAGTTTAGAGTGAAGCAAAAATTTATTTTGTAAATAATATTCGGGTATTAAATCTCGGGAATATTATTTTTATCAAAATAATTATTTTTGGTTTCATAACTCTTGGTTTTCTGTGTGGAAAAAATAAAATAAAAGGAAAAGGAAAAAATAGAAATATATTTTCCGGATGTCTCTTGGCTCTCTGTCTCTCTTGTGTCTCTTGATTTTCCTTTTTCTGGCTTTTGGTTTTGAAACCGAAGGAAGCCAACTGAGAAGACATTTGCGTCTCTTGGTTTTCTGGCTTCTGGGTTTGGTGCCTATAAATGCCAACCGAGGTAGTGAAGGAAGGTAGAGTGAAAAATCCTCTGAGAATTTTTTCTTCTTCGTCCCATTGTCTTTGCTCACCAAAAGAAATTATGGCTGAGTCATCTTCCGTGAACTGAAAAGCTTTGCATTCATTTTCAACCGGAGAAGAGAAGAAGAACCGGAACCGGAGGGAAGCTTCAGTGCACTGGAGGAGTTCATCCACGTTGAAGATGAAGCTGTTCTTGAACTTCAAATCATTCAACTATGATCTTCAAGTTTGAAAGGCTCCAAGAGGTATGTTTTTATCCCACCATGCTGCTCCAATTCTCTGATATATATTCATATTCTCCATTTTCGTCCACTGAGTTTGCATGCTCGTATATGTCAATTCCTTCAAAGTTTTGCAGGGATAAGTACATCTTTTTAATACTTTATGTGGATAATATTTTGCTAACTTGTAATGATGTAAGATTAATGCATGAAATCAAGAAATTTCTCTCAAAACAATTTGAGATGCAAGATCTTGGTGAGGCAACTTTTGTATTAGGAATACAAATTCATCGAGATCATTCTCAAAGAATGCTTGGATTATCACAAAAGACTTACATCAAGAAGGTACTATAGTGATTTGAGATGCAAAATTATAAACCACTCGATACCCTGGTGGCTAAAGGAGATAAATTTAGAAACAAATAGGGCCCTAAAAATGATTTTAAATCCAAGCAAATGAGAGACATTCCTCATGTTTCAGCATTTGGATATATTATGTATGCATAAGTCTGTACTTGTCCAGATCTTGCCTTCATAGTTGGAATGTTGAGTAGATATTTGAGCAATCCGGGCCGTATTCATTGGCAAGCAGCCAAAAGGGTCATGAGGTATTTGCAGAGAACGAAGGACTATATGCTCACTTATAGAAAGTCAGATAAACTTGAGATCATTGGATATTCAAATTCCGATTTAGGTAGATGTCAAGATAGCATGAGATTTACATCAGCGTATATTTTCCGATTTGTTGGAGGAGTAATATCATGGAAGAGTGCCAAACAGACATTCATTGCTTCTACCACTGTGGAGGCATGATTTGTAGCATGCTATGAGACATCAAATCAAGCTATTTGGCTACGGAATTTTATTACAAGACTGTGCATGGTTGACGGGATCGAGAAACCACTTAAATTATTTTGTGATAATAAAGTTGTAGTCTACTATTCAAATAACAATATGAGTTCGACAAAGTTTAAATACATAGACTCCAAGTTTCTTGTTGTGAAAGAGCGAGTTAATACTAGTATAGTTAGTATGGAACTTATTGGGACAGGTTCTATTCTTGCGAATCCGCTGACTAAAGCTCTGACACCAAAAGCCCTATCGAGGTGAAACATCATGGTCCCATAAGGACTAAATAAACAAGTTACATAGGACAAACATTTCATAGTTTGTCCGCTGCTTTATTTCCCTTAATCTAAGCTAATAAGTCAATATAAGCTTCAGATTGTTTCAAGCTGGGTTTATACTCTCAATACCTATGCTTCCTATAGTTCAACTTCGAATCTTCCACTACTTTGGTTAACACTGGCATTGCCCAACTCCAGTTCTGCAGGCCTCCTTGCCACGTCATCTGCCCCATTTGCATTCCTTTCTTTTGGCTCCTTCTTCTTTGCATTCTTGTATATCAAGTAAATTATGATCTGAATGATTCCCAATATGAAGCCCAGGATATTTGGAGACTGCAACATCCAAGAATAGTAACATCAAACGATGAATCGAACTCAATCATTTTATGTCGTATTGGATAATATGAAAATTGTACCATTTAACCTCGATCAGTTTCTCTTATACTTACAGCTATGTAATAATCCTTTACAAAGAATCCATAGAAGAACCACGCCATGGCATTCAGAGTGAGGCAGATGGACAAACCGATTGGCATGAATTCTACGCTTTTGGTCCTTATAACGTCCCTCTGCAACAGACGAAAGGAAGAAGAAGAATGTCGGATTAATTAAGGGAGAAGAGACTGAGAGGAGGAGTCCAATTCACTGGAAAATGTTATGGGATTACCATGATGCTCAAGGGTGCAGCAAATACGGCAACGCTGATCACAGCGCAAGCCCATCCCACCACTGCAACTCTCTTTGCACCCTTTACAAGTGCCAAAGAAAATCCCACAATGAGACCTAAGCATCCAATATTGAGCAACGCTATCAACCTCAATGTGGATATCTGCAAAACCATAAGCATTTTTAGGCAGAAATCAAGCGCGAAGCAAAAGAAAACCTTGGTATGGAGAGTCATAATTAGGTTACCTTATCCTGTCGGGTGCCATACAGAAGGTACACAACGAGGTAAATCGCTTCAATGACAAAACCAGCGCCATTTACGCTGATGATTAAATAGGCGTTTGTCTTAATAACACCGTAAAATAGCAGCAGTGATGCACTGAATGATCCAATCACATATGGTAGAGAATTATAGCCTTGAGAACTTTTTCTCTTGTATATGTCGTAAAAGGTCGTTCTGCAAAGCATCAGAAACAGTGAGACTTAACACGTAATGACCAGAAAATTGCCAGTTTTTGCGGACAAAGAAGCTTACATTGGAGAAAGGAACACAAAGAAAGCAATAGCATTTCCTGCATAGACAAAAATCAAGTTAGAGAGGGAACACTGATATATTTCCGCTTTAGCTTCCACTTTCTTTGCTGCAAATTTAGAAAAAGTCAGAGACAACTGCATACCAAGGATGCCAAATATGAAAGATAATTCATGAACTGTAAGAAATGCCATTTGTTTAGTACTTGCTATTCAAATCCCTTCGCACCAGAAAGGATATTTTGACAGAACGGAGTAACTTGAAGCTATGAAGGAAGCTAGAAACCTCTATTTGTAATGGTTCTTTGAGGTTGGGCACAATAGTACGTATACGATCCTTCATGTCATTTTTGGTCCTATATTGTAAGTGGACATACTTGTTTTTGATGGCTAATTGACATGATCAGTTTTTTTTTATGAAAAGAGGAAAATTAAAATATATATATATAATTAAATACATAACAGAAATTGAGTTTGATATTAGATGAGTCTAAATTAATCATTTTGTTACACAAACTCATAGAATATAGGTTTTGTATGAATTTTACTTGGTGCCACGTAAATCGAGTATTGTTAATCAATTTTATATTGAGGATTTATCTACGTCATACCTGACAAGCAGGACGAATCCAGGTCCATGAGCCTATTTTGATATTAGGCCGCAAGACGCATTATATAATCTTATAAGTTTTGTATATATGTTTAGAAGTAAAAAATTATTGATATATTTCTTAAGGTATGAACTTCATATATACCTAAACTTTCGACATCGTCAATTAAGAACCTCAAACCAAGTGGAAGTGTGTGTGCTTCCTAGATTGAATATTGTGGGAGGGTATTTGATGCTGAGCACGATGAATAGTTGGCAATTCAAAAAGGAACAGCTTCATTTGCCATATTTTCACTTCCTGTCGTTACTATAGATGTATCTCAATAATTATGCTACTGTCTTTTTGGGTCATTATATATATATATATATATATATATATATATATATTTATATATATATGTTATGAATTATTGGAATCTCCATTAATTAGTGGAGGCTCCACTAATTATGGATTTATGTGAATTATTAGAAGATTTTTATGGATGTCCACCATTTAGTGGAGACACCATTAATTGAGATTAGTTGAAGATGATGTATGCCATGATGTATTTCACTAATTAGAGCTCTATAAATAGAGCTATTCTCTAAGCTTGTAATACACCATCATTTTGTGAAAGAAATATTAGTGAAAGAAAGATTGGAGAAAGAATTGTGAGAGAAAGAAAGAGAGAAGTTTGAAGAGAAATTCTTGTGCAAAGAATAGTTAGAATTTTCTTAGTGTGTAGTGTGTAGATTTTATTCTAACACTACCCTAATTTTATAACACGTTATCGACACGAGTCTCTACCGTTATTAAAGCCGGAAGACAAGCACGAGTCTCTCGCCGTTATTAAAGCCGAAGACAGTACGCATTTATTGATCTCTATGGCTAATCTCGCTAAACTCGAATTTGTAACCCTTGATATTTCCGGAAAAAATTATATGTCATGGGTTCTCGATGCGTAAATGCATCTAAATGTCGAAGGCCTTAATGAAACTATTCAAGCACATAATAGTGCATCTGCACAACACAAGGCTAAAGCTTTGATTTTTATTCGTCGTCATCTCGATGAAAATTTGAAAATGGAATATCTTACCGAAAAAGATCCATATGGTCTGTGGGTAAATTTAAAAGAAAGATTTGACCACCTGAAGATGGTCGTACTACCTACTCGCACGGTATGAATGGTTGCACCCGAGGTTGCAAGATTTTAAAACCGTGAATGAATATAGCTCCGAAATGTATAAAATTACATCTCAATTAAAATTATGCGGAGAAAAAGTGATCGATGAAGATATGTTGGAGAAGACATTCTCCACCTTTCATGCCTCGAATATTGTCCCGCAACGAACAATATCGAGAAAAGGGGTATACAAAATTTACAGATTTAATTACCGCACTCCTCATTGCAGAGAAAAATAATGAGTTATTATTGAGAAATCATGAAGCCGCACCAATCGGCTCTACAAAGACTCCCGTAAGTGAATGTCGTTGGCTCCAGCAGAAGCCATCGTTATAGTCGTGGTCGTGGCCGTGGCCGTGGCCGTGGTCGTGGTTATGGTCGTAGTCACGCTCGATATTTCCCTTATCACAATTATAATCAAACCGTGAGAAATACTGGCCACCGAAGTGGAACAGAAAAGATCAAAAGGGAAAAGAAAAAGAAATTGAAGAAAAGCATGAGGATATATGTTATAGATGTGGCATGAAAGGTCATTGGTCACGAAACTGTCAGTACGGCTAAGCATTTAGTTGAATTGTATCAAGCTTCATTGAAAAATAAAAATGTGGAAGCAAATTTTTCTCAACATCCAATAAATAATGTTGAGGATGACGATAGTGATCCCGAAGATCTTAATATCAATATTACCCATATGGATGTATCGGATTTTTTTGAACACCCGTACGGTAGGATAGACCATTTAATTGGTGATGGCAAGTGTCCAAAAGAACTAAAGCCTCACCCCGATATTTTTGTATTTTCATTTTCATTCTATTCTAATAATATTTACGTTTACATATATATATTTGTGTTCAGATGGCTGTTATTAATGATGATGTATGCATTATTGATAGTGGAACTACACACACCATACTAAAAAATGAGAAATATTTTTCTGATCTCAAAATGGGAGAAATAAATATTTATACAATAAACGGTAGTGCAAATGTAATTGAGGGCTCCTGAAGAGCTAGTATATTGTTGCCTAAAGGAACAACAATTATTATTGATAAGGCACTATTTTCCTCAAAATCCGGAAGAAATTTATTGAGTTTTAAAGATATCCGCAGTAAATGGGTATCATGTTGAAACAAATGAGGAAAATGGGATTGAGCATCTTTTTATTACTCAAATGCATTTGGGTAAGAAATCGGTATTAGAAAAACTGCCGTCTTTTTCTACTCGGTCTATATTTTGTAAAAATTCGTACAATTGAAATTCATCATCTAGTAAACCGAAGTTTACTCGATCCTATTACTTTTAGCATTTGGCATGACCGGTTGGGTCATCCGGGATCTACCATGATGAGAAGAATCATTGAGAATACACATGGTCATCCTTTAAAAAATAAAAGGATATTAACATCAGAAAAATTCGCATGTACTGTATGTTCCCTAGGAAAATTAATTGTTAAACCATCACCAGTAAAAGTAGGAGCTGAAAGTCCTACATTTCTCGAACGGATTCACTGGAGATATTTGTGGACCTATTGATCCACCATGTGGACCGTTCAAATATTTTATGGTCTTAATTGATGCATCATCCCGATGGTCACATGTATGTTTATTATCTACTCGCAACCTGGCGTTTGCGAGATTACTTGCTCAAATAATTAAATTACGAGCACAATTTCCGGACCATCACATTAAAAATATCCGTTTGGATAATGCCGGTGAATTTTCATCACATGCTTTTGATGCATATTGCATGTCAATTGGGATTAATGTTGAACATCCCGTAGCTCATGTTCACACACGTAATGGTCTTGCTGAATCTTTGATTAAACGATTACAATTAATTGCTAGACCATTATTAATGAAAACAAATCTCCCAACATCCGCTCGGGGACATGCTATTCTACATGCCGCAACACTTGTACGTATAAGACCAGACTAGTTATCATAAATTCTCTCCTTTGCAATTGGCTTTTGGGTCGAACCAAATATTGCTCATTTAAGAATTTTTGGGTGTGTCGTATATATTCCAATTGCACCAAACCAACGTACAAAGATGGGTCCTCAAAGAAGAAAGGGGATATACGTTGGATATGATTCTCCCTCTATTATCGTGTATGTTGAACCCCCGACAGAGATGTATTCACAAAGAAGATTTGCCGATTGTCATTTTGATGAATCATTATTCCCTAAATTAGGGGGAGAACCCAAACAAGATAAAAAGGATCTTGATTGGACAACATCATTAAATTATCTTGATCCGCGCACAAGCGCATGTGAACTTGAAGTTCAAAAGATAATTCATTTGCAAAGCATTGCAAATCAAATGCCGTACGCTTTTGTTGACTCCGTAAGAGTTACAAAATCGCATATTCCAGCCTATAAATGCTCCTATTCGAATTGAAGTTCCAGCAGAACAAAATATTATACCTATAGTCGCTGAGTCAAAAACACGCCGTAAGCGTGGCCGACCTCTTGGTTCTAAAGATAAAAATCCTCGAAAGAAAAGAGGATTAAATGATCCGTAAGATCATATTGAAGAAAAGAATGATAAAGACCAAGAGAGAATCGATGACAAAGAACCGTAAGTTGATGAAAGTAACACTGAAATTTCTATCAATTATACCACTTCCGGTAGAAGTTGGAATCGGATAGAAACCGTTATTGATAATATATTTGCATACAATATATCTCTTGATGTTACACAGATAATGATGATCCCGAACCAATATCGCTTGATGAATGTCGGCATAGAAAAGATTGGCCGCAATGGAAAGATGCGATTCAATCGGAGTTAAATGCACCGGCAAAACGTGAAGTCTTCGGACTCGCAGTCCGAACACCGTAAGGTATAAAACCTGTTGGCTACAAATGGATATTTGTGCGAAAGCGCAATGAAAAGAGTGAAATCGTTCGATATAAAGCGCGATTAGTAGCCCAAGGTTTTTCACAAAGACCAGGTATTGATTATGATGAAACTTATTCTCCCGTTGTTGATGCTATTACACTCCGATATCTTATCAGCTTGGCAAGACATGAAAAGATAGATATGCGCCTATTAGATGTTGTCACCGCTTACTTGTATGGAAATTTAGAAAATGATGTTTACATGAAAATCCCCGAAGGATTTCATATGCCTGAAGCATATAAACATTATCCTCGTGAAAATTACTCCATCAAGTTGCGTAAATCATTATATGGCCTGAAGCAACTGGGCGCATGTGGTTCACACGTCTTAGTGAATATTTATTGAAAGCGGGATTTAAAAATGACCAGGTATGTCCATGCGTTTTATTAAGAAATCTGGTTCTAAATTTGTGATATTAGCTATATATGTTGATGATATTAATCTTATTGGAACTCCCGAAGAGCTCCAAGAAACAATTGATTATTTAAAAAGAGAATTCGAAATCAAGGATTTTGGTAAAACCAAATTTTGCCTTGGTTTACAAATTGAACATTTGGAGAGTGGAACATTTATTCATCAATCAACATATACAAAGAAAAGTGCTAAAAAGATTTTACATGGACAAAGCACATCCATTGAGTATTCCAATGATCGTCCGATCATTAAATGTGGATAAAGATCCTTTCCGACCTCAAGAAAATGATGAAGAACTCCTTGGTCCCGAAGTACCATATCTCAAAGGCAATTGGTGCATTGATGTATCTTGCTAATAACACACGGCCCGATATTGCTTTCGCTGTCAATTTATTAGCAAGATTTAGTTCTTCACCAACACGACGACATTGGAATGGAATTAAACAAGTCCTTCGATATCTCCAAGGTACAATTGATCTCGGATTATTTTATTCAAATAAAACCAGTCCAACATTGATAGGTTATGCAGATGCTGGTTATTTATCTGATCCACATAAAGCACGTTCTCAAACGGGCTATCTATTTACATGTGGAAATACCGCTATATCATGGCGTTCTACAAAACAATCTATAGCAGCCTACTTCTTCAAATCATGCTCGAAATTATAGCCATTCATGAAGCAAGTCGAGAATGTGTATGGCTAAGATCCATGATTCATTATATCCGAGAAAGTTGTGGATTATCATCAATCAAAGGTATTCCAACTCCTCTTTATGAAGACAATGCAGCTTGCATAGCTCAATTACGAGGAGGATATATTAAAAGAGATCGGACAAAACATATTTCACCAAAATTCTTCTTTACTCATGAACTCCAGAAGAAAGGTGAAATTGATGTGTTACAAATTCGGTCATGTGATAACCTCGCAGATATTTTCACGAAGACTTTACCGACTGCAACATTTGAAAAGTTGAGATATAAAATCGGTATGTGTCGGTTTAAAGATTTAAAGGAATCATCTCATCAAGGGGAGTAATAAATGGACATATAGAATAGTGTACTCTTTTTCCTTCACTAGATTTTTTTTCCCACTGGGTTTTTATCTAGTAAGGTTTTAATGAGGCATATTCTTTATGTAATTAATGGACATCCAAGGGGGAGTGTTATGAATTATTGGAATCTCCATTAATTAGTGGAGGCTCCACTAATTATGGATTTATGTGAATTATTAGAAGATTTTTATGGATGTCCACCATTTAGTGGAGACACCATTAATTGAGATTAGTTGAAGATGATGTATGCCATGATGTATTTCACTAATTAGAGCTCTATAAATAGAGCTATTCTCTAAGCTTGTAATACACCATCATTTTGTGAAAGAAATATTAGTGAAAGAAAGATTGGAGAAAGAATTGTGAGAGAAAGAAAGAGAGAAGTTTGAAGAGAAATTCTTGTGCAAAGAATAGTTAGAATTTTCTTAGTGTGTAGTGTGTAGATTTTATTCTAACACTACCCTAATTTTATAACAATATATAATTTGATGGGCATTTTTTAAAATTATTTCCTGACATATTTTCATTTTAAAAAATATATTTCCGTTGACTTCATATATACAAGTCTAAAAAGGAAATAATCTTATAGTACTTCATCTTCTGATACTTCAATCCCCCAATCTCTCTATCAAATTTTTTTATACATTAACATTAACATTAACATTAACATTAACATTATTATTATTATTATTATTATTATTATTATTATTATTATTATTATTATTATTATTATTATTATTATTTTGTCATTGATTTACATTGTTCAAATTATATTTTCTTTTTATACTAAAGACTCATTATCTTGGTTGTCTTTGCTTATTTTTATTTTATATTTTCTTGGACAAGGGGCCTAAACCCTCTTTAAATATTACTATTTATTGTGTAATTCGCTAAATTTTCTCAAATATTTTTCAATTCACATTCCCCATTCATCCTCTATATGTAGTTTATTGAATGTAAAATTTCTAATTTCTTACTGCCCATTTGGGGGTTAATTGTTCCACTTAAAGGGGCATTTGCAATTTACGTTTAGTTTTATTTCCGCCATTTAGAAAAGTTATACCTCAACTTCTAGCAATCACGAATTTCAAGCGTGATTTTAGAATTGTTAATTTCTATTATTGGACATGGTTTTAGGGGGGGGGGAATCTAAGATTACAATCACTTTTATAAATTCCTTCTGACGATCTATTATTAAAATAATGGTAAATCGTATAATACTACGGATGAAAGTCACAGGTTGCTACTTTCTCAACCATGTAAATTATTTACAAATTATTAGGTGTATAGTCCATAGTTTGATTTTATAAGCACATTTTATTTATTAAAACTTTATTAATTCTAAGAATCTTTCTAAAAGAAATTAGTAAAGGAAATTAATTAAGTCATAATTTAAATGCGTTATGTATGTTTGATATTTTATAACTCAAAATTTAGTATGTCAAATAGCTACCAAACTTAGGAATTTTCACGATTAGATGCAAAAGACGATTCTAAAAACAATCTAAATGCAAAACTAACTGTACTTACAATTATGATTCCTAAAACACAATTGATAAAATTACATTTGGCAACTGTTACACCAAAGTAGTCCTTAAAGTGGTAGAGTGAAGTAATATATATATATATATATATATATATATATGTATTAATAATGTCATCAAGATAGTAGAAAACTTTTATTTATGAATAAAAACACAGAAGGATGTCATTGATAATTCACACAATAAAAAGTATATAGATGTTAAATAGAATAAAATTTCGATCGATAATGATGTGCAATTAATCATTCTATGCTTGGAGACAGCAACACCATTATTTCTTTTCCCTTTCCCTTTCTTTGAATGAATTAGAGTAAAATCACATTCACTACATTCATAATCAGTGTTTTCAACTAAATTCACATATATATCACCCCGATCCATCCTTATCTTGCGTAACTTACTGAAGTAACTTGAATTTTAACGGTTGATATATCATTTGATGAATTCATAGAAGAAGCTTGTCACATGTCTACAATATCAGTTGAAAGGTGTTTGTGGTCCTATGAAGCTTTTCGTCCAAAGTCGAAACTCTTACATCCTGATGTTAGGGAGAAACGTCAAGATTGGTTAGACTCTTGCACTTGCATGGATGAACAATCACAGTACTTACAAGATAGCTGATTTCCTTTCTGGTTAAGGTGGATTTGTCTCGTTCTATATTGCTCATAGTAGGTAGAGAAGTTTAGTTAGAGATTAGGAAATACCTGAGCTTTTTACAGAACATTCATTCTTACGTGGTTCGGTTGCTGCAAATACTGGAAATGGATATATTGGTATATATTAGGAACAGATTTACGGTCATGAAAGGACCTTTTATAACCAAAGTAGTCCAAAAAACATGCAGACTTTAAATAAGACTTAAGTGAGAAACTATTTTATGAGTTTGAATACTGCATTTTAACTAAAATTTTTAAGATATTAGGTTTATAGGTCCTTCCTCTTTATATGTCACATACTTAGCCTTCTTCCTTTAAAAATGGAATTTTCAACTCACACTTGTATTTCAATAATCTTCGTCCAAAATGTATCCTTCCATAATAGGTCTAAGCTTGCTTCTGCTATAATGGAAGTTTTATAAAAATTAAAAAAAGAAAAACTTGGAGTATTGCAATAATTTACGAAGATTCCACCATTAACTCCATCAGCGCCCCTACGTGAGTGAGCCTATAGGGAAATTCTTAGGTGCACTCGGTGTACGTACACTTAATACTTTAAGTGATTGTATTATGTGTATTAAAAGTTATACAATAAATATTATATATAATTTTATTAATACGTAATATTATTATTTAAAACATCTGATACACCTATATTGAGTGCACACAAGAATTTTCCATTCACGTAAACCAATGTGTGTATCTGCCTTTGCTCCATGAACTATACTGTGCTACATGCAAGGTTTTTGGGACCGGACCTGATCGATCGATCTGATCGTGGACCAGTGCCTCTATCGGTCCGATCCCAACAAACTAGTCGATTTTTTCTAAAACTATACTGGTTTATTCAAATCGTATTAGATTGGTTAGTCTAATTGGTAAATCGGTGGACCGGCCGGTCTAATATTGAACCGGCTTTAGCAATTCTTTTGAGAAAAGAAAAATACATCCCCTGGATGGAATCTGCTAGAATTTCGGCTACAGCATTCCTGTGCTGGCCAAAAATCTGAAGAAGAATTGAGAGGATAAACTTCCACTCTTTTGGCAACCAAACTATCCACTTTCCTTTCCATTCAACTACAGAAGATTTCTTTCAGCTTTCCTTCTCAATTCCCAGCGTCATTCACTCTCCTTCCTTACTATCTTGCAGCACGAAGTATACCAATTTGCCATCAGATTCTTCGATTCCTCTTTTTGCCCAAAGCATAGACCGCACAACCCCTACAGCAGCAGAACCAGCGCAGTTTACAACCAAAGCAGACCCACACCTCTTCCCTTCGCAAGTCCGAAACAGCAATATCCAAACCTTTTGGCCTACTCTAATTCCAGCGAGACCAGTCACTTTGTTCTCCAGTCTTTGAAGGAGCAAGACAGTAGTAGGAATAAGAGCAAAGCGACCCCATGCTTTGAGACGCGTTAGCGTTACTAGTAGAGGTGAGCCGAAGTGCTCAATATTCATTTTTCCTTTGGGTTTGCGCAGCCGAATGCAAAGCACCATGTAATAACGATAGTTTTAGAAGGCGTGTGTGTTTGCGCTTTTTTGGTGTTTCTGCTATCCTAAAAGAGATTGGAATGCTGTTTTTCTTTCTCTGCTCTAATTGGGATGCTCATGAGAGTGCTATTATGTTCTATGAAGCGGTGGCTATGATTGCTAAGGAAGCTATAGTGCGTCAAGTGGGGTTTGGTCAAGGTTGTTCATGCATTGTTTTTTTTTTTTTTAATTGTCTAGATTATGGCTTTGCATCAAGTGACTATATCATGAAGTGCTCACGTGGGTTGTTGGGCTGACACCACGCACACGCACATATATACCTTCCGTTTCAAAATACTTGTTTATAAAACTTTTTATATATAAATTAAGGGTATTGAAAACAATACAATAATTTAGATAAAGTTTCTATTCTATCTATATTAAAAATACTATACATATTGGTTAGTGAAAATTCTCAAGAAGTAGGAAGAAAGAAGAGTTTTGGAAAGTTGTATAGTTGACTTGGAATAAATACGAGTATAATAGGAAAAAACTAATTATTAGTTTTAAAAATATGTACATGAATAAATATTTTGAAATAAAATAAAAAAGTTTCATGAATAAGTATTTTAAAACGGATAGAATATATCTTCAAGTTGTAATAGCTTGTCTTGGTGTTAAGGAGGGGGATATATACACATATGGCCCACTTATATATAAAAAAAATTGAGTTAAATTTTGTAATTTTTGGGTATAAATTAAATTATATAATTTAATAAACTATTTTAATGTATTAAATTGTTAGTTATAAATTAAAAATGACTACTTTTAATCATAATTTTAAATATTTATATCTTTATGAACTTTAATTACCCTATAGTATTGATTAATTTTTTTAAAAAAATAATTATATTTTTAATCTTTAAATTATAATATTACCGATTTAATTACGGTCTAATACCGATTGAATCAAGTCGTGAATCAATAACTTTTTCGATTCGATAACCGGTCCAATTCTAAAAATATTAACTACCTGTGTCATTCTTCCAAAATCACATTTTGCCAACTCTATTGGTCCATTACCTGCTGGGTCTTTAAGTGGGAATTAAACAATTCTTCTTTTCACACGGGGACAACAATCATAGTAGAATCAACTGCCATATTAATACTGTTGAATTATTAACTTTGATAACACTTGATAAGTTATTAATGGGAAATTGAACTATTTTACCTTTACGTAATAGCATCAACTACAATAACGATTCTTATAATACTTACTATGATGGTGCTATATGTGCCTTTCGTTTTAAAATAATATTTTATTAACTCTATTCGATCACTAATCAAGAGTAAAAAATTTATTCTTTTCCCATAGGACAGTAGCCATGACAATATCAACTACCGCATCAGCATTTGTCTCTTCTCAAATCATCGACTTTAATTAATACTACTTACTGGGCTATTAATCGGGTGTTGAATCTCTTTCTCTTTTTTTTTTTTTAAACATATTTAGACAATAACTATAGGAGCACCAACCAACTACCGCATTGACCTTGATGCCACTTGCAGGCTGGGCCACTGACTACGAGCCGAACCACCCTTCTTTTCACAAGAAGGCAGCAAACAAGGAGCAACCGAGATTCTGATGCAACCGGTTGTAAGTGGAGCAACCCAAAAACTAGAGGGGGTCTAAATAAGGGCCAAATGAGAAATAAACTCAAGAATTTAAATATCAAACACTACTGGATAAATTACTATTATCAACATATTTATTACTAGTCAATTATATGCAGTTAATAATTAGTAACTGATTACTAACAAATTATCAATTCAAATAAAAAATAAATAAATTTGAAAATATTCTAATTTGATGCCAACCAGATAAGGTCGATTGGTAATAATATATATGATGGTAATATATTGATGATCATTTAGTAATTTGGAAAGAAGAAAATTATCAACCTATTAATAATTGAAATTCATCAGTTGCTAACATATGTATAATGATAAGTTAATAGCAGATAATAATTTTTAGTTCACTAATTCAGAGAATACTAATTATAAAAAAAAAGTCTATTGAAGAATAAATAATCAATTAATTAGTCAATTGAACAAATAAATTCCTAGTCAAAAGTATTATTTCTATCAAGCATAAAAAACTTTAGAATAATGAATCATAATTCACAAGCTATAGGTGAAGAGCAGCATTAAAAACAACACTGAAGCCCACTTCCCGCAATTAAGCAATTCATTCACAGATCGTGCGACATCAATCCTCAATGCGTGCAACCGTAAGGCCTTAGTTTTACTCACAATTAAGCAATCTAGTCAACCCACAAAATACAAGAGTATAAGGCTTACAAAAAAAAAAAAAAAAAATGTGGCCGAGGGGTTCTTCGATGAATAATGGTGGTCTTGGCCAACTCTAGGGAGATCCAGCTATGCTACTGAGGAATGTCGGTGCTGCACAACCAGCCTTGAAGCCGTTAGGATGGTGGTGAAGTAATAAACTCCTTTCCCAAAACGAGGGTGCAATGAGAGGAAGATCCAATATTCCTAGAGGGCTTCGGTTGTTTGATGGGAAAGGAAAGAGTAGATTTTTGGTGCTTGATGGTTAGCAAAAGAAAGGAAAGTGTATGGTTTCGATGAGATGATTGGGGAGTTATTTAGGGAAGAAACCCGAGAGTAAGTGTGTGATGTGTTTCGGCTATGGAGGAGATAAGATAGAGGGATAAGTGCTGAATGATTTCAACTTTGGTGCAGGGAAAGGGTGGTTTTTTTCGGCTCCTTGGAAAAGCATAAAGAGAATGAGGCTTTGTTCTCAGTGTTGCCGGAATTTAGAGGGAAAAAAATGCCTTGGTTTTAGCAACCAAAGGGTGAGAGGAGCGTGCTGCTTATTTTTTTTCCTTGTGACCAGAAGATGGTCAAGTGCGAGGTGAGGGTTTCTCCTCTATTCTTTCGGTTGTGTTGGCCTGAAAGAGGAGGCCGAAGCCTGCTATTGCTGTATGTGTCTAGGCAGTTGATTCATGTGTACTGAAGGGAAAAGGCTTGGCTGACTTCATGCTGTGGGTGTGGAGCTTTCGCACAAATAGGAGGGAATGGCAGCAGAGAAGGCTTGGGTTTCGATGTATGAGGAAGTTTCCATGGGTAGATGGGTTAATAGCTGGCTGAATTAAAGGAGTTTTCCTCCTTAACTACCCTTCCAGCTTTCGGCCAGCACACACAAGGAGAGTGTGAGAGTTGTGAACTATTTTGCTGATCGAAATTTTGGAAACCAAAAGGTCTCAATTACACTCAATGATTAATAGAGGAATGGGGTGACCTTGGGAGAAAGGAATTCGAATGATCAAGGATTGAGGAAGAAATAAATCAATTGCTGGTTTCCTTATCTGTAAAAGCCGACGTTAAGATGCAAATAGAAGGATTTCGGCAGCTCAGATCAAGTGACAGAAAATAGGATATGTACTTATATTCTCATATCTAAACAGTTACATATATATATATATATAAATATATATATATATATATATATATGTGTATATATATATATATATATATATATATATAGGATATGTACTTATATTCTCATATCTAAACAGTTACATATATATATATATATATGTATATATATATATATATATATGTATATATATATATATATATATATATATATGCTAAACTTTTGAAAGAATAAATCATGTTGGGGTTCCTTAATTTCGGACATCCTAAGGGTGAAGAAATCTAGCTCTAGAAGAAAGAATCATCACACACTTGTCACCGAAATTGAAGAGGAAAATATGCAACTACAGCTATACTAAGGACGGTTGTAGGAAGGACAGTCTGCCTAACTTAATATGGGAACTAGTATGTAACAAAGGAAAAGAATTGCTAAGTAAATAAATTAAGGAGGAAAAAGCTATTTGTTTTTCCCTTAAGAATCAAAATCTCGAAATCCATGGGATGGAAAGAATAATTCCAGCCTTGGTAGGTTTTCCACAGAGTATATTTTGTTCGTAAATTTGAAAAGAAATTCGGGAATTATCCCTATGCCTTGGCCGGTTGATCCAAAACCAAATAAGGAAAGAATTTCAATTTGAATTAGAAGAAAAAGGAAATTAAGATTTTAATTTTATTTAAAGAAAAATTCTTCTTCTCCAAACATTGTAAGTGACGACTAGGAGAATAATTTGGAAGGGACAAAAAGAAATCCTTCCACTCAAGAATATTATTCTTGGAACAAACTAGGAAATAATTATTTTTTTATATTAACCACTAAATCAAATTACCTAATATTCGTACAGTTAGAATCCAAACTCCAATTACCCAACTAAAATTCCAATACTCTACCCAATAAATCTCCACAATTCTTATGCTTTAAAACATATGAATATTTTCATAAATCGAAATCTTGAACCTAAACTCTCCTTATGATAACTTATCTATCCAAAATAAATTCGCAGCCTAAAGACCTTTAAGCTAAATAGGGTGTCACAGGGTCCTAACAATTCAGTCAAAATGCTCAGTAAACATACATAAGACTAAAATTGATTAAGACCATATTTACACATAAATGATGCAATGCATACACCCAGACCATTTTAGGGTAGGATTTTACAAATGCACTTTTCTATTTTGATTTGTTGAAATCTATTTTCTTTGTTTGTTTGTTTGTTTGTTTTTTTTTTTTTTTTTCTGGTTAACCACCCGATGGTGGGAATTTTATTGAGATAGTAAAGGGAAATACAAGGAGCGGGGCAATAGCCTGACCTCTAAATTATTTATAAACAAGATCTAATGGAAGGTACTTACATCTTATCCATAAGGTATAATCCATGAATATGCCTAGGTAACTCTGAAGATTTAGAAAAAGTAAATCGCTCATTTTGAGTCAATGCATATTTTGCTAATTGATCTGCAATCTAATTCCCTTCCCTATAAACATGAGTAACAGTAAATCATTTGAATTTTCCTCGGAGTAGCTCAAGAAAACATCTAAGTTGGAGGCCCTTCAAGTTTGATCGAGCTCCCATTCTTAGAGAGTTTCCAAATCATAGTGTCATCAGCACCTGAAACATAGGATGGGAGCTTTTCTAGGATTACTACCTTGATGCTGATGACACTATGATTCGGAAACTGAGAATCATAGTGTCATCAAGGATGAAGCCTGCTAGGATTATATTTATCATGCATGAATTGGGATCAAAGAGAACCACCCTACCTAAACTTCCACCATAAGCCTAGTCCATACGACATACTCACATCAAATAATGACCTAAGCCCTAATCCATTCTCACTCCAAGGAAGACATAAGGTTTTCTAAGATTTCCAATGCCATTTCTTCCCAAAAAGAGAGTAGCCCCAAACTCCATTGTGTGAAAAATGTGCAGAGGCATTGAATATAGCACTGAATGAATGAGTTGTAAATGCCCCGCATCGGATAACAACTCAGAGAAAAATCTCACTGCCTCTGCACTAATATCTGATTGCTGAGTCAGCATTACACTATCTGGATCAGCAATGGAAGCAATAATAAGATTGGATCTCCGCCGTTGACAGTATGAGTTTAGTTTTCCCATGAGAGTTCTCTAATAGACCCCTGATTTCAGAGTTTCTGCATATCCTGCAATTGTCCCCGTGTGGATTGCTTTGGAGCATCTTCCCATTCACATGTTTTCTAAACAGATTCTTTTCTAGTTAGCATCTACTGTGGGTAACCCCTTGAAGATAGACTATGCAACTGCCACGCTTTCCAGGCCTAGTGTAGCTCGGGTATGTGTCGAGTTGAATCTACTTAAGGCTAACCCTTCTTGAATCTGGATAGGAGTAGGTACATTAGGGTTTTATCAATCAATATCATATGAGAATATGCCATCATACTACTCAGTTTGCTGTAGAATTGGACATGAGGCTGCAGGTTGCAAATAGTTTTCAGTGCCTCAGAAACCTGTTAGTGTTGTGCCCCAGAGGCAATCACTTGTACATTGTATATGACACATTTAATTTTAATAAAATGCATTATTTATCTTACAGTTTCTTTTTGTTTACTTTAAGTAATATAACTGTTCGATAAAGTCCCTAGTACGACTCTATGTTAAGGAAATCATGATAGAGATCATGATATAAGATTCCTATTACACTGGATGGTGTTAGTACTTAAATAGTCCCTAGTCACAGTATTAATGAGATAGGACATCATTAATGTGTTAAGACTAGCATGTGTTAGACTTCCTAATTTGATCAGGCGGTGGTTCTCATAACCGTGAATATTGAGATACTCAAAGTTAACACATGGATGCTTGTTAATGGAACAAGTTCATTGGATGACCTAGCTTTGAGATAATTATATGGATAACTATTTAGTGCCAGTGATAATATCAATATAGCAAACGTGCAGGTATCCTTAGACTTGAGATCTCCAAGGTACTTTGTTTGCTAAGCTTTGTACTTTGATTCCAATCTCTAGAGCTCGATCGAGGGCCGCCTATGGGATGGATATTGGGTACATTGTGAGGTAAACGAAAGTAGCTGAGAGGGTCAATAAAGGATTTATCACTCCTAGTAGTAGCGGTGAATATCTCACGGCTACTTGTAGGAATTACTACTCGGAAAGTCCTTGGCCAAGGCGATTGTGTATTGGAAACAGTTCCAATTCATACACATCTAGAGTAGTGGGTTCTTGGTACAAGTACTATTGTATTCGGGTCAGAATTAATTTTGGAGGGACTTGGCACTAATTTCGTACTCCAAACTGAATGAGATATTGTATGGTAAAAGGAGTTAATTGCACCAAAGTTTGTTATTGAAGGATTCATATCAAGCCACTTGACTTCCTGGACTTTTGGGTGGTCATGATATATTGCTAGATACCGCTCATGATATGGGAATATGGGTTTATTAATTGATGAATTAATAAACCAATCCTGATTAGAATTAATAGGATTAATTCTAATTAATTATAGATTATTAATCTCAAAAACGTTTGGATTAATTCATATTCTCTACCAATTGACTGGGAAACCTAATTGGTCACACACAATAGAGGATTATATGCTCAAGATGTTATTTGATAATATTGTGGGGTTAATTGAGAGAAAGAGAAGTTGTTGTGGACAAATTATAATTAGTTATAATTTGTGGTACAAGTTGTAATTGTGAGAACTAGATGTTTCCAATTACAATTAGGGAATTCTAATAGGATTAGAATTCTCAGTTTTGGGAAGGGAATTTCGTGTGATATATAGTAGCTAATAACACACGAAAAACCCTAGTCAATAGCTGAACAACACACAAAAGAAACAACAGCCACAAACTTTTTCTCTTCTTCTCTCTTGATTTGATCTTGAAGAGGAACCCTAGCCGCCACTTAGAATTTCTGCTAGCACAGAAAGCTACGTGCTTGAGTATTTCTCTGTGTAGATTACTATTTGAGATAATCACACACTGTGATTATAGTGGGTAGACGTTCAACTCACATGGAGGTTGATCACGAGGATTGCTGGATCGCGCCTCAACTTGAAGAAGAAAATTTTGTTCTTCGCACGATCACCCAAAGGTAAAAGCTATTGCCTTTATTGTCGTTATGTCTTGTTTTTCACACATAGAAGAGTCCTGGGAGGGTATCTTGATTTATTTTTTGCTGCGCCGTATGGGATACGAGCCCGAGATACCCAACAGTGGTATCAGAGCCAGGTTATGTGTGGTCTACGAACATTGTTTTGGCATGAAAAACTGTTTTCGTGTTTGTCTTTGTTTGCTGTGAAAATCATTTTCACTCGAGTCGAAATCGTTTCAATCTTTATGTGTTGGGTCCGTAGCACAATATGATTATGTAAAAGTCACAGCGTATTTCGAAAAGATGCTTTCTTTGGTGCTGAAAATTTTTGCAGGAAAAATGTTTTCTTGCAACATGGATGTTGCCCTCTGTTTCATCTTAATTTTCCATTTTAATTTTGTTTAAACTAACAAATTGGTTGTTGTTTAGAGCTTCAAAACATAAAATACTACTGAGAATTGTTCTCACTAAAAATTTGCAAAAGAAGAAAGCACCAGAAATTGTTTCTGGAATTTTTTGAAAATTGCCGCCATTGTTGCAGAAACACAGGCAGTGCCGGCTCTGGCCTCCAAGCCGGCGTCGGTTCCACTCTGTTCGCGATGTTCGAAAATCATTTTTCGAAGAGAAAAATTTTTGGAAACCAGAACAGAGTCGGTGCCGGTTCTACTCTGTTTGCGACTTCCAGCTATTTAAAAAAAAAATTCAGAATAGAATTTTGAAAGGGAAAAACCTCATTTGATGAAAGACGGGACCCAAAAGCATTTTCTCAAAATTAGTTTTGAGACAATCAATTTTGTTCTTCAAAATAATGATTTTGAAAATCTAAAATTGATGTATTCTCTAAAATGGTGATTTTAGAATTTGTTTTATTTTTCCAAAAATAGTGATTTTGGAATAATAAAAATATATGTTTATTCTGTTTAAGCATAGTCAATGGCATGGTGGATGGTTATGGACTAAAACCAATTATATCTATTCATGCATTTTACAGTTTTGGTTTTTATGAAATAGGGCCTGCGTGTCCTACATTCTCTAGAATTTTTGTGTAATTCTCTTCTCATCTAACTCCCCTCGAATGTAACTCAAGGTTTTCTCTTTTTAGGAAATTATGTAATTAGTTTACATAGGTTAGATAGGAGTAGAATTATTTTATTCTATAGATAGCAACTAAAACAAGACGAGGAGGTAAAACCTTCTACTTAAATCATGCATGAACACATACGGTTAACTATATTAATTTCTTTTATGGCTCAAAGAAATTAATTTAGGAAAAGTCTATAGCCATACCACGAATCGCTTTATTATCATAATTATCAATTATGTGATTTATTGATTATTATGCATGACATTCAATGAAATCACTAAAAGGAACAAATCCCTCAATTAATATTAAACCTAATTCCTTCTGTTAATATAGTAAGAGCGAGAGTCCTTTTTCAAGACCAGGTTGTTGGGCAAACCCAAGCCTACTTGACATTGGGCATGTTCAAGCTATGGAATTAAATTCCTGATTAATGGCTCGGGTTTAACTAAATTCTTTATCCCGGTTGGGTAAACTTAAGTATAAAGAAATTTAGAGAAAAAGTTGGGGTAGTCCAAAAGGCTTTAAGATTAAAAGCTGTTAATCACCCAATGATCCGGTAGTTACATACGATGTAATTGGTATTGGATACCTACCAATGAATTTAAGGGTGGCTTGTTAGGCAAACCCAAGGTTATTCTTGAGAATTTGGATACCAGTCCACTAGGAAAGCTTCTAACAGGCTTTCCCGAATTAGTAGTGGGGCTATTGGTTTGAGTAAAATAGTGGAGAAAAAATGCGTTTAATTAAAGTCCTAATTATTTGCATATCATGTGCATATACAGTAGCTAATGTTCTCTATCTTTACATCTAGGTCACTTGCATCATGTCAACAAACTTGAACTTACGTAGCATCTCAGAAACCAACAAGTTAACCGAATCAAACTATCTCGACTGGTATAGAAATTTGAGAATCGTTTTCAAATCGGAAAAGTTGTTCTACGTGCTAGATGCTCCTATTCCACCACCACCAGCCTAAGATGCTCATGCTGATGAGCATACTGTCCACAAAAGGCACAAGGAGGATAGTGATACAATATCATGTATTATGCTAGCATCCATGACTCCTAAGTTACAAAAACAGCATGAGCATATGGATGCTCAATCAATCATTTTACATCTTCGAGAGCTATTTGATGCCCAAGTCAGAACTGAGAGATATGAGATCTCAAAGCAACTATTTTATTGTAAAATGGCAGAGGGTTCTTCTGTGGCCACTCATGGGCTGAAGATGCTGGGCTTGATAGAGAAGCTTGGATCTCTTGGGTTTGCAATAGATCATGACTTAAGTGTTGACTTAATTCTACAATCTTTGCCTAATAGTTTCTCACAATTTGTGATTAACTATCAGATGAACAAGATTGAGTCCACCATTCCTGAATTGATCAATCTTCTCAAAACTGCGGAGTCCTCCATGAAAAAGGATTCCAATGCAGTTTTAATGGTAGAATCTTCCTCTTCTAAGAAGAAAGTTCAAAAGAAGAAGAAGAAGGCTGCCATGAAGCCCAAAGGTGGTGTGAACAAGAAAGATACAGCTACCAAGGGCCCATGCCATCATTGTGGGAAGATGGACCACTTGAGGTGCAACTGCAAAGCCTACTTGGAGACCATCAAGGACAAGAAGTAGAAGGAGAAGCTTACAAGCACTTCTACTTATTCTCCAGGTATGTTTATGATTGAGATAAATACTGCCTTTAGAATTGAGATATGGGTATTAGATACCGGATATGGATCTCATTTGTGTAATAATTTTCAGGGGCTAAAGAGCAGTAGAAGGTTAGAGAAAGGCGATGTGGACCTACGTATTGCAAATGGGGCAAAGTTTGCTGCACTTGCTGAGGGACATACAAGCTAAACTTGCCTTTGGGATTAATTCTAGAATTGCAAAACTGTTATTTTGTACCAGTTTTAATGAAAAACGTTATCTCAGTTGCGTGTTTAGACTTATGTGGATTTCATTAAATATTTAAGAATAAATGTTGTTCTTTTTCATTGAATAATATTCATTATGGTTCAGCAACTTTAGTTAATGGTTTATATATTCTAGACTTGGACAATCCAATTCTCAATATAAATAATAAGAAACCTAAAATAGATAACTCTAACACCTCTTACTTATGGCATTGTCATTTGGGCCATGTAAACAAAAATGGTGTTTCTAAGTTACACAAACTTGGTAACTTAGGGTCATTTGATTATGAATCATATGGCACATGCGAGTCTTGTTTACTAGGTAAAATGACTAGAAATCCTTTTCTAGGAAAAGGAGAATGGGTCAAGGAGTTATTAGAACTTATACATTCTGATGTATGTGGTCCAATGTCAATACAAGCAAGAGGAGGTTATAACTATTTCATCACCTTTATTGATGATTTCTCATGATACGGGTATTTATATTTAATGAAATACAAATCTGAGGCCTTTGCAAGGTTCAAAGACTTCAAGAATGAAATAGAGAAATAACTTGGCAAAAGTATTAAGACTCTAAGATCTTATCGAGGAGGAGAATACTTGAGCTAAGAGTTTTTGAGTTATTTTGAAGATAATGGGATATTATCTCAATGGACTCCGCCACATACACCTCAACATAACGGTGTATCTGAGAGAATGAATCGAACCCTTCTAGGCATGGTACGGACCATGATGGCTTCTGCAGGCCTACCAAAATCATTTTAGGGGTATGCGCTAGAGACTTCTATTTATATATTAAACAGAGTTCCAACAAAATCGGTTGATACTACCCCATTTGAGATGTTCTTTGGTAAGAGACCAAAGTTATCTCACTTGTGAGTATAGGGTTGTCCTGCCTTTGTCAAAAGGCCACAGTCAGACAAATTTGAAAGTAAGTCTGACAGGTGTTTGTTTGTGGGATATCCGAAAAAATCTTTCAGATATTACTTCTATCTACCCTCCGAAAACAAATTGTTTGTTTCGAAGCATGCCATCTTCTTAGAAAAGGAGCACATGCTCAAAGGGGATAGTGGGAGTAAGATTGAACTTAATGAAGTTCATGAAGATCAAACAAACGAGGATCAACCGTTTAACCTCACATCTATTAAGAGAATAGATGAACCTTCTAATACACAAGAACCTTGTAGATCTAATAGGATACGTGTGGCACCTGAGAGATATGAATTTCTCATTAGTAACCACAATGACGTACTGCTCATAAATGAAGATGAGCCTACTACCTATAAAGATGTTCTGAATAATTCAGAATCTGGCAAATGGCTTGAGGCCATGAAGTCAGAGATGGATTCCATGTACGATAACCAAGTATGGACTTTGGTTGATCCACCCAAAGGAATTAAACCTATTGGGTACAAGTGGGTTTTCAAGAAGAAAACGGACATGGATGGTAACTTAGTTACCTATAAAGCACGACTAGTGGCGAAGGGTTTTCGTCAATAATATGGTATTGACTATGATAAAACCTTCTCGCCAGTAGCCATGTTGAAATCCATCAGGATACTCCTAGCCATTGCTGCTCATTATGATTATGAAATTTGGCAAATGGATGTGAAAATAGCTTTCCTAAATGGAAATCTGACTGAGGAAGTGTATATGACACAACCTAGCTGGACAACACACAAAAGAAACAACAGCCACGAACTTTTTCGCTTCTTCTCTCTCGATTTGATCTTGAAGAGGAACCCTAGCCGCCACTTAGAATTTCTGATAGCATAGAAAGCTACGTGTTTGAGTATTCCTCTGTGTGGATTACTATTAGAGATAATCACACACTGTGATTATAGTGAGTAGACGTTCAACTCACGTGGAGGTTGATCACAAGGATTACTGGATCGCGCCTCAACTTGAAGAAGAAAATTTTGTTCTTCGCACGATTACTCAAAGGTAAAAGCTGTTGCCTTTATTGTTGTTATGTCTTGTTTTTCACACATAGAAGAGTCCTGGGAAGGTATCTCGATTTATTTTTCACTGTGCTGTATGGGATACGAGCCCGAGATACCCAACAGAACCGGTGTCTCATCCTCACCCGAAACCTTCGGAACAATGGGTTCCCAAAAAAGCAACTGAAAGCGGCCATCTTATTGTGTCTTCTTCTCCTTCTGGGGAGGCGGATAACCCTAGATTGAATAAAGGCGTGTCTCGTATTGTTGTGACAAATAACCGGGGGACTTAGTTGGGTAATTCACTCACTATTGAACTAATCGCAGCTGATGGTTAAGCCAATTTACATCTCAATGAACCGATCAACCCCACAATACCAAATATTGCAAATTTGGAGATGCCTTTGATGAATATTACCCCAGTAAGAGAGAAAGTCAGGCAGCAGCTTTCACCACTAATCAATGGGTCCAGCTTGGATCAAGCACCTTTGGCCAACAGGGATGGGATCACGTTGGAAGTTGTTCTCCAAGGATCACAAGTTTTGATCCCAGCAGAGCCAACTTCAATTTTTGCTGACTAGAATACAATCTCAGTTCATCAGAATGAAGAGCTAGTGCATGGTTTAGCTTCTTTAAGACCTGCTGCAAGTCATACGCTAAGTGATCATTATGCCTTGGATGAGTCTGATGTTGAACTAGGATATTTTTCTGATCCGGATACCATGAGCTTGCATCCAGATTTCTTGAATCTACTCATGGAGGTGATCCTCTGAAAGCAGTCACGCCGAAGTCCAAACGCCGTGCAATCCCATCCGAAAACCTCCCAGACAAGGAAACAACTACCAACCCGTAAAGCTAAATTGTCCTCAACCTATTACCATCTATCCAAGTAATATGCATACTCTCATATGGAACATAAGGGGTATGGCTAATAGATTTTCTACCAGAAGATTGAAGAGGCTAATTAGCAAACATAAGCTGAATATTTTAGCAATTTTGAAGCCAATGGTTAGTGTGAATCAGATTCACATCTATGCACAAAAATTGGGTTTTCAGCAATATTTTTCAAATTATACAGGTAAAGTGTGACTGTTTTGGAGGGACTTTATTGACTCATCTATTCTTATCGATCATGATCGATTTGTACATCTTAGTCTTACAATGCCCACTGGAGCCATTTTTCATTCCACAATTGTTTATGCTTCTTGTACTCGAGCTGGATGTTTTCCTCTTTGGACAACATTTGTGGATATCTCTGTGACATTGCAAGGTCCTTGGCTGGTAGGAGGTGATTTTAATGTCATTACGGAAATGTCCAACTATTCGGGTACCTCAACACCTAATTATATGGCTATGAAAGATTTTACTGCATTTATAGATGCTTGTTCTCTTCAAAGTCCACCTTTTATAGGTAGTTGATTTACATGGTTTTGAGGTGGTGAACGGCCTTGTCACGAACGGTTGGACAAAATCCTCCTAAATTCTTCATGAATTTCCTCGGTCTTCTCTACAAAGGTGGAGCACCTACACCGGTCTAGCTCTGATCATTCTCCCTTACTGATAACTTTTTCTTTTGTGGCTCCTGCTACTGGTTCTTCTTCTTTCAAGTTTCAGAAAATGTGGCTTCGTCATTCATCATTTCATTCAATAGTTGAGTAGGAATGGAGGAAGCCTGTGGAGGGGAATGGTATGCAAATCCTTCTTGGAAAACTTAAGCTAGTCAAATTAGCTCTTCATTCTTGGAACAATGAGGTCTTTGGCAATGTCTTCTCCAATGTCCAAAAGGCAGAGGATGAGGTTATTTAGGCAGAATCCCCGTTTGATCTATCTAACTCGCCTCAGCATAGGGAGCAGTTACAGGAAGTCAAGGCTCGTCTAGCCTTTCATTTAAAAGCAGAAGACGACTTCTGGAGGGATAAATCACGACAATCAACAATCACCTGATTTGTGTTAGGTTGTTGATTAATAAGTTTATCTTAACCTTAATGATTTTGAGAGATGGGGTTATAGTTGAGAAGCTTGATTAGTTGATGTATCATATGGATTTACCTTCAATTAACTCGAGAAAGAGATTAAGTGTGTAGAACTAGGTGATTGAAGGGTCATGAGGTTGCCTAAAGATAGCGATATCATTCCCCCTAAATGAAGAATGGGTGTTTAGTCTTAATGCTCCTTAGACCAGGTTAGTAAGGTAGAGATACTCACTAATAAGGTTAAGGCAAAAGATTCACAACTTGAGAGAGATTAGGTCTTGATTTAGATTACCCAATTGGTGCCAATATAGAGTATCAATATATCTATTTAGTTGATTAAGGTTTAGCTTGATAATAGGGAATGCACTTTTAAATTACATAACATATCCTTCTCTTCCTAAGGGTGCTTGGTGATCTAAGGATGTTTTTTAGGTGTACTTAGATTGGTTGATCCTTTCATTGATTTGTCATATTCCCAATGAGATAAATTTACCAAACAATGAAATGATGGTGTAGTAGAAGTATTTGCCACTGTATCTGAGGAATATGATATTTTCCAATTAGAACTCTATACAACACAATGGATATCCTTGCCCATATATGTATTGTGTATGAGTGATTTTTTGGTATTTTAGATTGAAACTTGAGTTGTTATTATATGAATCGCTGAGACTTTTTCCTATGCACAAGTATATGCACGCATCAAATGTTCAAATCGCAAGATGGCTTTGCATATGCATCTGATTTCTAGATAGATACCTTATTTTAAATATTTTGAAAATGGTGGAGGATTGTTAGATATTTTCAAAATAGTTTAAAATTTTTATTAAATACTAAGAGTTATGTTTTTTTTTTCTAAAAATGCTTGTGTGTTGTTGATACTAAAGAGTAATAACAATTCACAATAGTTATGTCTCCAATCTAGAGACACAAAAAAATCTATAAAATGGAATAAAAAGAGATAGGATGGAGATATACAAACTAAATCTTTCTTTTTCTTTCACACACAAAAAGTTTTGTATTATTTCTTCCATATATCTATTCAAGTCAATAAACAGAATAGGTTTGGTGTCATTAGTGCAAGCCAGTCAGACAATAGATTTCATTGTATCTCTAAGAATATTTTGCGGAACCCATTTGCGTACCAGTCCATTGGTGGGGCGAAATAAGTCTTAAGAAAAGCAATTTTGTAACGTGCCTTGAAGGCATCTTGTATTAGATTGTTCTTAAGTTCTAACAAGTAATAGTTAATACAGAAATAGTCGAATATCTAAAACTTAAATGACATTTCACCTAAAATCCTATCCTTTTCTATTTTCCTCTTTTCCTCTTCCTTCCCCATTCCTTATCGTAGCCACCACTATGATGCCACCATTTTCATCTTGCCATTACTACACTTAACACCCCCCCCCCCCAATTTCTTCCCTAACCACTATTGTCTCTCCCTTACCTAGTCTTCCCATAAGCCATAACCACCCGTATAAACAGTGCATCCAATATCCATTTAGCCCTCTTGTTCTATGCCTCTTCTTCCTAATTCTAAGCAATAGTCTTTTTACTATTTTCTCTTGCATGGTTTCCTGTGGCACTATATGAAAGGATGTATTTTTTATTTTTATTTTTTCCCTTTTTTAAAAAAAGGAATCCAAAAGTGCCCTTTTCATATTCCACCACAAACGTAACATACACCAACATGCACATTTGTTGAACACTTACTAGTATGTGTAAAATGCATATAAATTGAAGCCTTTGATTGAGTGTTTTTTTTTGGGGGGGGGGAGGGTGCGGGCGTGGGGTGTGTCAAAATAGGACTATTTTGAGAATTTTCATGTACGGGCCTTACTTGGGAGGAAAAACTCTATTTTTAAGGACTAATTGGTAATTAACCATTTTTATTATAAAAGTGTTTCTTTTTTCTCTCTTTTTTTCCTCTTCTTTTCTTCTCCAACAAGCTGCTCCACTACAAGTTACTAGCAATAACTTTATGCCATTGCTACTATCATCACCATCGATCACCGTCTTTGCCACCTCTGTAGCTACAATAGTGGTCACCATTTTCACCTAACTTTTGTTATGTTTATACTCCAAATTAGATATTAATGAGGCAAAAACTCCAAGAGGGCAATGGATATTGGCTTAGTTCCACTAAAAACTCCAAACTACATACTAAAGAACAGCAATAAACCTACCAATTTATATCTACCTTTAAAATCTTCAAAAAATTCGATAAAACTATAGATGTAGCAAAATATTAATGGCTATGATCTTTAGATCTGTGATTTTTTTGGATCTAACAGAAGTATTGAATTTTGGGTAGAAGCAGACCCAAGGAAATGGTAAGCAACAAAAATAAACAAATAACGGGAATCATTGTCTACTAAACTAACTTCTTAAATAGTTGGAGAGTAAGATCTCATAATTTCTACAGTTTAAGGACAAGTGAAAATAGTTTTTTAGCCAGAGGATAAAAGTTAAATTTTAAAAAATACTTTAAAATTGTTAAAATTTGTTGCCTAAATGAGATTCATAATAGTAGATGAGAGAACAAGAAAGCTTATACCTTCAACAAAACTACATCAGGAAGTATGGATTCAAACATGTCTCCCCCAGCATAGGCTAAGTTCTTAGACCATTACAACCCCCGAACTACATGAGGAAGATCTAGCACTGTGCACTTCAACAAAGAGCTCCAACAATGACCTTTGCCATAGTTCTAGTGCCATATACACATCATCCAACCAATTTAACCCTTGGAACACTTCCTTATAATGTCCAATGACCAGTCCACTAACCAACTGAGCACTACTCTGTAATACTCCTATAATTTCACCATAGGAAAATGAAATTAAAATAGTTAATTTTTAACTTGTGAATTATTTGAATTATTCATGTGATTATTTTATTTAAGTCTCGTATGAGTTTTAAGAGTGCTTATTGGATATTATGAAGAAAATGTGATTGCTTAAGTGGCTATTTAGTTTGCTTTCTATGTGGCAATTGAATTATTATGATTCAATTAATATAATGTGTCTAAATAAAATATTACTACAATGATTTATGTATGAGAAATTAACTCCTCGAACATTCACATCATATATCTAAGTCATTTTTTATTTTTAATCAATTAAAAGTCTTGGTCAATTCAAGACTAAAATTATTTAACTACTTGACAAATTAATTTGACTAGCTCTATGACTATGTTGACTAGACCCATTAAAATAGTTTGACCAAATCTTCTTAACCATTCTTGTCATTTAAATCCTAACTCTTGAATTTAGGGCATGTTCGAACAAACAAGTCTCAACCCTTGGATGGGAAGAAACCCTTATATAAAAGCTAAATTTTCACTTCGTTTACCCTCCCCAAATCGGCAGCCCCTTCATTCTCTATTCTCCAATTTCCATTATTCTCTTCCAAGAGGAAACAACCCCTACACTCCACTTAAGGCTTACCAACAACCCTGTCTCAAGAGGAATCAATTTCCTCATACAATTCTCCTTGGCCTAAACAACACTACTCTATCATCCTTTAATTTCTCTTCTTCATTTCTCAAGAAAAATGTCACTCATTAGGCTGCTGAAATGCGGTCATTTATGTTAGGGTTTGTGGAATCCTAAACGCAAAAAGTATCCATGAATCCCTTTCGAGGACCTAAGCCAAACAATTAAGGTTGATTTAGGGGTTACGAAATTACCTTAGTATCACCGTAAGCAAGACTTCTGCTTTCAGATTTCCAGGTGTACATGCACTTCAAACGATTTCCAGACACTGTAATGTGCGAATGTCCTCTATCGGATACATATGGCGAAACCAGCTCGTTACCCGAGAGTGCTAGTGTCTAGGGTTTTGAGAGGCTAAATTTTTTCTGGTTATGGAGACACGAAAATTTTTATAAGAAGTCTACCACAAGAAGACAGCTAAGGTTTTCTTTTAAAACCACACGAAATTTTTAGAGTCCAACTCTCATAATATCTTCTCATATCTTATTTTAAGTTTAAATTAAATTAAAAATGATATGATAAGATTTTGCCATTATCTTAGTAATTTAACTAATTAATTTACCGAGTCAGATTTTTATAATCTAGACATCCTCCAGATACATCGAATGTGGACATATTTTCAAATTCATTGTATCTAGTCATTTTTCTAGGTTCGATTAACCTAGACTTATTTCTAGATACATCGAACCTAGTTACTAGAAAAATAACTTAATGTATTCACCTAATGTGTGACACTATAGGTTTATTTAACACTAGCAGTATGCCCAAATCACATTTAAATGGTCCCCAAGTTATAAGCAGTTTCTAGCAAAATATTATAACTATCCAGGTTAAATGAAGATCAGTGATCTCTTTAAGTTAGACCATAACTTTATATTTTGTCCTTTTGTCACATGATATCCAGATTAAGCATAAGGCATGGAGCATGTCATCCTTATTAAGCTTTATCAACTAGTTCTTAATCTCATAGTAGACTGTTCAAACAGATGATATCAATATCTCAAATTAAAATATTTGAGTACGGCCATGCATTTTAATGGTCAATTAATTAAGGGGCCTATAGACATTTCTCATAAGAATAAGAGGGACAAATTCCTTTACTATCAATCATATTCCTTTCCAGGGTTTATTCTATATCCAATAGTAGTTTAATTTATTATCTGGTTAAAGACAACTTTAGACGACATCAAGATATAAAATTTATCAAGTAGGAAACTATAATGAATTTAGGTCGAAGTGAAGTAATGAAAGCAAGGGATGCAATGCACGCGAGAAAAAGAAACCCAGGAAAGCAAAGGCACGGCACAACGGAAGGTGAAAAATAATACCTTTGCGTGTCCTTAGTCTGTTTAGCTAAGAAGATGAGGTGCTAACCACTAGAGTGGTTGCTTGTCTCGACGACAATTCTGGTGAAAAATCAGCAATCCTTTGGGTTCTCCTTAGTATGTAAGCGAAGCTTTTCACTTCTCAGAATATTCCTCCGCTTAATCTATGTTGGTGAAATAACCTAAGCAAGGAATGGTCCTTCTTGATCCTTTGCAATTAATTAGCAAATACAAGAAGATGAAAGGGAAAGAAAAGAAACAAGAGAAAGAGTAGAGGAATAACTGTGTCTTTTCCCTTTTCTGTGTCGTGTGTTCTGTTCTGCAGAACTGAACTATACAACTCCTATTCACGTAACCAAATAACTAAAACACCAGTGTTTAGTATTTCAAAACATCTGGAGGTTATCAACAGAAGTAGTTTGAGTAATCTTTAACCTTCTGTACTGTGAATAAAAATAACCCTTTAGTTTAGGCTATTGGACCAAAATAATTTATTATTTTTCTTGGACCTAATGAGCCCAAAAATAATAACCATTAATTATTTATTTTCTGGGCTATTAAAATAACTCAATAAATAATTAATAAGCCTAAAGGAACTAAATTAATTATTAAGCCTTTTATTAACCAGTTTAAACCCAGGTTAATTTTTTTAATTATTCAATCTGGGCTTAGGCACTGAATAATTAATTAACCAATTAAACTAGATAATAAATTAGACTTCCTAAATAAAATAAAATCCTTTCCATTGTAACCATTTCCTTGACCTAAAATAATTAGAACTTACGGGCTATTTTGAGGACCAAAAAGACATATTGTCTTGGCTACTAAAATGACCAAAATACCGTTACTATATAAATACCTATATTTTGCATTTTAAATATTTTCTAATATCACTATAAAGAAATATTAACCTCAAGGACAATACTGCATTATCTATGTCTTCGACCCACAGGTGAAATGACTAAAATATCCCTCTACACATCGCCGTTCATTTAGAGAGGAAAGAGTGTACTAACACCTCTCTAAAAGACATATACTATCCTTAAGCTTCTAGTCCAATAATCCACGACTTCTTGGAATATTCCAACTTTCTAAGGGAGCTACCCTAAAGCCAATACCTAATCCATGTTCCCCAGGGCCCTAGATAATTAGATTATTTGGACAACCACAAGGGGTGATATAGTATAGACACTATCTTTTACAAGTCTGTTTTGACTAACTAGTTACATATATCCAACATATAAGTATATTGATCATTCTCAAGAACTTCAACTATAGTATATCAAAGCATACACATCCAACTTCATTAGACTAATTTATACTCAAGCTGTAGAGTACAAGTCCACGCTGTAGTAGTAGTAGTCTGGGTTTCTACCACATAGTACTTTTAGAAACCACTACTACAGGTCATGTTCTATGTATTCAAAATACGCTTGTGTTATGAAATGAGTAGACTACTCATTGGTTATAGGTAAGCCATTCACTATTCAGAATTGATAACATAATAACCTTGCCATAATGAGATTTTTATTCTCATCATCCGGTTAAGAACAATAGTTTATGTGTTAAGTATCCTATGGTCCATACTTTACTGTGAAAGACCTCCATTCAGATGAACCATTTACTTAAACACAATGGGTCTTTTCTAATAAAATCGCGCATAAATATAAAGAAGATTTCACAAATAAATTCTAAGAACAATACTTTTATTAATACAAGTTAAAATTACAACAGAAACCTGGTCTAAGAGAGCATATATTCCAGCAATCTCCCACTTGCACTCTAAGACTAAGTAAGTCCATAGGTGCCCACCTCTATGGCGTCTAAGTGTCTTCTAAAGACTCTCTCTTCCAAAGGCTTAGTGAAAGGATCTGCTATATTATTCTCCCAGGCAATCTGTTCCACCACGACTTTCTGTCTCTGAATGAAATCCCGGATCAAGTGGTATTTTCTCTCTATGTGCTTCTCCTTTTTGTGGTTATTTGGTTTTTTAGATTTTGAGACTGCTCCAGTATTGTCGCAATATATCACAACTGATTTGTCCATTTGTGGCACAACTCCAAGTTAGAAAAGCAACTTCTGGAGCCAAATTGCTTCCTAGGATGCCTCCAAAGCTGCCACATACTCAGCTTCCATAGTTGAGTCAGCAATGCAATATTGCTTGATAATCCTCCATGAAATAGCTCCTCCAAAAAAGGTGAAGACATATCCACTAGTGGATTTTCTCTTATCCTTATCCTCTTGGAAGTCTGAGTTCGTGTATTCTGTAGAAACCAAGTTATTAGTCCTGTAAACTAGCATATAATTTTTTATACCTTTGAGATACTTGAGAATATGCTTTACAGTCTACTAATAAACCTCCCTAGGGTTTGACTGATATCTGCTAACTAAGCCTATGACAAAGCAGATATCTGGCCTAGTACACAACATGGCATACATGAGACTTCCCACAGCCGAAACATAGGGAATCCTATTCATCCTATCTTTTTCTTCTTGAGACTTTGGACAGTCATTTGAAGAAAAAGATAACCCATGTTTGCAAATGATCAATGCCCCCTTGCATGAGTCTATGTTGTACTTTGCCAATATCTTGTTAATGTATGTAGTTTGGGATAAACCTAACATTCTCTACTTCCTATTTCTAAGAAGCTTTATTCTGAGAATGTAACTAGCTTCACCTAAGTCCTTCATACTAAATTGACTAAATAGCCAAACCTTAGTAGATTACAATGCCCCTTCATAATTTTCAATGAGTAGAATGTCATCCATATACAGGACAAGAAAAATCACATTTATACCTTCTAGTTTCCTATATACACATGGTCCATCTTCATTTCGAATAAAATCGTAAGACTTTACATTTTCGTCAAAACTAATTTTTCATACTCTAGATGCCTGCTTAAGTCCATAAATGAATTTCTTAAGCTTACAAATCATATGTTCTTGGCATTTAGCAATAAAGCCTTCTAGTTGGGACATATAGATATCTTCACTAAGATGGTTATTTAAAAATACTATATTGACATCCATTTGTCATATCTTGTAGTCATAATGACATGCGATAGCAGAATGATACAGATGGACTTAAGCATGGCTATCAGGAAAAAGATTTCCTCTTAGTCGATCTCTTCTTTTTGAGTATACTCTCCACAAGCCTAACTTTGAAGGTTTCTACCTTCTCATCCACTCACATCTTCCTCTTGTAAACCCATTTACACCTAATGAATTTTATCCCTTTAGGTGAAGTTATAAGATTCCAAACTTGATTAAAGTACATAAACTCAATCTCGGCTTTCATTGCTTCATGCCATAGGTCTGCATCAGCATCAGCAATAATCTCCTCGTATCTAGTGGGATCTTATTCTTGATGGTCAGAGACTAGGTCAGAAGCCTCTCCAGTCCATCTTTCTAGAACTCTAGATATCCTCCCGCTACGATGAGGCTCCATTTGTATAGGTTCCTGATGCTATGCCTCTTCTTGTTCTACAATCGGGTTAGGAAAAATTGATTCAGAAGATAATTTCTCTTCGAGTTCCAACCTTGTTGAACCTCTTTAGTGGATGTACATTATTCATCCTCCAAGCATCTAGCATTAGTACTCACGAGTACTTTTTACTCCTGGAGATGACAAAAGAAACTACACTTTTTACCTTTTGGATACCCAACAAAATAGCATAATTCTAATATTAGTTCTAACTTGTCTCCCTTGATTAGTCTATAAGCTGGACAACCCCATATCTTGAGATGATTTAGAGTTTGCTTATGCCTAGTCCACATCTCATAGGGAGTCCTAGGTACTAACTTGAAAGACACTAAGTTCAGAATATATGCCACTGTTTCTAGGGCATATCCCCAAAACGACACTGGAAGAGTAGTGATGTGTAAATTTTGGGTACATAAAATCATCAATTTTAAATCAATCCCTTAGTCAAGTTTTAATTAAAACACTAATTCCAAAATATACACATGAGCAAGTATACTCATAGCAAGTATAGTATAGGGAATTAATGAGTCTCGATCCTCAAAGGAACAAGTACACACTAATCACATTTCATTCATTGTCTAACCGACCCAAATAAAGTGAGAAAGAAATAAAAATAAAAATAAACTATATATATATATATATATATAACACTCAAGAAGAGAAAAACATGTAATTAAATAATTATTCTTAAAAGCATGACATTATATATTTTCTTGGCACCATGAAGGAATATAAAGATAAATTCCACTTCATTTGTCAATCCGTGGAATCTTATGTTTTGATTAATATTAACAAATTTGTCAATCAAGCTAATATAACCAAAACATGCATTAATCTCATCATTATATATTTTGATTCAATTAGTAGATTTGTCAATCAATCCATCCTAAACAAAAAATATATGAATCTCCATTCTTTAAATATCATGAAATTGGCTAATGACCCTATGTCGAGACGAAATCAACTTAACCTTTAATCTTTTAGTTTTATAATCTTAACTTCATCGTTCAAATCTATTAAGATTTAACAATTATGAAATTAATGCAAAGAAACTCCTAACATCGTTGTGTCTACGTTAATTTGAAGAACTCGTATCAATAACCAATGAAATCAAGTAATCAAACACCAAAGAAAATAATTAATAAACCAAAGAACTAAATTCACTGAAAATCATAAATCCATGAATAATATCCAAATACAATTAAAGAATTAAAATCATCATTGTTCAAGAAAAAGAAAACAAAGGAAAGAGATAAATACTCATAAACAAGCCCTTCAATTTTCAATGAAAACCCCTCTAAGAATCAATGCTCCTTGAATAATTCCTCTAGAGAAAATATTGGTTATTCACTCTAAAAAATATATCTAAGCTCTACATTATGCACCCCCCTTTTCTAAGGTATTTGGCTTTTATTTATAGACTTACAAAGTTCCTAAAAGAATCCTAAGTAAAGAAGAAGTAACGTCCAAAAAATCTAAAACAAAAAAGGAGTTGTAATTTTCCTAATTAAAAAATCTAAATAAAACAAAAGAATTCCACCACCTTTGAAATTGAGAATTTGAAGTCTTCTTTGTCGTATGCACTAAAGACATTCTTTTTGTTGAATTGAAATTGGCTTCAATTTGAGCCACTAAAATAGTTGAAGCTACCCAAGCCGTTGAAATTGCTAAAGCCACCGAAGACCTTCAACTCCTTTTTTTCCTTGCATCATCTCAATTGAGCCACAAACCAAGCCACTGAATTGTTGCTTCCTTTTTGTGGTTGCTTTCTTGTTGAGCTGCGGCTTAGCTTCACACACATAATACACTTTGTCTCCTTCCTTTTCGTTTTTGTTAACTTTTGTTCTTTATTTTGGTTTTTTTTTGTTCTTTGGCCTACTGAATTCTCCTTTCTTTGTTGTTTTTTCTTCTTTTGCTTAGCCGTGAGCCGTGGGTGGCTTATCCTTGAGCCATTTTTCTCCTTTTCCTCTCCAATTTCCAATTTCAATTCTTCCTCTGTGCCATCAATTTCTTCCAATTCTCTCTGTTCTTCCAATATAGGACCGGCGCCAGGTTCATCTTCTTGGCCTGGTGTTGGGTCTGTACTGGAAAAATACACAATTAGCTCCAAATTGCACATATTTTTGCATAAAATTACAGAAAAGTATTTTTATAAGTAAAATATCAAATAGGAAGGAATATGACTAGTTATTGTATTAAAAGTGTCTCAATTTAGTCTCAAATAACTAAAAAAATATCGATGATTTTAACCCTATCAATACCCCCACACTTGAATCTTTAGTTGTCCTCAAGTAAATACTTAAACAAAGCACTCAAAACAATTTATTCCTTTTCATATTCATCAATAATAAAGTCATAATTTTTTTTTAACCTTAGATAAAAAATTATCATCCATTCACCCTTTAAAAACCTTGGTAAACTTATGCATTAAATCAAATAATCACAAGGCCGTTAAAAGTAAAGTTAAAAAAGCTTATATCTAGTACAAGAAAATTATTCCACTCCTCAAGCGAAAATATAGATAACATAAATCATACAAGTCAAGTCATTTAACCAATTCAAGTATTATAAACTCAAATTAGTGAAAGAAGAAAAACACTCCACTCTTTTGTTTTTTTCTATGACTTTGGGAATTGATAACCTTAAGTGCATGGATTTCTCTTCAGACACTGTATTGGCCCCCTTTATAGTCATCACTCACCATTTTTTTTTCACCAATTCTTTCTTTCTTTGCTCTTTCTTACCTTTTTGCCTTCGAGATAGCCTCAAGAGAGTGCACTGAATTCACTTGCTACTTCTTCCCATATTGACCTCCTTTTCAGCTAAAGGTCTTCAAAGATTAAAAATAAGAGCATTTTTTTCAACTCAACTCTTTTCATCTCAATTTTTTTTTTTCAACTCAATTTTTTTTCTCACATTCCTTATTCAAAACTCAAAGTTAAGAAAATTTTAAATCCATAATACAAGAATTAATCAACAACTCTTCCCATATTTTATCATATCATCCATATTCAAACTCAAAGAATAAAACAAAACTTAAATATCAAATATAACCAAGGCTAACTTAAATTCTCAAGACTTAGCAAAATTCAACTTAATACACAAGTTTATCTTTTTAAATAAAAATCCAACCAATTTGAATGACAAAATCATATCAAAAGTGAAAGAGAAAATTATAATCTTATCATAGGCCAAAAACAAATTTCAAAACTTCCACAATTTCAACAATTTCAAAATTTCAAACATATATCATTGAAAATCCATTGAAAATCACAAAGAGGCACTTGAGAAAATATTAAACCCTCCCCCATACTTAAATTGGACATTGTCCTCAATGGCCTAAAATATCACACTAAAGTATAACCAAGGGACCAAGAATGTAAAAAGGGAAAATAAAATAATACTTCCCAAGGCAGATTAGCTCCAAGAAAAGAGAAGTTCATCCTTCAAGAAGTTAGAAGAATTGTTGCCAGCGATATAAGCCTACAAAAAGAAAAACAACCACATACGTAAAAGCCAAAAATTGAATTGGAAGAAAACAAGATAAAAGCTCAATAGAAATCAAGAGAAAAGAAGAATAGAAAGTCAAAGCTTTTAAGTCCCCCTCGAAGTAGAGCCTCCAAACAGGCCTTCAGATTGTCCAAAAGAACCACTAAATAGACCACCACGACCTCCAAATAGAGCATGGGGGCCTTCTTGTGTCAACCAAACATACTTTGCACATGGTTCTCTTTTCAGTGAAGAACTTTTTCGAACTTTTCCAAACTTTTGATGATCAAGGGGGAAAAAAAACAAGGAGAATATCCAATGTAGATATCAAAAGCACAATATCAACCAACTTCAATCATCACAACAAAATATCACAAGGAGGCGCAATTTCCATATTTGCAAGAATTTCAGAAAAAATGCATAGATAATTTTGTGAAGTAATCACAAGACTCACAATCCATTCTATGCATTTTTCTTCCCCAAATAAACTTAACAAAGATATGTCCATGTCCAGTAAATTTTTCCTCATATACAAAATGCCAAGAAATTCAAGAGGGTAAAATCTACCTTAATATGAAAAGAGTTTTTCCACCAATATATTCCCCAACATATGAACTTTAAAATTTTTAATTCATAGGGATAATTCATAGAAGAAGAAGAAAAGGGTGAAGAAGAAAGGAAGAAGACTAACGTAGTGAAATAGACCATAAAGAAAGGAATTTGGGAGGGGATTGGTTCTTCACGTGACAAACAAAAGAAACAAACAAGAAAACAAAAGAAAAAGGAAAAAGGAAGGAAAAGACAAAATAGGAAGAATTTGAGAAGAAAAGAAAAAGATTAAGGAAACAAATGAAAAAGGAAAAAAGATTTTTTTTTTTTTTTTTTGGTGCAGTAACTGTTGGACAGAGCTAGGCTGGAGCTAGGGCCATTTTCTGGTCTGGCGCTAGGCCAGCTCTGACACATCATTTTTTTGGTTAATTTTTTTAAAAATAATAATAATAATAATAAATAAAAGCTATCGTACTGGAATGCATGAATACAGTACAAAACAAAATCAAAAATAATTTTTTTTTATTTTAATCTAAGACAAAAAATGCATAATTAAAAATTAATCCTAAGTGAATGCATGGACACAATACGTGTAAAATAAGAATGCATAAATTAAACACTAAACTAAAATAATGAAAAAAAATATAAAGAAACAAAAAAATTAAAATAAAATAAACTAAATTTAGTTCTTCTAAAATATTGTGTCAGCACAAGTCCAAACCTGACAATAAAAAGAGTTAGTATTGACTTTAAATTATTATCGTAAAAACCATCAAATTAAAAATACAATTAGTACACATATTTCACATTAACATTAGGTTAGTAAAATTAAATAACTAAATATATAATATATACAAACATACAAAAATAAGTTAGTGCTTATCAACATGTATCTACCTATTTACATATTTATATGGCTAAATCAATGAAATCTAAGCTTTCATGATATTGTTCCCCGGCAATGGCGCAAAAAACTTGATGTGTAAATTTTGAGTGTATAAAGTCATCAATTTTAAATCCATCCCTTAGTCAAGTTTTAATGAAAACATTAATCCCAAAATATGCATATGAGTAAGTATACTCATTGTAAGCATAGTATAGATAATTAACGAGTATCGATCCTTAAAGGAACAAGTACACACTAATCACTTTTCATTTATTGTCTAACCGACCCAAATAAAGTGAGACAGAAATAAAAAAAACTATATATATATATATATATATATATATATATAGATAACTTAGGGAGAGAAAAATATTTAACTAAATAATTCTTCTTAAAAGCATGACATGAATTATTTATCACTTATCACAACCATTTAATTTCTTGGCACCATGAAGGAATATAAAGATAAATTCTACTTCGTTTGTTAATCCATGGAATCCTATATTTTGATTAATATTAACAGATTTGTCAATCAAGCTAACATAACCAAAACATGCATTAAGCTCATCATTATATATTTTGATTCAATTAGCATATTTGTCAGTCAAGCCATCCTAATCAAAACATATATCAATCTCTATTCCTTAAAATCATAAAATTAGCTAATGACCCTATGTCAAGGCGAAATCTACTTAACCTTTGATCACTTAGTTTTACAATCTTAACTTTATCGTTCAAATCCATTAAGATTTAACAAATTACGAAATCAATGTAATGAAACTCTTAACATCGTTTTGTTTAAGTCAATTCGAAGAACTCGTATCAATAACCAATGAAATCAAATAATTAAACACCAAAGAAAATAATTAATTAATCAAAGAACTAAATTCATTGAAAATCATAAATTCAAGAATAATATCCAAATACAATTAAAGAATTAAAATCATCATTGTTCAAGAAAAAGAAAATAAGGGAAAGAGATAAATACTCATAGACAAGCCTTTCAATTTCCAATGAAAACCCTTCCAAGAATCAATGCTCCTTGAGTATTTCCTCTAGAGAAAATATTTGTGATGCACTTTAAAATATATATCTAAGCTCTACATTGTGCTTATAAAGTTCCTAAAAGAATCCTAAGTAAAAAAGAAGTAATGTCCAAACAATCTAAAACCAAAAAGGAGTTGTAATTTTCCTAATTAAAAAACCTAAATAAAACAAAAGAATTCCACTACCATTGAAATTGAGAATTTGAATTCTTCTTTGTCGTATGCAGTGAAGACATTCTTTTCGTTAAATTGAAATTGGCTTCAATTTAAGCCACTAAAATAGTTGAAGCTGCCCAAGCCGTTGAAATTGCTGAAGCCGCCAAAGGCCTTCAATTCTTTCTTTTCCTTGCATCGGCTCAATTGAATCGCAAATGAGCCGCAAACCAAGCCACTAAATTACTGCTTCCTTTTTCTGGTTGCTTTCTTGCTGAGCCGCGGCTTAGTTAACCCGCGGCTTAGCTTCACACACATAATACACTTTGTCTTCTTCCTTTCCATTTTTGTTAACTTTTGTTCTTTATTTTGCTTTCTTTTGTTCTTCTTGCTTTTGTTCTTTGGCCCACTGAATTCTCCTGTCTTTGTTGCTTTTTCTTCTTTTGCTTAGCCGTGAGCCGTGTGTGGCTTATCCTTGAGCCATTTTTCTCATTTTCCTCTCCAATTTCCAATATCAATTATTCCCCTGTTCCATCAATTTCTTTTGATTCTTTCTGTTCTTCCAGTATAGGACGAGGACCAAGTCCATCTTCTTGGCTTAGTACTAGGTCTGTACTGGAAAAATCCACAATTAACTCAAATTTCACCTATTTTTGCATAAAATTATAGAAAAATATTTTTATAATTGAAATATCAAATACGAAGGAGTATGGCTAGTTATGGTATTAAAAATGTCTCAATTTAGCCTCAAATAACTAGAAAAATAACGATGATTTTAATCCCTATCAAGAAGCATGAGATATCATGCTTCGGACCATTTCTATCAATGTTCTATTCCTTCTCTCAGCTACTCCATTCTACTAGTGTGTCCCCAGCGTAGAGAGTTGGGATATTATCCCATGATATACCATATAGTCATTGAATTCACCAATAAGGTATTCTCTACCACGATCCGATCATAAAGTCTTGATTAGCTTACCTGTTTGACGCTCCACTTCAGCCTTAAACTCTTTGAACTTGTCAAAAGAGTTAGACTTGTATCTCATTAAATAAATGTAACCATACCTTGTACAATCATCTGTGAAAGTAATAAAGTACTCAAACCCTCCTCTTGCTGATGTAGACAAAGGACTACACACATCAGTATGAACAAGACTCAATGCTTCTTTGGCTCTATTCACCTTTTGGGTAAAGGACCTTTTGGTCATTTTCCCCATATGACAGAATTCACACTGATGCTAACTTTCCAATCTCAATGAGCCTAAAAGCTCATCATGGATTAACATCTGAATATTGATTGAGTTAATATGAGCCAACCTTAGATGCCAAAGATATGAGTCATTGATATTGGTCTTTCTCTTCCTATTTAAAGGTTCAAATTGAGCATTATTCAATGGATTGTTAATCGAATTAATGAAGAATAGATTTCCATACATGTGCCCAGTACATATAACTTCTCTATTTCTACTAATAGTAATACTAGAATGGAAAGAAATAGAATATCCTTGATTTATTAGTTTTGCAACTGAAACCAAATTCTATCTAAAACCAGGAACAAATAAAACATCCTTCAAAATAACTATTCTATTACAATCAAAAGTAAGTTCCAATTCTCCCACAACAAGGGTCCAAACTTATGCTCCATTCCCACGTGTAGTCCATGTTCGCCCTTTTGGAGTCTTTTAACCTTCCTAAACCCCTACAAGGAGTTACAAATATGATCAATGACTCACAAACCAACAATCCAAGTGGAAGTTGATCTAACTATTAATATAGACTCTAAATAGAGAGCATTACCTGTGGAGTTTTTCTTGGCCTGAAGATCTAGACACTCCTTTTTCTAGTATCCTTTCTTCCCACACTTAAAGCACTTGCCCTTGGGTTTATCTTTGGGCTGGGACTTGGACTGGTGCATTGCATTACCCTTTTTCGTCTTGAACTTTCTAAGCTTGGGCTCAATTCTCGAAGAATAGGTCATCATAGCTCTAGCCTATAGCTTCATGACCTTCTCAGCCACCTAAAGCTCCTTCATCAACTCCATTAAATCCATGTTTAACTTATTCATGTTGTAATTCAGCTTGAACTGAGTGAATGAGCCCGGTAAAGTTTCGAGAACCATGTCCGCTTGGCTCTCAGGGTCAATAACAGTCCCCAAGACTTCTATTTCCTTGAAAGTAGCAATCATCTTGAGTATATGCTCTCTGACTGATGCTCTCTCAGCCATCTTGGTGTTTATGATCGTTCGAAGAGCCTCTTACATTGTGGGCCATCTTTTATCTACGAACATTATGGCTAGCGATGTGCTTATGTCTTACGCAGTGACCATATGCTCGTGTTTGGATTGAAGCACATTTGACATAGAAGCTAACATATAGCATTGGACCATCTCGTCAGCCTTCTTCCATGCTACTCAGCGGTGGAACCTTCCCCGATTACTGGGCAAGTTTCGTATATGACATACTTATATTCCTCAGCTGTGAGTATTATGTTAGGTTCCTTTTTCAATCCACATAATTTGGACTTGTTAGCTTATTCTCGAGGAGAATAATGGCTTAGGGACTCAAAGAATCTCTACCAACCATTTTTGAAATTTTAAAAAATAAAAAAAAAATCTCAGTATTGGTAAAACAAAAATAATTTTGTGCACTTTATCCTTATATTAAACTTGATAATAGCTAACCCCATTACTATTATCTTTAACATAATTAATTTGGCTCTTAGAAAAATTAATATAGCTTCTTGGGAAGATTAACAGCTTTCTAAGCTACGTGTGTTAACCGCCACAAATTAATTTCCCTTCCAGGTAATGATCTAGAAGATAACTCCATTGAGGGGATGGTCGTTTCTTCTCATTTTCTATGGATATACCTCGCACTATAACCTCCAACGTAGGCTGGCCGATCAAAGTACGTGTCCCAGGTTATTAATTATATCCTTCCATTAGTTCTAAATTCTTGTAGTATCTCCATCCTATACGGGTTCACTCCCAAGATGATGCGAAGAGGCCCACGATCTCTAATAAGGATTGTGATGGAAGCCGTAGGGCCATTAGAACCCCTCTCCTGCTTAGTTTTTTAAATAAGGGTTTTCTTGAAAAAATATCATTTGAAAATTTTTAATTAAGTTCTCCTTTAACTTAAAATAAAATGTCTAAATCCACAAAAATTTGTATGTCAAGGTTTATACCCTTTGGGAAAATTTTCCTCATGGATTAATTTTATTTAAGTAAAAAACTTAATAATTTAAAAAACTTTCCATTTAAAATTTCCTAGAGATTTTGATCTCAAGGTTTTATTTAACAAAAATAATTTTTCCTTTGCTAAAATGAATTCAAATGGCTTTCCATTTTAACTTACAAAAATTTCTAAATCTAAAATATTTTTTATGTAAAGGATAAAAACCTCTAAGAAAATAACCAATGATTAATTTTTGTTTAAGTTAAAATTAACTATTTAATTAAAGAAAAATATTTTTCCTTGTAAAATAAAATTTCTTAAAGACTTTGGTCTTTGAGAAAATATGCACACAGGACATAAAATAATTAGCATGCTAGAAAACTGTAAACATTTTCAAACTTTTCTATTTTTAATCCTAAGTGTCCAAATAAATGAATTAAACACATTGATTAAATTAATCAATGATCTTGTCTAATCCTAATATCCTTTACTATTATTTTTCATGCAAAATATTCAACGAATATTAACTATTTCAATAAAAATAACTTCGTCTGGTATGAGACAAAAAACCTATATATATATATATACACACACACACACACACACACACACACACATATATATAGATATATATTTCTCTGGTCCAGTGCACCTGGCACACTAGATCATGGCCCAATAGGAAGACCCATGGACCATGGTCTGCGAGCGGGTGCCTGCGACCCGCTCTCTCAATGCCTTCCTCTCGCGCACCCAAGCCGAGGAACACTCGGGCTCTGCTGCGGCTTCAAGTCGCGGTTGGCCTTGGCGACCTCAGCTCCCCTCACACGGGGCTGTGGCTCAGCTTGGCTTCCGACTAGGCTTGTGGCTCGACCCATCTTCTTCCTTGAGAAAAAATTCTTTTTTCTGTGATTTCTTTTGCAACTTTTCGCTAGGCACCTCTACAATGCTTTGCGATCGTCCAAAGCCCCTTCTTGTTACATTTTTCAACAAAAAACATGACATCCACCTATACCCTTTCAAATCGAGTTTACATGAAGGCTAAACAAAGCAGTAAGCAAAATCTATATAGAGATTCTATACCTCAACCGCGAGGTTTACAATGCATCTACCCATACCAAAACAATGAAAGATCTCATAATATTAGTCTTGCCAATTTTATTTACTAGCATGCATCAATCCTAAGCTATTCAAAGCATCACACTTTGATACCACTTGAAGCAATGAAAACAGGGGATGCCATGCACGTGAGGAAAATAAACCCAGGAAAGCAAAAACATGGTACAGCGGAAGGTGAAAAATAATACTTTTGCGTGTTTTTGGTTTCTTCGAGGTGTTAGCCACTGGAGTGGCTACTTGTCTCGACAACGATTCTAGTGAAAAACCAGCGATCCTTCGTCTTCTCCTTGGCATGTACGCGAAGCTTTTCGCTTCTCAGAATATTCCTCCGCCTAATCTATGTTGGTGAAACAACCTAGGTGAGAAATGGTCATTCTTGATCCTTTGCTATTAGTTAGCAAAGACAAGAAGATTAAAGGGAAAGAAGAGAAAACGAGAGAGAGAGAGAGAGAGAGAGAGAGAGCGAGAGGAAAAACTGTGTCTTTTTCCTTTTCTGTGTTATGTGTTCTATTTTGTAGAATTGAACCACACAACTCCTATTCACGTAACCAGATAACTAAAACACCGGTGTTTAATATTTCAAAACATCTAGAGGTTATTAATAGAAGAGGTTTGGATAATCCTTAACTCTTCGGTACCATGAATAAAAATAACCCTTTAGTCCAGGCTATTGTGCCAAAATAATTTATTATTTTTCTTGGACCCAATGAGCCCAAAAATAATAACCATTAATTATTTATTTCTTGGGCCTATTAAAATAACTTAATAAATAATTAATGAGCCCAAATAAATTAAAATAATTCTTAAGTCTTTTATTAACTAGTTTAAGCCCAAGATAATTTTTCTAATTATTCAATCTGGGCTTAAGCCCTGAATAATTAACTAACTAATTAAACTAGATAATATATTTAATTTATCTCGTTCCTTTATTTTATTCTAATCTAAAAAGTAAATTAGACTTTCTGAATAAAATAAAATCCTTTTCATTGTGACTATTTTTTTTACCTAAAATAATTAGGACTTATGGGCTATTCCGAGGACCAAAAAGATACATTACCTTAGCTAGTAAAATGACCAAAATAATATTACTATATAAATAGATGTATTTTTCATTTAAAATATTTTCTAGTATCACCATAGGAAAATATTGACCCTAAGGACAATGTTGCATTAGCTATATCTTCAACCCATAGGTTAAATGACTAAAATACCCCTCTACACATCGCCGTTCATTTAGAGAGGAAAAAGTGTACTAATACTTCTCTAAAAGACAACTACAATCCTTAGCCTTCTAGTCTAATGATCCACGAGTTTTGAGAATATTTCAACTTTCTAATGGAGCTACCCTAAAGCCAGTATCCAAGTTATGTTCCCTAGGGCCCTGGATAATTAGATCATTCGGATAACCATAATGGGTGATCTAGTATAGACACTATCTTGTAATAGCCTATCTTAACTAACTAGTTACATATACCCAATATACAAGTATATTGGTCATTCTCAAGAACCTCAACTATAGTATATCAAAGCATATGCTTCTAGCTTTGTCAAACTACCAACTTATACTCAAGCTGTAGAGTATAAGTCCACTTTGTAGCAGTAGTACTCTAGGTTTCTATCACATAGTACGTTTAGAAACCACTATTATAGGTCATGTTCTACGTATTCAAAATATGTTTATTTTGTGAAATAAGTAGACTACTCATTGGCTAAAGGTAAGTCATTCCCTATTCAGAATTAATAACACAATAACCTTGCTATGATGAGATTTCCATTCTCATCATCTGGTTATAAACAACAGTTTATGTGTTAAGTATCCTACAGTCCATACCTTACTGTGAATGACCTCCATTTACATGAACCATTTACTTAAACACAATCGGTCTTTTCCAATAAAATCATGCATAAATATAAAGAAGATGTCACAAACAAATTCTGAGAACAATATTTTATTAATACAAGTCAAAATTACATCAGAAACCTAGTCTAAGAGAGCATACATTCCAACACGAAGGATTTTTAATATCATTGTAGCTAAAAAGTACTTATAACATATCCTATGAAGTACTCTCACAGTGGGTCATATCCAATACAATATTCTCTAACGTTTATTTATATTTTGACTTGATATCACATATATTTATAACCAGTAAAACATAGCTATCAAGTCACAAATATACTAATCTTAATTTGTTATTATTGCACTAATAATAATCGATCAGGGATAATTTAAGAATAGTTATTGTATTTGTTATAGTTTCTATCAAGTCATGTACTTGATGATTACAAAACTAAATGCACTATTCATGGATAGAAATGCCTCGTATTATTACATAATACATAACGCCAATAGTATAAGTACAAATTATTTTTAGGGCATTTCCCTAACAATTTGCAACTTTAAAGTCTTGAACAATAGATTCCAATATAATCCTAAAACTCTTTTTCTCTTCTTACTTCTTGTAGCCAAAGCATAGCCCTCATTATCCCTTTATTTTCCTCCATAAAAACTCATAGAGAAGGTTGAAAATCTTGAAGACCAAAGCTTCCCTTTTTTCTATTTTTCTTTGTGGTTTGACAAGCTTCAAGAGGTAAGCTACAAGAACACATTTATCATTTTAGAACATCATGACCAAAAATATGTGCGTTTGCTGCCCAACTTTGTAATTGATAGGGGCCAAATTCACCTATATTTTCCTAGTTATTTGAGATTTTTTTTTTGTGATACTTTTGATGTAATAACTAGGCATATTTCTTCCTATTAGATATTTTACTTTTGGAAAGATATTTTGATAATTTTATGTAGAACTGGATTAAAAACGAGAAAAACCGTCGCCGTTACAGTGCATGGCCGGCACCGACCATACAGATCACAATCGACACTGGCCCTAGTCTGGAAACCATGGGAAAAAGCTGAAAAATAGAGCACATCAAGCACAACCAGAGCATGGCTAGCACTGGCTGTGAGGGGCTGAGCTAGTGCCGGCTCTGACTCCATGCTATATAATGTTGGCGGGTTTTTCTTTTCCAATCCTATTTTTGCAATTTCAGTTTGATTCTTTTGGAAACTCTTTCAACCATGGAAAATGACTCTTGTACACACTTTTTGGCAAAACTCCTATAACATTGTATAAATACACGAGAATAACAATGTATAAATTGGTTTTTATAGTTTTCAATTCTACAATGTAATATTTTTAGAAAACTCCTAGAGAAACACCAAGATTTAGGAGAATCAAAAGAGAATTCTTGGAGAAGAGGAGAAGGTTGCTCAAGAAAGTTTTAAGGAAGAAGAAGAAGGCTTACTTGTCTATGAGTGCTTTCTTTTTCACTTATTTGTAATTTATTGACAATTTGAGATTAGTGTCTTAATTGTTTTTAGAGGATATTCTTTTGGATTCATGATTTTGTATTGATTTAAGTTCTTTGATCAATTTATTACTATTCTTGGTATTTGATTACTTGAGCATATTATCTTATTGGATTAATTATTTCTCTTCTAATTAACTTACAAAACAATTTTAGGAGAGCATGGCCAACTAATTAATTCAATACTAGTTATTCTTAACTTGTTTAAAAAAGAGATTAAGGGTAAAGACTAAGTAATCAGAGTTTAGTTGATGATTGCTAGAATATGAATTCATTGACTAATTTTATGTTTTAAATCACTTAAAATATAGGGATTTGTGCGAGGATTGATTTTAATGCATCTTTTGGGTAAATTGGTTGAGATAGAATATATTCACTGATTTAACTAAAAGATAGTGATTCCATGGATTGCAAACAAAGCAGGTCTACTTTAATCCTTCATGATGCCAAGATAATAATAATTTGATAGAATAGCTAGTCAATTATTATTATGTATTCAAGGATTTATATCTATTTACATGTTTTTTCTTCTTATTCTTACTCTTTTATTATCCTTGTGACTTTTCTTGTGCAATTTAATTTTCTCTAGTATATTAGGTTAGTAGGTTATTTACTTATATTTCTCTATTCTATTGGTTGGACAATAAAAAATTGGATAAAATAAGGTGGGAGCCTAAGTTCTCGTGGATTTGATACTTGCTATTCCTTATACTATATGATAGGTATACTTGCCCGTATGTGTGGTTTTAATGGTTAGCATTTTAATTAAACCTTGATTGATTGTGGACTTTGTTGGTAATATTTTCTATACTAAAAAACACGCATCAGTAATATTTGGTTTTAAGCCATTTTTGTGTGAATTGTTTTATGAATAGATGGTGTATTTAGGATAAGGACATGTTATACTATGTGAAAGTGAAGCTTTTTGTGAAAAAAAAAAAAAACATTTTCCATCATATATGTGTATAAATCGAAAAATGTGATGTTTTGTCATTGTGCATAAAGTTTAGAGTTTGAAATGAAAAGTGTGTTTGCATGAAATTTTGGCTGCAAATGTGATGGGATTTGTCTTAATTGAATTTTATGAGATGTCTAGGTTGATTAAAACCATTTCTTTTTTGGAGCTTTGGTGACGGAAAATAAATTATGCGATTTTGGATAACGAAATTCTAAAATAGCCACTTTTTGTAAATGAAACACTAAAGAGAATTTTAATTCTTGCAAAACTATTTTTGTTGCGAAATTTGTTGATGTACTTAATGTTGATCGTGTGATTTCTTGAGGCTTATTTATATTATATTATAAGTTGATTTGTGATTATGTAAAGCAATTAGGGTTTTGTATGGTAATTAGGGTATTTGAATAGTATTTAGGGTTTTGCTTGTTCATGTGTGTTATTGGAGAAATTGTGGAGTTCTATGCTATGTGAAATTGTTAGTTGACTTATAAGGCTATTAAATTTTGCGATGGGATATTCCTACCTTTAGAATTAATTGTTTTAGAATTATTTAATGCCTAAGTAATATCCTAATTGACCTCGGGTCTTACTTAGGATTTTACATGGGACATGTAATTAGGAAACTAATTTCTATATATTATATATGGTAGACTTGGTGAGCTTAGACAAAGAAGGAGGAGCAAGGGGTTGAATTAAGTTGAGAAAATTGCTAGCTTGGACGAAGGTAAGTCCTTACACCTCAGGAACTCTCCTTTGCAAGAATAATTTATAGGACTTATAAGTCCATGCATCATATTACAAATAAATATTTATAGAAGACATATTTATACACATACCCATTACTCAAAAATTCATAATATGAATTATGTTTGTAATAAATATATTATGGAATGCATCATAAACTAACATTATGGAAAAGCGCTTATATTTTAGAAGTTCATTCAATTATATTGTGAAATGAATTACTGAGCATGCTACCTTGGGAAAAATATCCATGTTTGAGAAGTGAATTATTGAACAAGTACATATACTCATGATATGCTTATGCATAAATAGTTTTGTAAACTTTTCTCATGGGTATTATATTATGAATGGAGTCATGCATTAAGTATTATGAAAAGCATATTAACATTAAATTTATGCATTTTCAAGCATGTGAATACTACGAAAATTATAACATGGACTTTTTTGTGATGGCTCCAATTATTATTATTTTTACAAGGTAAATTGCAAATAATAAAGAATTATGCCTGGAATAAAGTTACTAGAACGGATGTGCAAATTTTTACTTGGGTATTTTGGGGAAAATTGTGGTTTTAGATTTTAGCAGAGACAAAAATTGAAAATTGAATTTTAGATTGGAATAAAGTTTGAAAAATGAAATTGGAATTATTCCTTGAAGGAATGGTAATTATTTTTGAGCCAATTAAATAGTGTCTGGACATTGAGTACTCAATAGATGAAATCCTAGTATTAGTTTGTGTTAGATTCAGAGAGACTTCTACTAGATTATCCGTCTCTGGAAGTTTGTCTATTTCTGTACGAGATAACTGTTGGGATTCGTGGACTCCTAAACGCGGAAAACATCTACGAATCCCTCCCGAGGACCCAGGTAAACGATTAAGAAGATCTAAGTTTTAAGAATTACCTCTGATTGCTGTAATCGAAATCCTTTGATTCTGGTTGCGCTGTTGTACGTTCAATCCGAACAATCACCAGACGCTGCAGTATGCGAACGTCCTCTATCGGATACACACCGCGAACTCACTCGATACCCGGGGAGTGCTAGCGCCTAGGGTTTGAGAGGTTTTTTTTTCCCTTTCTGGTAGAGAATGGCACGAATGTTCTCAACCGAAAAATTGGACTATTGAAAAGACGGCTAGGGTTTTCTTAAAAACCCTCGAACCTCTTAGAGTCCAACCCTAATAATATCTTATCATATTCTAATTTAAATTCAAATTAAATTAAAACTGATATGATAAGATTCTGCCATTATCTCGGTAATTTAACTAATTATTTTACCGAGTCAGATTCTTATAATCTGGATATCATCCAGATTCATCGAACCTGGTCACCAGAAAAATAACCTAACAAGTTCGCTTATTGTGTGACCCTATAGGTTCATTTAACACTGGCAGTGTGCCTAAATCATATTTAAATGGCCCACAAGTTATAAGCGGTTTCTAGCAAAACATTATAACTATCCAGGTTAAATGAAGATCGGTGATCTCTTTGAACCAAACCATAATTTTATATTTAATCCTTTTGTCACACGATATCCAGATTAAGCATAAGGCACGGAGCATGTCATCCTTATTAAGCTTAATCAATTATTTCTTGATTTCATAGTAGACTGTTCAAACAAATGATATCAATATCTTAGATTGATATATTTGAGCACGGCCATGCATTTTAACAGTCTAACTTATCAAGGGGCCCATGGATATCTCTCCCATAACTGAGAGAGACAAATTCCTTCACAATCAATTATATTCCTCTCCTTGATTTATTCTATATCCAACAGTAGTCTAATTTATTATCTGGTTAAAGACAACTTTAGACAATGTCAAAATATAGAATTTATCAAGTAAGAAACTATGATGAATTTAGGTCGAAGGACTTTCAATATTATTATGGCTAGAAAGTACTTATGACATATTCCATGAAGTACTCTCACAGTGGGTCATGTCCAATACAATGTTCTCTAACATTTATTTATGTCTTGACTCGATATCACAAATATCCATGGCCAGTAAAACATAGCCATCAAGTCACAAACATACTAATCTTAATTTATTATTATTCCAATAATAATAATCGATCAGGGACAGTTTTAGAATAGTCATTGTATTCATTGTAGGGTTTTACTATCAAGTCACGTACTTGATGACCAACAAAACAAAACTCACTATGCATGGAAAGGAAAGCCTCATATTATAATATAAAACACAATGACAATTGTATAAGTACAAATTGACTCTAGGGCATATCCCCAACAATAACTGTACTAGACATTGAGTCAGGTCCTTAACTAGCAACTTGATCTCCAAAAGGAGTTGGAGAATGGACGTGTGACATCCGACAGATGAGAGTAAACATTTTATGGCGGTATCATAACGATTCAGAAGTGATTATTATGTGGCGGTATCTTACTGATACTGAAATAACTATTACATAGTGGTATCTTAATAATACTGGAGTAATTGATAAGGGTTAAAATTACCATTCTTTTCCTAGTTATTTGAGGGTGATTTAGGATACATTTGTTATAATAATTAGGCATATTCCTTCCTATTTGACATTTTGCATATAAATGGTATTTTTGGCAAATATTTGCATATTTAAATTAAAATCGAATAGAAAATGTGTAGAATCAGAATGTACATGGCGCCAGGCCCAACCAGTGGACCAGGCACCAGGTCCATTCTGCTCCAGCAATAGAAATTAAGCAAGCTTCAGGGGAAATTCTAGAATAGACCTGGCGCCAGATCTGGCAAGTGCGACTGGCACCGGATCCATTCTGCCTGCTAAGGAGAGACGACAAAAAATTGAGGAAGAACATAGTGCACTGACTCCAGGTGGGTCGAAAGTACCCGGCACCAAGTATGCTCTGGAGGCAAAAATTCTGTACGTGAAATTAGGGCTTATCCAAGGATTTTGTTATTTTCCTATTCCTGCTCGGCTAAGACTTCCTCAGCCACGAAATTGGCATCCAAGAGGCCTATAAAAGCATAAGAGAATATAAGGGTTTGATATACAACTTAGAGAGGTGAATTAAAGGGCAAAAACTTTGCTTCTCTCATTAAAAGAGGTGTTCACTCAAGTCAATGAGGATTGTTCAAAGGGAATCTTCAAGCAAGAAGAAAGAGGCTTGTCTATGAGTGCTTTCTTTTTTCTTTGTCTTCTTTTTCTTTTACAATGATGTCTTCAATGTTTTCATTGTAATTTAACATTATTTTGGGATTCATGATTTTGTGTTAATTTAGTTATTTGATCAATTCTTTGTCATCTTTGGTATTTGTTTATTTGATTTCATTGGTTATTGACACAAGTTCTTCTAATTAACTTGAGATGATGATGTTAGGAGTTTGTTGCATTGATTTCATATTTGTCTAATCTTAATTGACTTGAGTGACAAAGTTAAGGTTATAAGACTAAGTGATCAAAGATTAGTTGATTTAGCCTCAAGCAAAGGGTTATTAGCTAATTTCATATTTATAAGGAATTGTGCATAATGCATGTTTTGGTTATGATTAGCTTGATTGGTGAATCTCTTAATGTAATCAAGATATAGGATTCCATAGATTAGGACATGAAGTGGGATTTATCAAAGTGGGATTTATCTAAATAGGATCATGACTTATGAGACGATTAAATTTTACTTTATATTCCTTCATGATACCGAGATGATAATTAGTTGAGAGAATTGCTAATTGGTTCATTGTCATGTTTTCTAGGCTAATAGTTTAAATTACATAGACCTACATCCTTGAGTTGTATATGTTTTTTTTTGTTTTTCTTTTTATTCTTTTCTCACTTTATTTGGGTTGGTTAAACAATGAAAGAAAATTTATTAGTGTGTACTTGTTCCTTTGAGAATGGATACTCGTTAATTCCCTATACTATACTTGCGATGAATATACTTGCTCACATGTATATTTTGGGATTAATGTTTTATTTAAAACTTGATTAAGAGATGGATTTAAAATTGATGATTTTATATACCTAAAATTAACGCATTAAGTTTTTAGCACCGTTGTCGGGAACAATATCATGAAAGTTTGTATTTTATTGATTTAACCATGTTAATATGTTTATATGTAAATATGTGAATATGTATATATGTTCCTTGTATAACTACGTGTTGTATTTTATTTTCTTGTATACTTGTATTTTAATGTCTCTGTACGTTGTAGTTCCTTGTAACTTAAATTGTGAACATGTACCTTAACCAAGTAACCTGCTTTCATATTATAATATGTATATATGATACTAACCAGCTATTTTGTATAGGTAAGATGACCAATTGGAGCTTGGGATGGTATCCTAACATATCCCACAGAATGACATCTCAATTATCTGACTCGATTGCTTTAGAAGGGGTGTTGAAAAAATTTGCCACCCATGTAACTAAGCGCTTCACTAAGATGGAAGACACACTGGAAAATTTTGAAGGCATGGTTAGAAATATGGAAAGATAAATTTGGTTTTTAATGGATTTAGTGATAAAGTCACCAGTAGGGGTAGAAGCACAATATGATTTAGCTGCTATTACACTAAGGAGTGATAAGGAATTGCCCAATTCCAGCATGGAACCAGTACCCTCTAAAGAAGATGGGTCGGAACCAACCCCCACTGTTAAAACTTTTGAAAAAGAACCAAGAAAATCAGATTTTCAGCCACCAGTACCTTACCCCACTTGCACACACAAAGCAAGAAAAGATGTACAATTTGATAAGTTTTTGTAAAATCTTAAAACAACTGCATATAAACATTCCTCTTAGTAAAGCCTTAGAGCACATACCTAAATATGCAAAATTTCTCAAAAGCATGCTTGTAAACAAAAAAAAGGTTAGAGGAATTATCCACTGTAGTAACACCACACATTTTCACTTCCGATTGTCTACTATTTGTAATAGGATGAGAATTTGTACTGATGTTCAGAAAAAAGTTGATCGGTGTAATGAGATGAATATTTTGGTGGAATAATATTTTGTCGGAACCCAGATGTAATTATTGAATTTGTTCTACTCGTACCCTAAATTTTTGAAAAGCTATTATTATTAAAAAAATAAGAATTCAAGGGTACTCTGAAAAAAGAAATTGATCAGTGCAATGAAATACACGTTTTGGTGCAAATTATGCTACCCGGGGTATTAGGGGTATTTTTGTCATTTTAATCGTGCCCGCAACTTTGACAGCAAATTTGACCAAGTAGAGAGGGAATTGAAGATTTTAAGTGTTACCAATGGATTTAGTGGAATTTTTGGAGTTGAATAGTGAAATAAAATATATTTCTATTACAGACCTGATTTTGGTCATTTCCGAATAAAATAGAAAATTGTAGTTAAAAATGGACGTTTGGCATTATGTGAATGGTGGATAAAAACAAGTGTTAAAATACCATTGGGGGAATAAAATATTTGTGGGATTATTAAATTGCAAAAGCTTATTGAATAAGCTTAAGAATTATGCATTTAAATTAAATCCACCAATAGGAATTTAGCTTTAAAATGGATTAGTCCACAATGTAATTAATGTTGGTAGACTTTGGACCCTAGAATGGTGGTGGAAGGGCTGTAAAACAGCCAGAAATTCGTCCAAGATAAGAACAAAAGGAAGGAGAGGAAGAAAAGAAAGGAAAAGGAAAGAAAAGCTAGAAAAAAATAGAGAAAAATGGAAAAAGAGAGAGAAACTAGTGTTCTTAAAGAAGTTGGAGATTCTTGGAGGAAATTCAAGCTAGAACACCTTGTACACAAGGTAAAGTCCTATACTTCAAGAATTAAAGTTGTAGATTTCATTACGGTGATCATTTTGATATGAATTTTAACATGAAAACGTGATATTTGTAATGATTAAAATGATTATTGTGTACTATGTGAGACTTTGTGTGTGCAAGTGTGTGTACCAGTTGGATAAAGGATTCATAGGCTATGCTTTGTACAGTGAATAAGAGTATTTGAATGGTGATTTAAAGGGTTGTTCATGATTGAGAAGAAAGATGGTAGAGTTGGGATAAAAATTGGTTACACATTAAAGAAAATGGATTATGATTTGTTTTTTAATGTTGATGTTAGTTATATGTTATTTGCATAAGAACTTAGTAGCTTTCTTGAACCTGAAAATCTAAAGAATTAAATTTGTTTGAAGGGAAATGAAGTAGATTAAGGGTTAAGTAGGTGTTATGAAGCACAAGTAGGTGAAGTTGTTTTGTGAAAATGGACTAAAAATCAGAAAAATGTTGGGGCTATTTTTGCCCAGTAGCATATTACTGGAACTAGAACTCTAAAAGCAGCCTATACAGAATTAAATTTAAGGGTCTTACGGTCGTTTTGGCATATCATAGAGCCAAATCGGAGTTGTGGATTGAAAGTTATGTCCAAAACGAAATCATGTGTCAAAGCTGCAAATTTTCAGAATTTTGCTTGGAACATGGACGAATTTAAGGATGATTAATTGTGTGATTTTGGATGAAACAATTGGGGAAATATGAAGTGAATCCCTTGTTTATGATGGGAGAAAGGATGTGGAAAAATGAAAATGAAAGAATTGAACAAATGACGGAAAAACGACTTGAACAAAAGTTGAACGTTTTCCTTAACCATCGGCTAACCGTCGGCCTTGTCGGCAAACTGTTGGCCCCTGTCAGCTAAACGTCGGTTGGACGTCGGCTACCCGTCGGGCACTTCGGTTGGACGTCGGCTATTTTTCGGCCAAATACGAATTGACCCGAAAATGATGTTTGGTGTAGGTTTAACGACAAACGACCAACGGAACGTCGAAAATAGTAGAAATGAAGGTTAAACGGCCATGAACAGAAAGAGTTGCTTAGGACACAAGGTGAGTCCCTTTGATTTCTAAAACCTTTTGAAAGCTAGCGTGCTTCACTTTTCCATGAAATGCTATGTTTTATACCATTTTGGAAATCCTTGAATGTGTTTAATGTTTATCTGAGCAAGAATTATTTTATGCCATTTTGGGCTTGATTGAACATCATAATTGGCTTGAAACCTTACTGAATGATTAAAGTATGAATTTTGTAAATTTAGTCCTTTTTGGATTGAATATTTGGGATTTTCAAAAAATGGTAAATTTTGGAATCGGGTATTCATAAATTGACTGGAATGCCCTTATTGGAACATTTTATAAAAATATGTTTAGAAACTTTGAATTTAATCCTCTTTTGGGATTAGAATTCTGGATTTCTTGAAATGAGTTCCTTTTGGAATCGGGTATTTGGAAAATGATCCAAATGTCCTTATTAGAATGTTTTATGAAAATTTTTGGAACTCGGGTATTCGGTAAATGACCGAAATATCTTTATTGGAACTCTTGTGAATATTTTTCAAATCGGGTAAGGGTTAAATGACTCGAATACCCTCGGAAAGTCTTTTGGAAATCGGGTATGGGTAAAATGACCTAAATACCCTTGAAAATAACTTTTGTGATCTTGGACGGGAAAAATGACCCGGATACTCTTGGAAACATGTTTTGATGTGTGAATAGAACTCTTTATCCTATTTGAACCTGATTTTGGAAAATGATCTCTCGTGATGAGATTGACTTTTGGAAAATGACCTTTTGATCCTTGAAATTATTTTATTGGCCTGATGTGTCATGGAATGAATTGATTAGCTCTGCGGAGTCCATGTGAATGATGATCTGACTTGCAAGTCAGTGGGATCAAATTCTGGAAAATGTTGTTTTGCCCCAAAACTATTTTGATTTGAAAATTCTGTAGGATTAGATAACCCTCTGGCTTGATTAGTCAGATGGGGTTGGTATTGTTAACGTTAAGTACTCAGCAAGGACTTTGATCTTTGTACTAGCTCATGTTAGAGATAGACGACCCCAAGTAACCTGCTCAGTTTTGGGGATTATCTTACTCCAAACATGGCGACAGGATAGTGAGATGAGTCATCCTGGCTAGCCATTTAGCACTTGGCAATTGCCGTGTCTGCAGGCGCTTCTTAATTTTGAGTCATTCGTTGGGTACTGGGTGGGGGCACTCAGTGTGTTTGACTCCTTGCCACCTTGATGGTGATTGACGTCAAGATTGGGACCCCTGGCTTATGGTGGCAAGTGTGTGCTGTAGTACACTAGGCATGCTGGGTATACCTGAGCAGAAGTATGCTACGGTGTACTTATTCCGGTGACGCACGATTGAGTACTGGAGGTTACGGTCTCAGTACAATCATACGTGGTGTTGAAGGCAAGAACTACAGGACTTGCATGTGAATACAGGCCAACATTCTGTTGGAGAAACGCATATCATTTGAAAATTGGGGCAATGATTTAAAATCGAAATACAGTTTTCCAAAAATGATTAAGTTCTAAATAAACTCTTTATTAAAGAGTTTTGAAATTATTTCTAATGAACAAATGATATGCTATTCCACAAAGGGTTTTATGTACTCTACCTCTTTGATAAAGCACTAGCACACATGGGACTCACTGGGTGATTTTGCACTCACATGTGTCTTTTATTGTACCTTTTTGTAGGATCCGGAGTTGAGCAGACCTACAGATAGAGGACGATACCACAGTGATAGCAGAATAGGCCTAGACATTTTCCTTTTGGATAATGTACCTTATTACTGATGTTGAATGGAAATTTTCATGTATGAGATTCTTTATTATATATATGCACGTGACCATTAATATGGGTTGTTGTATGGATCTGGACCTTACATATTATGTTGGTTTTTCGTTATAAAAACCCTTTATCTGGGTAACTAGAGGGGCGACACCCAGTGTTGATATGCTTCCACTGTTACCTTTAGTAGGGGTGTTATAATTGGTATCAGAGCCTAGATTTATAGACCTGTGGTATCGCCATAGGGATTAATAGAACTCTTTCATTGTGGAGGTATGATGGATAGGAGTGATAAGGGCAAGCACCCAATGGATAAGTATAGTAATGATGGGAAGAAAGAGATAGATAAGCATTCGGGTAGGAAAAGATCTGGAAGGATTAAGATCCGGCCCTACCTGCCTTCATATACCCTGTCTCACCAGGAGCGCGTTTGACCCTGTAGTGTCTGGTAGGCACTACCTTATTTGCGCTAGACCTCAGTCTGGAAAGGACACCTAATTCCGAGAGGACATTGTCACCAGATAAGGAGATGGGTGGCGATATTGAATCATGCCATCAAGATAGTTATGAGGAGAATAGTGTCCCCAATGGTGTAGTATTGTCTGAGGATAATGAAAAGGAATTTGGTGGGGATACTCCAGGAGTATTAGAAGATGAGATATTATATTTCGAGGATGTTGAGATATGAAGAGATCAGGAGATACCCGAGGTGAAGGTACCCATGGTCAAGGAGTTCGAGGAAGAATTAGAAATAGACTCAAACATATTGGCTTGGTTACACCTTGATACAGAAGAAGGTGAAGGATTCAATACAACTAAATCTTATACGATTCCTACTAATTCTGAACCTCTCATTTCAGATAGTGATAATGATGAGTAGGAGGATGAGATATGGATATATGTAGTAGGATATGTTCAGTTCGGCCAGTGTATATGACTATGTGCTCAGCACACGAATTTTGTACTGGCTTTGTGTTTGATGAGAATGAATATATGTTATGATCCTGCTATGTGCACTATAGCTCTTTTGTGCCTGCTCTTAAGTTATGTTATATTGTTTTATCAGTAAAATTGTATGAACTATATAGATGTCTCCTAAATGAACTTTTGGATGATCATCGTGAACTACTTAACATAACTGTGAGCCAATAGTGGAGGAATCGCATGTGGAAGGTTTCCACCTTGTGAATTTGGATTATTTCATGTTCTAAATCTTCTAGAAAATGGTTGATACCATTCAATGGACGGCTGGGACTATTATTAGAGTCAATGAGAATGATAGAATAAATGAGAATATAAGTAGGAGAAATCTAAGTGAATTTTGGGGTATAAGTCAGAAAAGATCTAGAAGATCTCGATAGTAGAAGAAATGGAAGATGCAGAGGAGGGGAGGCCCAACTGGAGGACAACCCTCTTTTAGATGCTTTAATTGTAGGAAGAAAGGGCATAAAAGTTTCAATTGCCCTCACCTGTAAAGGATAGGAGGATGGAGTCGACCAGGAAGAAACAATCAGGGGTAGAGGTTAGACTAGAAAGAGAGAACCTAAACAAGCTTCTACCCCTAGAGCCGGATCTGCTAAACCAAGTAAATGCTCGAGTGGTTGTATTGAACAAGATGGATGATCATGTTACAGTAGTGAAAGGCATGCTCCTTAGCTTTAAATCATGATGCTAAAGTATTGGTAGATCCCGATTCTACGCATTCCTTTGTTGCTAATGTATTTCTTGACGCTATAGGGATAAAAAGGAGGAAGAAACTTCATAAGAAATGCTTGTTAGTACCTCATTGGGAAAGTAAATGAATAGTGAGAAAGTACATAAGGAATGTAAGATCTTGGTAGGAAATATGAAATTTTGGAGGAGATTTGATATGCCTGCCCATAGAGGACTAAGATACTATCTTGGGCATGGACTGGCTATCCCAGCATCGTAATCAAGTTGACTGTAGACATAAAATAGTACAATTCTGTCAGCCTGGGAAACCTATATTGGAAATTGTAGACGAGGCTAGGAGGAAAAGTAATACTTGCATATCGGGACTCACGGCTCGAAAAGGGTGTACTAGGTACTTGGCCCATGTAATTAATAAGCCAGGAGGGGTTAAGAAACCTGAAGAAAATCCTGTTATGAATGAGTATTTGGATGTTTTTCTAGTGAAATTGAAGGAATTACCACTAAAGAGAGAAGTAGAATTTTCTGTTGAGTTAGTGACATTGGCAGAACTAATTTCAAGAACTCCTTATTGAATGGTACCTACAGAATTACAGGAGCTTAAGAAACAAGTACAGGAATTAATGGAGTAAGAATCCATTTGGCCTAATACTTCACTTTGGGGAGTACCTATCTTGTTTGTTAGAAAGAAAGTTGAGTCACCACGGATGTATATAGATTTTTGAGGTTAAATGCAGTAACGATAAAGAATAAATATCTATTACCCATGATTGATGAATTGATCGATCAGTTACAAAGAGCAAGATGATTCTCAAAGTTAGACATGAGGCAAGAATATTATTAAGTTTTTATTCGGGAAGAAAATATACTGAAAACTGCATTTAACATGATATGGACTTTTGAGCTTGTAATGATGCCCCTTTGGTGTCACTAATGCCTGTTGTTTCATAGATCTCATGCACTGGATATTTCGGTCCAGTTTTGTGGCTCTATTCATAGATGATATTCTGGTGTACTCCAAACATCCCTAAGATCATAAACAATAATCTTCAGAAAGTTTTAGGAAAGTTAAGATAGTCTAAACTATATACAAAATTCAGTAAGTGTAAGTCTTGGCTACAAGAAATAGCATTCTTGGGATATCTAATATCCAAAGTCGTGAGTACAGTAGATCCTACAAAAGTTAAAGTAGTGATGAACTGGAATTGTCCTGAGATTCTGACTAAATACGATGTTTCCTAGGATTTGTAGGATATTATCAAAGTTTTACTGAGAAATTTTCTAAGATAACTTACTTTGAGTCAACTCACCCAAAAGAAAGTTCCTTAAGTTTGGATTGGAAAATGTGAGGGAAAATTCCAGGAGTTGAGAAAAGGATTAAGCTCTACCCCTATTTTAACATTGCTAATGATGGACAAGCCTTATGAGTACACAGATGAGAGGAGTATTGATGCAGAAGAGAAAGGTGATAGCTTATATGTTTAGGAAATGGAAACCTCATGAGAAGAATTACATTATACATGATTTGGAGTTAGTTGCTATTGTGTTTGCCCTTTTGGAGTGGAGACATTATTTATGTGGGCTGAGTTAGAAATCTTCACCGACCACAAAAGTTTGAAGTATGCTTTTACTCAAAAAAATTTGAACATAAGGTAAAGTTGATGGATGGAATTTTTGGAAGGATTTTAATGTCCAATTAAATATCATCCTGGAAAAGCAAACATAGTAGTAAATGTCCTTAATAGAAAGGCGAATTTATTAGCTCTTCGGACGTTACAAATTTCGGAATTAGAAGTGTTTGCAGTAGACGGAGAAATAAGGATAAGTAATACTTCCATTCAACCTGCTTTCCTATAACAGTTGAAAAGAGAGCAAGATAAAGATGAAGAGTGCAAAAGTTAGTGCAGAAAGAGGCAAATACAGGAGGAGATGAGTTCTGAAATGACAATGGTGAGATTAATTGCTACCGGGGTCAGTATTATATTCTGAAACAATATGCGATGAGATAAGATGTTTTAGCGGAGGCACCTTGGAGTAAGTATACTATCCATCCAGGAGCCGTAAAAATGTATCATAACCTAAAACGGCATTATTGGTGGATTGGTAAAGAAAAGGACAATTCGGACTTTGTAACACAATATTTAATTTATCAGCAAAAGAAAGCCAATCAACAACAGCCTAGAGAGTTATAACCATTATCCACTGTATAGTGGAGATGGGATGAAATTACTATTGACCTCATTACAGGATTACCTATGATAGTAGAGCGGCGAGATACTATTTAGGTGATAATGGATCGACTAACTAAGTCTGTGTAACACCCCACATTTCTTTTCTTGACACAGTGGGCCGGGCTCAGGTGGGATGCCGTCCTGTCCGACTCCTCAGACTAGGGGTCTTTATAACGATTTAAACTTAAAGCAAGCAATGAAGTCGAAACTTAAGTAAATATATCAAACATGCTCTTTATTTATATAAACATATGAGTCACGATAGGTACATTGTCATAGCTTCGAAAATACATAAGCTAAAACATCTCATAGTCTATGTACAATGATCACTCCAAAAGATTTGCTATCCAGAGCTACAGAAGGAGTCTTGGAATACCGTCGTTATTCTTCAGCTCCAATCCCTAAAATAGAAAAGACAAATACACGTGTGAGTGGTATACTCAGCGAGTCCCGTGTGTGCTAGTGTTTTGCTCAGAAGAGAGATGATTTTCAATTTCTTTACTGAAATAAATTTCACAACAATGAAATAGTAGTAATTGGTAAATTTAGGATCCAGTTATCATGTACATTTGAAAAACAATGATTTCCAAACATATGGCCCCTAATTTTAATAAATGCGGGTTCTTCCCCCTTTAGAAGTACGACCTGCGTGCAAAGTTCAAGGAACTTCACCTTCGGCTACACGGTTTCTGGTGCCAGGGACTGCGCCTTACAACACGTCACCCGTATCAGGCCGGAAGGGTGAGCAGCATACAAATGTACCTCACCGTGCACTTAGGGATCTTTTACTTGCCTCCATCAGCCAGGGGTCTCAATCCTGACGTCAATCACCATCGAGGTGGCAAGGAGTTAAACGCCCCGAACATCCCATCCTTATTCCAGCGAATGACTAAAAAACAACAAGCGTTCACAAACGTATTCACAAACACGGCAATTGCCAGGCACTAAATGGCTAGCCAGGACGACTCATCTCAATGTCTTATCGCCCTGTTTGGAGTAAGACAATCCCCAGAACTAGCCAAGTTACTTGGGGTCGTCTACCTCTAACATGGGCTAGTACAAAGATCAAAGTCCTTGCTGAGTACTCAACTCAACAATACCAACCCCATCTGACTGATCAGGCCAGATGGTTATTTGATCCCGTAGGATCTTCAATCAAAACATTTTGGGGCCAAAACAATATTTTCCAAAATCATGTTGAAACCAGATAAAAGGTTTTTCTCACACATCAAAACGTGTTTCCAAGAGTAACCGGGTTATTTTTCCCGTACTCAATCACAAAAGTCATTTTCCAAGGACATTCGGGTCATCTTACCCATACCAGGTTCCAAAAGACTTTTTGAAGGTATCCGGATCATTTTACCCTTACCCGATTTGAAATATATTCACAAGAGTTCCAATAAGGATAATTCGGTCATTTACCGAATACCCGAGTTCCAATAGTTTTCATAAAATATTCCAATAAAGATATTTGGATTATTCTCCAAATACCCGATTTCGACATTTACCATTTTTCGAAAATTCCAAATATTTAATCCAAAAGGACTAAATTCACAAAATCCGTGTTTTAAACATCCAGTAAGGTTTCCAAGCTGAATATGAAATTTATTCGAGTCCGAAATAGCATAAAAGCAAATCTTGCTCATGTAAACCTTAAACATATTTGAGGATTTCCAAAATGGCATAAAACATAGCATTTCATGGAAAATCAAAGCACACTAGCCTTTAAAAATGTTTAGAAATCAATGGGACTCACCTTGTATACTAAGTCGAAGTTGCACTCGTGTATAGTCCTAAAAGGAGTTCCCTTGACTTGATTCACCTACACCATTAGTATATCTCGGTATTATTACATAATGGTTTCAAATGCTTAATGGTTTGGATAAGGTTTCTATAATTTTTCTTTAAGAAATAAATGGATTAATGCTTTGGATGGTTTTCTGGTTTTACAGCTTTACCATCCTCCACTATTTTTCATATAACTTATTCAATATAGGTCCAAATAAGGTGAGGTTACTTCCATAATATCCCTAAGATATCTCTCTATCAATTCCAGGTCATGAGTCATGCAAACTCCATCCCATTTTGTACAGTTTTTCAGTTGATTCCACTGTTCCGAGTTTGGAGTCCAGTTTCGTTACTTTCCAGTATTTTGTACATAACTCTTCCAATTCAGATCCAAATGAGGTGAAACCACTTCCTAAATACTCCTAGGACATTTCTATATCAATTTCAGGTCATGGGGTATTCAAACCTCTCTCAATTTCGTTCAGTTTTCCAGCTAAACTTACTGCTCCGAGCTAGAGGTCCAGAATTACTGTTTAGAAGCTCAACTTGTTTTAATTTGTTTCTATGGTTTCTTCAACATATCCTATCACATTTAAACCCTCCAATACCTTATTTAACACCCCAAAATCATTTTTCTAACAGGTTTTCATGCCCAGCACTTCTCTTTTGTTCAAAAAAATAAATTATTCCCAGCTTACCAAACCAGTAAATTTTGGCAGTTTTCACCCTTCTTGTTGTTCATGATCTCTTAGCCATTCAAAACCCTCACAACCTCCACACAACTTGTTCCAAATCCTTTCTAACTAGTCTAGGACATGTTTAGAGTCATTTATGCTCAATTTCCAGTCACATCTACTCAGATTTCCTTTAATATTTCCAAATAACACAAACTAGTGAGTTGTTATTAACAAATGGCTTTTCTTATTTTCTTTATCACTTCCTGCCTTTTTCTTTTCAAATTTTCAGTATACCATCACTCCAATACACCTTAAATGAACTGAAAACCATACTCAACCCATCACTACACCAACCGGTCAATTCAACATCCATCACAACATCAAAATATTTTCATTGCTCAACATCAACAAATTCATATGCATTTAGTTTCCAACTTCTAACATCATTCTTTTAGCTTTTGAGAAATGATCTCTTACCTTTCCAAGATAAGGGCAAAGCTGTATACTCCTTTCCTTCCTTCCCTCTCCTTTCTTTCTCCTTGCTGCCAGTTTCCTTTTCTTCCTCCTTGCTGCCGGTTGTCTTCGCCTTGCTCCCTTGCTGCCGGAAATCTCCCTCTCTCTCCCTTAGTCTCTCTCTTGTTCTTCCTTTCCTCTCTTTACTTTTCTGGTTTTCTCCTCTTCTCCCAGCTTTCTCTCTTGACCGAAAATTCTCCCCCTTGCTCCTATTTATATAGCTTGCTCTTCTTGATCTTACTTTGGTCTTACCAAAAGGAATTAAGGTGAGTTGGTTATTATAGAAGCTCTTAGGCTTTCCAAGAGAATTGTGGAACCATGTAGAAACTTGTAGAACTCCCTAGAAGTCTCAAGACTAATGCATTCACTAACCTTACATGGGCATGCATAATTATAATTAACTTGGCCTAATCTAGTTTAGTTTAATTAAGCTTAATTAAAAAGTCCAAGAATGGTTAATCTTGGTCAAATATATCATGCTTGTGGGTCCTCTTCATTTACTTCTTGTGGGCCCCTTAAAATATCTTTGCATAAAATAAATATAGCTAAGATATTTATAGTATTAATTGAAATATATATATATATATATATATATATATATATATATATACACTAATGGTAAAAATAATATAATAATTCAACATAATTATTGAATTTAATAATACTATAATTTAATATTACCACAAAGTATTTGTATTAAATAATAGATATATATAAATAATAGTAATGAATAATAATAATAAAGTAAAATAAAATAGTATAGAATAAAATAATAACAATATTAGTAATAATACTACTAATACTATTATTAATAATAATGGCACTAGGGATGGCCACATCATCTTCCCCAACTTTCTGCTTGAAAAATCAGTCATGGCTGTGCCTAAAATATCTCCAACAATTACTCTAATCAAGTCTTGATTGAAGACCAAAATTCCAGTAATCCTAATTTAGTAAACTTCTATAAAACATCCCTTAAACAACCAGACCTTTCTTCACCATTGTACTTCCTCTTTTCGGCCACCATTAAGCTTCTTCAAACAGCTTTCATTCCAGCAGAATCCCTAGCCAACAGTTAGCTATTACAGCTTCCAAAAATCTCTCCATTGATCAAAGATTTTTTGCCATATTTTGTTTCCAAATTTGATCTCCTAAAATATTCTTTTAAGATTTCAATCAACCAACCTTTCCTTTTCCTATCAAACCAGAAATTCAGTTGCCAAAACCCCTCAAACAATTTGGCCACTTCCTTCCCACAGAATTTTGGCAGCTTCAATCAAATCCTCTCCATTCTCTTCAACCTTCAAAAACACATAGAACACCAAGAACACCTACTAGCATTCATACGCCTAATACCCCTCCAAACCACTTCAATCTTCTTCAAAAAAAATTCCAGATTTCACCTACTCACTTCCGTGAATCCATTCATACCACTTTTAACATCAAACTCCAAAATCCAACTCTCTCATTTGGATCAAAACCAGTATTTTTGGTGAAGGCTCAAGAACACGTTCAAGGTAAGCTTGTTCAATCAACTTCATCTTCACTAATCTTCAACCTCTAATGAACATATATGTGTATAATCATACTAATGGACTCTCTTCTTCTCTTCTTCTCTTCTCTCTCTCTCTCTCTCTCTCGGCCGAATGCTCTCTCTCTCTTGGCCGAATGGTGACTTCAACCATTGCCATGTTTTCTTCATCTCTCTTGGATGGATCTAGTCTCCTAGGAGTTGAGATCCATTCGAAACTCCTCCAAGGTACTCATCAATCAAGTAAGCCCCTTCAACTCTCTTTTTAAATTCTAAATTCATGTCTCTAGGGTGATATTGAAAGAAGATGGATTATCTTTGAGGTTTGATCATGTATTGTTGTGATGAGTTGAGATGAAAGCATGAATAAATGTGTGTATATGATGGAGATGGGATTGATGCATGAGTTGATTGTCTTAGTTGATTGTATGATGTTTTTAGGGTTTAGTGCATGTCTCCATGTCATGAGTGGTATTTGTGTTCAAGCATGTTAGAGATTATGTCACCTTTGGTGAATAAGATTTATATTCAAGTATGATTGTTATAGCCATGAGTATATTTATGCTAGTGGAGGTTGGGTCATGTCTTGGTAAATTTAGATCTATACCTTTATTCATGATTTGGATGATTTGATGAATTGAAGTGGAGTGTATGTTCATGATTGTGATTAGCAAGTGGAAATATGATCATGATCTAGTTGTCCCTAAGCTAATTTTATTTCATCAATAAAATGATTAATATTATAATTTTTGCTAGTAGATCTCGAAAACCCTAGAAAATGTGGATTTGGTCTTTTACATAAAATAGTGATATTTTAGTCAAATAAATGATAGCTTTTATTATAGAAATAAAATATATAGATATTATATATAATAATAATATCAAATAAAGCCTTTATACAAATAATCATAATAAGTAAAATACTAATTTTTTGAGTCTTATATTCATAAATACCATTAAAATTTATTATCTTTCAATTATTATCTTTTAATCAAAACATATTAAAATTTACTTGCAATTAATTTTAGTTATCAATTATTTGCTAACAATTAATTATTAATAAATCATTATTTTACCTAATATCACCTAGGACTCTTCATCAAATAAACTCTAATTTATTTTTAGCAAGATTTAAACCTTCAACTTAATAGTACCTATTTCCCAAAACCCTAATCACTTTAATATCAAACTAGACTTAGCTTATAAACCCTTTTTATTTATTATCGGACCTTAAAGCTTGGGACTCTAGAATCATGGTTGTAGTAAGTTGAGCTAGTTTTATTTGTAAAAGTGGATTTTGGCTTGAGTTTGATTATGGTTTATATTTACCACAGGCGAGGTTAGGTCAACTGTTGAAGACCTTTATTTTATCTCAAGCTAAGGATCAGGTAAGTTCCTACATAAAACCTGATTGATGCAAAATGGTTCTATGGCAAGCCAATTGTGGAGTGCGTGGTCACTCATTTCTGTAAAGGCAATTGAGGATTATTTCCTTTCTTGTTTCAAGCAAACAAATTATTTAAAAATCAATAAACAGTTTTACCCAAACTCAAAACTCTTTCTAAAACCAACTTTGTCTCAAACTTCAGAAATCCTTAATTGCCATTCTAAAGTGGAGCTATGTTTATTTCATTTTTCCCCAAGTGGGATAAGTTACGTTGAGTATTCAATAAGGGTGGATTGCTAGGACTAGTCTTTGAAGGGTTAGGGTAAGTCTCTTAGTAGGTGGCCACCTCTGAGGGGTAAGTCCTTCCCAGATAAGATGTCAGTCTAGTAGGTCATGCCGGTCCGAGCTAACAGCTTTTAGTCAAGTGGACTGTGTGTTGCCGGAATGGACAACCGATTTTGTTTGGATATAGAGAAGGAGGAGTATCTTGCCCAGTAGGCCGATCACATACTTTTTGTCAGTCTGCACAAAGTGTGGCATTCTGACTGGTTATGAGGCCCAACGTGTGGTAACCCATGATCACCTTTTTGAGTGGTTGATTTTATTGAACATGTATGATTGGAAAAGCCAAAACACCACTCTTGATTTTGACTATTGTTTATTGCTTGCCAGTATTTCTCTTACAAAGGTTTTACACTTTGTATTCACGAATTGTTTTCACTGAACACTCAAAGCACACACGGACTTGCTGAAATTTTTATCTCATAACCCTTTTTACCATGATTTCAAGTCGATCCTACTGTGGGGATGAGTAGCTAGTTGTAGCCTACCTTGGAAGATTTTTCTGATATTTATTTTGTGTAATGCTTTGGGAGTTGAGAGTGGATAATTTTATTTATGAATTTATTTTGAATTCTTGGTTTGTAATAAATTCTAAGTTTAAAGTATTATTTTTATTCTATTATTTTGATTGTGTGACCTATTTATAAAGACCCCTTATCCTTTGGACGGGGCGACATCCCCGGCCCTGTCGGGCCTAGGTAATGGAGTGTTACAGGAGAAGTGCCTGTGATTTGAAAATTGGGGCAAAGATTTAAAATTGAAATAGAGTTTTCCAAAAATAATTGAGTTATGAATAAACTCTTCATTAAAGAGTTTTGGAATCATTTTTAATGAACAAATGAAATGCTATTCCACAAAGAGTTTTGTGTACTCTACCCTTTTGATAAAGCACTAGCACACACGGGACTCACTGGGTGATGTTTCACTCACACGTGTCTTTTATCTTACTTTTTTATAGGATCTGGAGTTAAGCGGACCTACAGATAGAGGACGATACTATAGTGATAGCATAATAGGTTCGGACATTTTCCTTTTGGATAATGTACCTTATTACTGATGTTGAATAGAAAATTTCATGTATGAGATTCTTTATTATATATATGCACGTGACCATCAGTATGGGTTGTTGTATAGATTTGGACCTTACATATTCTGTTGGTTTTTCATTATAAAGACCATTATCTGGGTAACTGGACGGGGCGACACCCAATGTTGATATGCTTCTATTATTACCTTTAGTAGGGGTGGTATAACTGTGGTGTTAAATGAAGAGTGTTTAGCTATCTTGCAGGACCAACGGATGATGCCACGGAAAGAAAGTGATTTATGGAGTTTTTCTATTCCTTGTTTTGTTGGCACTCTTACATTTTGCATTGCTTTAGCTGACCTAGGTACTAGTATTAATCTGCTACTGTATAAAACTTTCAAAAAGCTAGGTCTAGGTGAACCTGCACCACTAGGATGAGTATTCAACTTGCAGATTGATGGATTAAATATCCTAGAGGAATAATTGAAGATGTCTTGGATAAAGTGGATAAATTCATATTCCCTGTGGATTTTGTAATTCTTAACATGAATGAAGATTCTAAAGTTCCTTTAATCCTAGGTCGACCTTTCTTAGCAAATGCTAAAGCTTTAATTGATGATCATGGAGGAAAATTTATACGTAGGGTTGAGGACGAGGATGTCATTATAAAAATCCATAAAAGCATGCAACATCCTAGTTCTTGTGATGATTCTTATTTAAGGTTTGATATTCTTGATGAACCTATCTTTTTCTTTGTGCAGGAATCATTTGTCCAAAGTTATATGGAACAATCTATTGCATATTTGGAGGACTCAATTGAGGGCCATAGATTGGAAGATTTTGAGGAAATCGAAAATCGCAGTTTGGGAAGATGAAGTCATCCATTGAGGAACCACCAGAATTGGATTTGAAAGACCTCCTCGAGCACTTAGAATATGCATTTTTAGCAAAAGGTGAAAAACTGCCTGTGATCATTGCCACAGACCTTACATATGAACAAAAGATCAAATTAGTAAGTCTATTGGGAAAATATAAGGGAGTTATTGCATGAAAAATTATGGATATTAGGGGAATTAGCCCTTCTTTTTGTACTCATAAAATCTTGTTGGAAGAAGGAGCCAAACCCGTAGTACAACCCCAGCGTAGGTTGAACCCAAACATGAGTGGTGTGGTAAAAGGTAAGGTGATTAAACTTTTAGATTTTGGCATCATTTACCCTATTTCTAATAGTATTTGTGTTAGTCTAATACAAGTGGTATCAAAGAAGAGAGGAATGACTGTGAGCCCTAATGAAAAAAATGAGTTGATCCCAATGAGATTGGTATCCGGCTGGAGGGTTTGCATTGATTATACGAAATTGAATGAGGTAACTAGGAACGACCATTTTCCTTTCCCTTTCATTAACCAAATATTAGAAAAGTTAGTCGGACATGATTTTTATTACTTCTTAGACAGTTTTTTTGGATACTTTCAAATTCCCATAGCACCAGAGAATCAAGAGAAAACTACCTTTATATACCCTTTTGGTACTTTTGCATATCGACGTATGATTTTTGGTCTATGCAATGGCCCCCCAGGAACCTTTCAACGATGTATGATGGCTATTTTTGAAGGGTTTGTGGGAGATATCATGGGGGTATTTATAGATGATTTTTCTATTTTTGGTGATTCTTTTGATTTGTGTTTGGCCAATTTGGAAAATGTACTTCAACGATGTGAAGAGACTAACCTCATGCTTAATTGGGAAAAATGCCACTTCATATGCAAGAAGGTATAGTATTGGGATACAAGATTTCAAGAAAATATATTGAAGTTGATAAGGCCAAAATTGAGGTAATTGAGAAACTCCCTCCTCCAATTTCTGTGAAAGCAATTCAAAGCTTTCTTGGGCATGTAGGTTTTTATAGTAGATTTATCTTCGATTTCTCCATAATTTCTAAACCCCTTACTTTTTTACTTAGAAAAGATGCTATTTTTTATTTTGATGAAAAATGTCTCAACGCTTTCAATGTGCTTAAAACAAAACAAATTAATTCTCCTATTTTAATTGTGCCAGATTGGTCTCTTCCTTTTGAACTAATGTGTGATGCAAGTGACTATACAGTGGGCACAATGCTTAGACACAGGAGGAATAAGCACTTTCAGCTAATTTGCTATGCAAGTAAAACTCTTACGGTGGCACAAGAGAACTACACCACAACGGAGAAAGAGTTGCTTGCAATAGTGTTTACTTTTGATAAATTTCGTTCTTATCTTATTTTATCCAAAGTCATTGTGCATACGGACCATTCCACCCTTAAGTATCTACTAAACAAGCATGATTCCAAACCACGAATGATAAGATAAATTTTATTGTTGCAGGAATTTGACTTGGAGATTAGGGATAAAAAAAGGGCAAAAAATTTGGCTGTGGATCACTTGTCTAGGTTGGAGAATCCCAACCTTAAGTTATTGGCCGAGGGAGACATCAATACCACCTTCCCAAATGAACAACTTTTACTTGTTGATGGTGAGATTTCTCAACTACCTTGGTATGCGGATTTTGCTAATTACTTTGTTGCAGGAATTCTTTTGGATGACTTCAATGCCCAACAAAAGAAGAAATTCCTTTCCGAGGTAAAGCATTACTTTTGGCAAGATAAGTACTTATTCCGGTGTTATGCGGGTCAAATCATTTGAATGTGTGTGGATTCCGTGGAAAGCATTAATATCTTAAAATATTACTATGAAGGACCCACGGGAGGCCACTATCAAGCTAACAACACTGCCAGAATGGTACTTAAGTCCAGTTTCTATTGGCCTACACTCTTCAAGGACGCTCACTGGTTTGTTCAAATTTTTGATAGGTGTCAACGTACAGGTAACATCTCTAAATTTAATGAGATGCCATTACACAATTTTCAAGCTTGTTAAATTTTTTATTATTAGGGGATTGATTTCATATGCCCTTTTTCTAGTTCTTTGGGCAACAAATACATCTTGGTGGCTATTGAGTATGTATCAAAGTGGGTTGAGGAGCAAGCCTTACCTACTAATGATGCACGGGTTGTTGTAAAATTTCTAAAAAAAACTTTTCACCCGATTTGGAGTACCTAAGGTGCTCATTAGTGATAAGGGAACCCACTTTTGTAATACCCAACTAGATATTGTTCTCAAACATTTAGGGGTTACTCATAAGGTTACTACTCCCTATCATCCGTAGACTAGTGGCCAAGTTGAGGTGATCAATAGAGAATTAAAAAGAATCTTGGAAAAAGTGATCAATCATACATGAAAGGATTGGAGTTTGAAGCTAGATAATACTCTTTAGGCTTATAGGACTGCTTTTAAAACTCCCACTGGTACAACTCCCTACCACTTAGTGTATGGGAAATCATGTCATCTACTGGTATAAGTTGAACATAGGGCTCATTGGGCAATAAAACTTGTCAATTTTGACCTTCATCTTGTAGGAAAAGAAAGAATGCTTCAAGTGAATGAGTTGGATGAGTGGCGCAACGATGCCTACCATAATTCAATGATTTACAAAAATAAGATGAAACGGTGGTATGATAGGCATATTCGCTCTCACCATGAGTTTCAAAAAGGAGATAAGGTGTTAGTCTTTAATTCTAGGCTTCGACTTTTCCCAAGCAATTTAAAATCTCAATGGTCGAGGCCGTATGAGATACATTAAGTTTGTCCATTTGGAGTTATTAAAGTTTCTCACCTAACTAAGGGAATCGTTAAAGTCAATGGAAGTAGATTAAAATCGTATTTAGGGGACGAATTAGGCACTTTGGAGTATCTCGACGTTACCTTTAATGAGCCATGAGCTATCTTAGCTTCTTTGTCTTTCGAGTGCTTTATCTCTTCTTTTCTTTTATTTTCTTGTCAATTTTTTTTCTAGATTTATATTTTCTTTCTTTTGTTTCATTTCTTTTAGTAGGTACTCTTGTACTGACCCTTCCTTGAGGTGGATTACAACCTAGTGGCACGACAATGTAATGGAAGTATCTTCTGCACTTTATTCTTCTTCTTTCTTCATCTTGGACTTCTTGGCTGTACTTTTATTATTATTGTTGGGATGTATGCCCTCTTAGACTAGGTTTCTGATGTAAAAATCAAATTTTTTAATAAAAGAATTTATTTTCAGAAATTATTTATGCACAATTACGTTTGGAAAAGTCCTATTGTGTTTAAGTAAGTGGTCCATGTGAATGGAGGTCTTTCACAGTAAGGTATGAATTACGGGTTACTTAACACATAAACTTTCGTTCTTAATCGATTGATGAGAATGGGAATCTCATCAAGTCTAGGTTATTATGTTGTGAATTCTAAATGGGGAATGGCTTACCTTTAGCCAGTGAGTAGTCCACTCACTTTATGACATAAGCGTATTTCGAATACGTAGAATAGGAGCTGTAGTAGTGGTTTCTAAAAGTACTATATGATAGAAACCTAGACTACTACCGCTACAGCATGGACTAGTACTCTACGACTTGAGTATGAGTTGGTGGTTTGACGAATGTGGAAGCATATACTTTGATATGCTATAGTTGAGGTTCTATCGTAGGGCCAATATATTTGCATATTGGGTATGTGTGACTAGTTAGTTAAGACAGATTTGTACAAAATAGTTTCTATACTATATCGCCCTTTGTGGTTGTCTAAATAATCTAAATATCCAGGGCCCTAGGAAACATAACTTGGATGTTTGGTTTTGGGTAGCTCCCTTGGAAAGTGGAAACAATCTAGGAGGTCGTGGATCATTGTACTAGAGGCCTAAGGATGGTAGATGTCATTTCGAGAGGTGTTAGTACACTTCTTCCTCTCTAAATGTACGACGATGTATAGATGGGTATTTCAGTCATTACATCTGCAGGTCGGAGACTTTGCTAATGCAGCACTGTCCTTGGGGTCAATATTTCCTTATGGTGATATTAAAAAATATTTAAAATGCAAAATACAGCTATTTATATAGTAAGGGTATTTTAGTCATTTTAGTTGCCAAGGCGGTGTGTCTTTTGGTCCCCAATATAGACCATGAGTCATAATTAAATATGGGCTAAGGAATTGATCTTAAATTAAATGGAATTTATTTTATTTAAGTAGCCTAATTTAATTATTGGGCTAGAATAAAATAAAGGTCTATGGAGAGAGAATTAATTATTCAGGGTTTTGGCCTAGTTTGAATAATTAGGGATTAACCTGTGACTAAATTGATTTAGGCTTATTTAATTGAATTGGTTTATTTGGGCAGGAAAATTAATTATTTGTTGGGCTATTGAGTTGGTTCTAACTAGAATAATTAATTAAGCCTAATAGGTTAAACCAAGAGTCCAATGGTCCAGTCCATTTTAACCTAGGGTTTTTTATTCAGGTTAAACAGGAGGATTGGAAACAAGGTTGTGGTTGAAAAAATAGACACACAATAGAGACGACTTCTTCTCTGCGGAATAGCTAGGCGTCTCTCTCTCTCTCTCTTTCCAGAAAAATTCTCTAGCTTGTTAATTGTTCACCAAACAGTAGTTAGGCAGGCCATATACTGGAAGACTGAGAGTTACGCATTCACATACATGCAAAGGCAGAGTAGGAGGCTTGCAGGAATCGCACCAGAGGCTTCCACTAGCACACCTACCCCAGTTGCGCATGTTGCAGTCCAGCCACCTTTGAGAACCAGAAGGAGAGGTAAAATTTTTTAAACCTCGGGATTGGGACAAGGCGCAACCGGCGCTGGCTAGGGCTGCCAGAGCCGGCACTGGCCCTACCCTGGAATCCCTATTCTTGTTTTTCCAGTTTTTTTATGTTCGCTTCCGCTGTGTGCCCTGTATTTTCCTGCTTTCCACACCTTCAATTCTATCTTTAGCCATTGAGGATAATATCCAATTTAAGTGTGGTAGGAGAATAAAGGTTGAAAAAGTTCTTTGCCATATTATTTGATGAATATATTTTTTGTTTGTGATAATTTTTGTCGAAAATTTCAGTGGTTTCATTGTTAAGTAAGGTTGTAATTCTTTTTCTTACTTGGATACAAGTTTTGTCATTTATTAGGTGGAGTTTGATAATAATTTTTTTTTTTTGGATAAGCTATTTGTCAAGACTTGAGAATTTTGATTAGTTTTGTTTATGAATTGGTGTTTGAATGTTATTTGACTTATCTAACTTCTTTGTCTTTCGAGTGCTTTATCTCTTCTTTTTTTTTTTCTAGATTTATGTTTCTTTCTTTTGTTTTATTTCTTTTAGTAGGTACTCTTGTACTGACCCTTCCTTGAGGCGGATTAAAACCTGGTGGCACGACATTGTAATGGAAGTATCTTTTGTACTTTATTCCTCCTCTTTCTTCATCTTAGACTTCTTGGCTGTACTTTTATTATTCTATCTTTAGCCATTGAGGATAATATCCAGTTTAAGTGTTGGGGGAGAATAAAGGTTAAAAAAGTGCTTTGCCATATTATTTGATGAATATATTTTTTGTTTGTGATAATTTTTGTCAAAAATTTTCGTGGTTTCATTGTTAAGCAAGGTTGTAATTCTTTTTCTTACTTGGATATGAGTTTTGTCATTTATTAGGTGGATTTTGATGAAATTAGTTTTATTGGATAAGATATTTATCAAGACTTGAGAATTTTGATTAATCTTGTTTATGAATTGGTGTTTGAATGTTATTTGACTTATCTAGTTGAAATATAGAAGATATGATGAATATGAGAAGAGTTTATTAGCTTACTTTTGTATTATGAGATTAATTTTTGCTAGCTTTGAGTTATGATGAAAAAAATGTGAGTTGTAAAAAGATCTGTGAGAGGAAAGATTGAGGAGAATGCTGAAAATTTTGATTTGAGTTGAAGAGAAGAAACAATGAGTGGAAACAACACTATTGTTGGTGTTAATTGAGAAAAAAAAAAATGCTCTTATGGATGACTATTGAAGACCTTTAGCTGAAAAAGGGGTCAATATGGGAAGAAGTAGCAACTGTATTCGGTGCACTCTCTTGAGGCTATCTCGAAGGCAAAAAAGCAAGCAAGAACATAGGAAAAAAAAGTATTGTTGAAAAAATGATGAGTAATGACTGTAAAGGGGCCCAATATAGTGTGTGAAGAGAAATCCATGCACTTGATGCTATCAATTTCCTAAGTCATTGAAAACTTTTGAGAGAAAAAAATTAGAGTGCTTTTCTCACATCATAACTTGAGTGTGCAATTCTTAGATTTATAATACTTAAGTTGGTAGATGGCTTGACTTATGTGATTCATGTTATCTATATTTTTTGATTAATTTGACTTCAAGAGTTTTGTGATGTCTTGTCCAATATTTCAAAGTTTGAAATTGTTTTCAAATGGTATGAATGACAAGGATTGTATCTAAAATTTGAAAGGAAGATATGATCTTTGCTATGATAAAGAAGCTTTTGAATAAGAAAAAACTTATGTTTTCTTGATAATTTTTCTTGGACTAAAGTGTTTTGCTTGAGGACAAGCAAATGTTCAAGTGTGGGGGTATGTGTTAGAGGTTAAAATCACCATTCTTTTCCTAGTTATTTGAGGGTGTTTTAGGATACATTTGTTGTAATAACTAGGAATATTCCTTCTTATTTGACATTTTGCTTATAAAAGGTGTTTTTGGTAAAAATGTGCAGATTTAAGTTAAATCGAGCAAAAAGTACGTAGAACCAAAATATACCTAGCGCCAGACCCAGCCAGTGGACCAGGCGTCGGGTCTATTCTGCTCTAGCAGTAGAAAATGAGCAAGCTTCAGGGGAAATTTTAGAGTAGACCTGGTGCTAGGTTTGGCAAGTGCACCTGTCGCTGGGTCCATTCTGTCTGCCAAGGAAAGACGAACAAAAACAGAGCAAAAATAGAAGAAGAATAGAGTGCACTGGCACCAGGTGGCTTGAAGGTACTCGACGCCAGGTATTGTCTGGAGGTAGAAATTCTATACACAGAATTAGGGCTTATCTAAGGATTTTGATATTTTTCCTATTGCTGCTCGGCTAAGACATCTTCAGCCATGAAATTGGCATCCAAGAGGCCTACAAAAGCATAAAAGAACATAAGGCTTTGATATACAACTTAGAGAGGTGAATTAAATGGCAAAAATTTTGATTCTCTCATTAAAGGAGGTGTTCACCCAAGTCAAGGAGGATTGTTCAAAGGGAGTCTTCAAGGAAGAAGAAAGAGACTTGTCTATGAGTGCTTTCTTTTCTCTTTATCTTCTTTTTTTTTAGCAATGATGTATTCATTGTTTTTATTGTAATTTAATATTATTTTGGAATTCATGATTTTGTATTAATTTAGTTATTTGATCAATTCTTTATTATCTTTGGTATTTGTTTACTTAATTTTATTGGTTATTGATGTGAGTTTTTCTAATTGACTTGAGATGACGATGTTAGAAGTTTCGTTGCATTTATTTCGTATTTATCTAATCTTAAAGGACATGAGCGACGAAGTTAAGGTTATAGGACTAAGTGATCAAAGATTAGTTGATTTCACATCGAACAAAGGGTTATTTGCTAATTTCATATTTATAAGGAATTGAGCCTAATGCATATTTTGGTTATGATTAGCTTGATTGGCAAATCTATTAATGTAATCAAAATATAGGATTCCATGGATTGGGACATAAAGTGGAATTTATCTAAGTAGAATCATGACTTATGAGACGACTAAATTTTACTTTATATTCCTTTATGATGCCGAGATGATAGATAGTTGAGAGAATTGCTAATTGGTTTAGTGTCATGTTTTCTAGGCTAATGGTTTAAATTACATAGACCTACATCCTTAAGTTGTATATGTTTTTTTTTTATTCTTTTCTCACTTTATTTGGGTCGGTTAAACAATGAAAGAAAAGTAATTAGTGTGTACTTGTTCCTTTGAGGATAGATACTCATTAATTCCCTATACTATGCATGTAATGAGTATACTTGCTCACATGTATATTTTGGGATTAATGTTTTATTTAAAACTTAATTAAGGGGTGGATTTAAAATTGATGATTTTATATAGCCAAAATTAACGCATTAGTAATCATTGTATGGAGGTATCGTGTTGATACTAAATTGGTTATATAATGTGTCTCAATAAAAATTTATTTCAGTTGAGGTTATAGTTTAAGGCTCAATAAAAATAATGATAATGTTCCAGGATTGTGTTGTGGAAAATTTACTCAACAAAAATTATTTTGGCAATGTAAATAAATTATGCTTTGTTAGATTTTTCCCCATAAACAATATTTATTTGGAAATACATTACGACATTTGGAATTTGTTCATATCTGTTCAAAATAATTCTACTCATGCATCATGACATATATCATACCTGTCACAAATCATACTACAGGACTTACTAAGATTATTATAATACCATATGATTTTCTAATACTTTCAAGGTAATATGTGCTTGTTAAGATTATAGAGTTAGAGTCATTTTTTGTAATGATAATAGTCTTGATACAATATTTATTATTACCCTTTTATTTGGATGACTGGAAATTTTTACTTTGGAGACTTTAGTCTATGTCAAGATTGTTACAGCTTCATTCAAAGTTTTATAGATTTATTATTTTTTTTTTTGTTACTGTGTTATAAAGACCCTTGGTCTGAAGGACAGAGCGACATCTCCAACCCAATTAGACTATGCATGTAGTGGGGGTGTTACACACTCTTCATGCCTTTGTTAAACAAATGGTTACACAGTAGTTTATGGCCTGCCACGTCCCAAATTCTTCTTCCATGAATAGTAACAAAAAGGTTTGAGATCTTTATTTTGAAACCATATGCTTAGCTGGTTCCACAGTATTATCAAGATTGGATCAAGCATGGCCAATAAAAATAGCCTCATACTCAAGGGTTTATCACAGGAGTAAGAATATATACCTCCTCTTTCTCATTTCTAGTAGCCTTTTCTTAAAAAAGAAACTAGAATGACTCAATATACACATTAGGCGATAAAAAAAATGGGCAGAGTCCAAGTGGGAGTTAAAGTCTTATCCAAGACTAAGTTTAATACCTTATCCTGAGGGATAGGGATGAAGTGGGTTGATCTAACGGTGGAGATCGTCCAAAGAATTAGGGATAAGCCCTATGTAGTCGAGTTCAAGTTGGAGTCAATTTCGTGATGGCTTTAGGACTACTCCAAGAAAGCTCTATAAATAGCCTAGGTATTCATTTGTAACTTATATAAGACATCATCTCATTCGTTGTTGTAGACAACTCTTGTATAGAAAGAATATACAAGAAACTAGATAGGCTTTGGAAGGAAATGTAGTGCAAGCTATGTGAGTGCTTGTAGCCACAAAGATTTGGTATTGTCTCTTATAATTCTTGTTCATCATTAATAGAAGATCAAGGTTGGGCAGGGCCCATAATTACTTTGTGTTCTCTTTTCTATTTCGATATTCTTGCATTTTTTTTTTTTTGTAGGTGTGTGATAAGGCTGAGTAGCTTAGTTTGTCTAGGATTAAGTTGCTGCCGGCACAAATATATTGAGTTTAGATAATAGACCTAACCTTGTGTCACTTCCCATGATTTTGGATGATAATAGCTATGCCAAGTTGAATTGCACATTTGAGTGACACGAAGTTCATGAAATTGAACATGTGGTTCCATATATGAGCATGAGCTTGAAGAAGCTCTTAAGTTGCACCATTCAAAGTTGCACTTATACCTTCAATCTTGAGTGGTTTCTCCTCTGCCCGGGGCAATGTGGAATCAGCTTTTTATAATATGTCCAATTTTGAAAATTAATGCTTTATCACGGTTAACATAATAGTTCGACAATCATGTATTATGCTCATTATTTTTTAAAGATACGAGTTATCCAGTCTCTAAAACGTAAAGAAAACAATATTGTTCATCACTAAAAATGACTTACACATAGTAGCACGTGATATTTTATAATGGTACCCTACTTTTCATATGCTAATAAATTATATATATGATTGGTTCTTGTAAAAAATAGTCATCTCAATTGGAGTATCCCAATTGCATTAAATTCTCGAGTAGTTAAGATTATAATTTTAAAAAGACAAATTGTTATGTTTAATCTCTAAACTTTTTTTTTTTTAACTTTTTAGGTCCTCTATCTTTTTTTTTTTTTTTTTTTGTGTACTACTTAGTGCTTCTGACTACTTTTAGGCCAGTCAACTAGTTAACTCTAGCGCTAAGGAAGGGTAGATTTGGTCAAGAAGACCAAGTAGTACAAGCAAAAAAAGAGAAGGAACCCAAAAAGTAAAAAAAAAAAAAAAAAGACACAAACAATGGTAAGAAAAAAAATTCAAGGATTGAACATAACAATTTGCCCTCATTCTTTTGCACCTATTAATAAGTTAAATTTCAATCTCTTTTTCTTTCATTTTTATTAATATTTTTATTTCTATTTTTTGTAAATGCATATTTGGTTGCATGAAGGAAAGAAAAATTTATTAGGATAATATGTTTCTCGTGATTACACATATTGATTGAGAATACGAAAGCAAAAATAGAGAGTTTTGTAATTAACTTTTTTTGTCTTATATATATATCCAACTACTAATTTTGTTGTTACTTTTTCCTTTTCATTTTCTTTCATCGAAAAACAACCAACAAATTAAGATCAAATTGAGTGAAATAAACTCTCATTTGTTAATAAACATAAACTAATGGATCCCTAATATAGCAAAAGGAGAATAAGTCCAACATAATTTCATAACTTAATGGAACAATTATTATCCAATCTACAGCACAACAAACCCGACTTTACTCATACTATTTCTCCCATTATGTCCAAGGTTGATGGTCTATTATACCAAATTACCCGGAGGATGAAAGCGAACCACGGAACTAATTGTTTACATTGATGATATGTATTGTGATACCGATTAGTAACTGGCACAATTTGATGTGAACTAAATTATCTTTACAATTAGGATATTCCATTAGATGTTGTTGGATTATTTTCTCAAGATTATGCGTACATTTTCAAGTACAAAGATTGGAGGATCTTTGAAAAAATCATGATAGAAATAGTAACATAGTGAAACCATGAAACTGCACATGTATGTTCTAACAATTACCTAGATCACGTAAACAACAAGTCTCTGAGTTATTATATATCCATGAACACGAAAGAGTTGATGTGTGGGTAAGCAAGAAAGAAATCTGAGTAGTCTGTTCACTATTGCATGCACAGATTGTGGGAGGAAAGGAGATGCTTATGCAATTCTATTGAGTAAATTATTAAGTGTAACGATTTTAGTATACGCTTTATGAGGATTTGATGCCTGCAATCTAATTAAAGTTTCCTATTGTTCTTGTGAAAGCATGCGTCAGTGCTCCAAGCCTTATTTGCTACAATTTTCTTGTGTTTATTAAAGGTGCTTGGATTATGTTTTATTATCAAAGCTCAAAATCCTTTCTGGTGGGAAGGCTATTGATGTTAAATGAGAACCCATTGAGTTGCAACAACGATAATTAAAAGGTGTTCAATCCGTATAGTTGAGTGCAGCAAAGATTATCTATAAGTTTAACAAGCGAACATTGTTATTATGCTCTATCAAAGTCCATTAGGGATCACTTAGTATAAGATATAAGTGCTATCATTGTAAACTTTTTAAAGTTTTAATAGACCCGCAGACGTAGGCTTGTTATAGCTGAACTGCGTTAATAATTTGTTGTATCTACTAAACTTTTTTATTTCTTGTCTATCAAATAACATACTATCAAAGTAGAGTTTGACAACAATATAGAAAATTGACAAGCCAAACCTAACAAATGGTATTAAAGCATTGGTCACCGTGTTGGAGTTGCTATTAATTTAGTAGGTGAGATCTTAGAAGTTAGGTTAAAAATCATATCTAGACCAATAGACAAAGGAAACTCTATCACGAGACCACCATTGTTAAAAGCACAAATTATGCATATTGGAATATCATGGTAAGAATTCTTATTCAAGATTAGGATATTGCTACATAGAAAACTATTAAGATTAAATAGAAACCACCAACAAAAATGGGTACTAGTGCTGGAGTGTTTTAGGAGAAACTAATCTCAGAATGGACAAGCAAGGAGTGTCAACTTGCCATTACTAATGCTAAAACCTTAAATGCTGTGTTTTCTACAGTTGGATAAGAAGAATACAAGTTGATCTCCACTTGTGAATCTTCTAAGAAGGCATGGGACAAATTGCAAATAATATTTGAAGGAACTAGGACGGTTCAGAGATAAAAAAGAGAACTGCTGACAACTCAATTTGAGGAGTTGAAGATGAGTGAACATAAGACTATAGCTATGTTTGGAAACAAGTTGAGAAATATTGAAAACCGAGAATATTATCTTGGTGAGGTCTATTTAGATAAAAGACTAGTTTGGAAGATGTTAAGATCCTTACCATTGAGGTTTCAATGCAAAGTAGCAGTTATTAAAGAGTGTTGAGATGTGTCAGCAATGCAGTTGGATGAATTAACATGTTTTCTTCAGACCTATGAAATGAATCTACAGTCTCAGATAAAATCTAGAGAAAAAAGAGTTATACTTAAAGCCAGAGAAGAATGGGATGACACTTCTGATGAGGATATAGGATTGTGGCAAGAAAGTTTAACAAAATGCTAAGGAAGCGTAATAAAATGAATAAACCTTTTAGCAGATCATTCAACAAGAAATCTAAAGTTCCAAAAAGGGCATACATTAAACAAAAACTAGCAGAAAATAAGAATTCTTCAAAAGGACCAAAGTGTTATAAATGTGGTAGAATTGGACATATTTATATTGATTATGGAAATCTGAAAAACAAATTGAAGAACAGATCCTACAATACCACGTTGAGTGACAATGAGGATGAAACATAGGATTATCTAGAAGAGGTGAGTACTTATGAAGGAGATGATATCGGTTAATCTAGTAACATTGCATTCAATGCAGTAGTCAAAGAAGTAGCTACTGATAATGAAGAAGATCTAATTGATAGTGATGATGAAAAGATGAAAAGATAACTCTTGAGGCACTTTTAGATGAATGTGAATTGTTGTACTCAAATAGCTCTAAGGTGTGAAATAAATCAAACAATTAAAGAAATAAGTTATAGAGCTTAGTCAACTTCTTAGTGATCAAGGTTAAAAATTGAGTGCATATGAAAGTAAACTTGATCAAAAAGAGAAGGAATTGGAGCTAAAGGATCAACAGCTACTCACAGCAAACCAGCTACTGATGAACGTTGAATCAGGAATAAAGAGGCTGAACATTGGAAAGGTAAAATTGGATGAAGTGTTTGCACTCGAAAAGTCATCACATGATAAGACAGGACTATATTACAATAAGTTCAACAAGAATGTTGCTACCTATCATGTTGATATGCCAGTTGCTAAAAAAAAGGATCAACTAAGGAAGTATAATGAAAAGCCCAGTAAGGTAACTATTCAATATGACTATTGTTCTCTTACAGGTCACAGATGGAAGAGATGTCTGAAAAGGTCTAAAGACAAGCAACATGAAGGAAATACGTAAAACTAGAGTTTGATAAAGGTAAAAATTCCCAAGCATGAAGCGTATCTGAATCATAAAAAATCTCTTAGCAAATGTAGTTCACATGTCTCTTAAAACCTCAATGGATGACACACGGTATCTTGACAGTGGATGTTCAAGGCATATAACAAGAAGATGGGAGTTTCTGGCTGATTATGAATCCAAAAGTTGTGGTTTTGTCACATTTGGTGGTGGTTCTAAAAACAAAGTTGTTGGCATAAGTATACTGAATATTAAAGGTATGCCAAAATTTTGAACTCTACATATAGACGAATTAAAAGTAAATTTGATAAGTATTAGTTAATTATGTGATGAAAACATGCTTATCAAGTTTGACAAAGCTAAATGTCTTGTTGTTGATAATACTAGAAATTGTGTAATCTCTGGAGATAGAACGATAGCTAATTGCTATTAGATATGCATGGAAAACTCTCACAAGTGTATGTCACCTAAATTTGATGATATTAAACTATAGCATAAAAAATTTGAACATGTTAATCACCATTAGTTGGAACTTCTGATTTCATTAGGAGCTATTCGTGGTTTGCCTAAACTTACTAAAGTTAGCAAGAGTATCTATGATGCATGTCAGAGTAGCAAACAAATCAAGACATCACATATGGGAGTTCAACAAAATGACATCCATATAGATTTGTTCGGACCCACTTAAATTGAGAAGATTGGTGGTAAAAGGTATTGTTAGTCTATATTGATGATTTTTCAAGATTTACTTCGGTAAATTTTCTAAGATAAAAATCAAATGTGTTTGAGGCATCCCAAAGGCTATTTGTGGCAGAATAGACTCAGAAAGGTACAAAGATAAAATGCATAAGAACCGATCATGGGAAGAAGTTTGATAATAGATTGTTTGTCGAAGTCTATGCCAAGAATGGAATCCACTAAGAATTTTATTAACCAAAAACACCACAATAGATTGGTGTGGTCAAAAGAAAGAATGGAAACATTCAAGAAATGTTGAATGCTAAGAAAATATCACATAAATGGTGGGTGGATGCAGTAAACATAGCAACACACATTATCAATCGAACATACTTTAAGGTCCGTACCAAGAAAACAACTTATGAGATTTGGAATAGTTGAAAGCCGCAACTAAGTTACTTTCATGTATTAAGGCTCTATTGTTGTTGGAGTACTTTCATGTATTTAGGAGTAAGTGTTATATTTTGAATGAGAGGGAACAATTAGAAAAGTGATGAAGTAATATTTCTTGGGTACTCCAACAACAATAGAGCCTTTCGAGTATACAACAAAAGAACATAAGTTGTTATGGAGTTAATCAATATAGTTGTAAAAAATATCTCTTCAAGAAGTAAAAAATGAAAGTAGCTCAAAATAGATAATGGTGAGCCAGTGCAGACCACTGATAAGACTATCTCAATAGATGAGCTTAATGATGTACAGCATGTTGAACCCATCATAAAGGAAAAATGAGTTACCCTAAAAAGCATGTTGGGCCAATCACTGTTGTACTGTAGAAAGGAGACTTGAGATTATGCAAAATTCATGGGCATGTGGAAGAGCTGGAAGCAGTAATAATGATTTGGGAAGAGCTGGAAGCAGTTTGAAGCATTTTGAAGTAAGCGGGGTATGCATGGGCGTGTAGAATATGCACGACCAGATATACAGTCATGCATCTGGGTGTGCATAACAGACAAACTTCGTTTGCTCCTAAAAGTTTGAAGAATCGAAGGAAATTGATGCCTTGCCATATGCACTTCCTGCATGGTCGTGCATGCTAGCCGTGCCACCCTCATGCTTTTTAGGAAGAAAAGCATACACGGCCAAGAGGCACGGTCGTGCATATATGTCGAACAACCATCCTGAAGAGCTTTTAACAGTTCCTAAATTGATCCAAATGTGGTTTAAGCTTCTCAAATTCAACTAAGGATAGTTTAGAAGGCTTCTATAAAATTAAGGGACATCCAAGAACGCGTATACTTGATATTCTTGAAGATAATTCTCTAAGAAACATAATTCTTTAAGTTAAAGAAGGCTTCAAGAAGGAGGAGAAGGTAAGGAGATAAGGAGACTTGAGATTATGGGATTTTCAAGTGTTATCGTTCAAACTTTCTCTTGTTCTTCCTTGTTTCCAAATTATCTATTTCTTTAGTCTCTTTTGTATTCCAACAATTTAGATTCTATCTAGTTTTTTGGTTATGATTTGAGTATTAATTTTAAGACTTTGAGATTATTGAATTAAAAATTCCATCTTTGATCATATGATTCTTTTTGAGTATTTTTGTAATTCCGGAATTCTTCTCTTATCAATTGTGTTAATTTCTCTTGTATTTAGCTAATATAGTTGAAAGGGCATAATTAAATAACTAAGATAATTGATCTCTTGATTGTTTTCTTTGCTTGGCAATTGTGTTGAGTTTCTTATGCATGATCAATGATGCATGTTTTTTAGTGTAGAAAATATTACCAACAAATTACGCAATCAATTAAGTTTTAATTAAAATGCCAATCACTAAAACTACACATATAGGCAAGTATACCCATCGTATAGCATAGGAAATAGCAAGTATGGAATTCACGAGAATTTAGGCTCCTACCTTACTTTATCCAAATCTTTATTGTTTAGCTAATAAAATAAGAAAAGACTAAAAAGGAAAATAAATAATGATAAAAATAGATATAACTCAAGGATGCAATTTAATATAACTAGACAATTATCTTGAAAACACAAGATTGAATCAATTAGCATTTATCATAATCAATTGTCGTCTTGGCATCATGAAAGAATATAAAGTAAAATTCAATCATTTCCTAAGTCATGAATCTACTTAAATACACTTTTTTCCCCAATCCATGGAATTACTATTTTCTGATTAAATTAATAGATTTTCCAATCAAGCTAATATAACCAAAACATGCATTAAGCTCAATTTCTTATAAGCATGAAATTAGCTAATAACCCTTTGCTCGATGCGAAATCAACTAATCTTTTATTACTGAGTCCTATAATTTTAACATCGTCGCTCAAGTCCATTAAGATTAGATAAACAAAACTCCTAACATCAATGTCCCAAGTCAATTAGAAGAACTCGCATCAATAACCAATGATAGCAAGTAACTAAATATCAAAGATCAATAGATTGATAAAAAATTCTAATTAACTCAAAATCATAATCTCCAAAATAATATCAAATTACAATCAAAATATTAAGAATGTTACTGTCAAAGAAAAGTAAATAAAGGATAAAAGATAAAACTCATAGATAAGCCATTCCTTTTCTCTTGAAAACCTTATTTGGACAATGCTCATTTGAGTGGTGATTGAGTAGCTAGCTTGGATCTTTCAAATCACACATTTCTCTTGTGTTTTCTTGTGCTTTTATAGGCCTCTTAGATGCTAAATTCGTAGCTTAGGAAGTCTTGACCGAGTAGGATTCGAAAAATACCAAAATCATTGAAAAATTCTTAATTTCTTGCACGGAATATTCGCCTTCCAGAGCATACCTGGCGCCGGGTACCTTTGATCCACCTGGCTCCAAGTGCACTCTGTGCTTCCCATATTTTTGCTTTGTTTTTTGTTTGTTCTCATCGGTAGACAGAATGGACCTCGGCACCAGGTGTACTTGTCAAACCTGGCTCCAAGTCTGTTCTACTTTTGTATTGAAGGTTGCACGAATTCCTTTGCTAGTCTAGAATGGACCTAGTGCCTAGTCCCTTGGCTGGGCCTAGCGCCAGGTCTGTTCCAGAATTGTTCATTTTCTGCTCAATTTCTACTCAAATATGCACATATTTACCCAAAATATTTTTTACAAGTAAAATATCAAATAGAAATGAACATGCCTAGTTATTACAACAAATGTATCACAAAACAACTTCAAATTACTAGAAAAATAATGGTGATTTTAGTCCCTATCACATACCCCCACACTTGAACTTTTTCTTATCCTCAAGCAAACAAAATTTAAACACTAAGCAATTAGAACAAAAACATTTTTTCAATTTTTTAGCAAATTTGTCCAACTTGAAACATAAATTCGTCATTCACTCAACCCTTTTAAAACCTTGTAAACTTATGTATTAATTCAAACAATCCTAAGGCCATCAAAGTTAAGTTAAACAAGCTTATATCTAGTACAAGAAAATCATCATACTCCTCAAACAAAAATATAGATAACATAAATCGTATAAGTCAAGCCATTTACTCAATTCAAGCATTATAAACTCAAATTTACACAACTCAAGTTAGTGAACAAAGAAACCACTCAACTTTCTTTTTTTTTTTTCCTATGACTTTGGGAATTGATAGTCTCAAGTGAATGGATTTCTCTTTACGCACCATATTGGCCCCCTTATAGTTATTATCATTTTTCAACAATTTTTTTCTTTCTCCTTTCCTTCCTTACCTTCTTGCCGTCAAGATAGCCTCACAAGAGTGTGATGCTTCTTTATTTCTTCTCTTCCACTTATCGTATTGACCCCTTTTTCAGCAAAAGGTCTCTCTCTCTTTTCTTTTCAAAGATAAAAGCATTTTTTTTTCAACTCAATTTTTTCCATCTCACATTTTTTCCTTTTCATTAAATTTTTTTTCCCTCACATTCCATATTCAAAACTCAAAGTTAAGCAAACATTAAATCTATAATACAATAATTAGTCAACAACTCATCCCATATTTCATCATATCATCCACATTCAAACTCAAAGAATAAAACAAACCTCAAACATCAAATATAACCAAGGTTAATCTTAAAATTTCAAGACTTAGCAAAAATTCAACTTAATACGCAAGTTTACTTTTCAAATAAAAATCCAACCATAATGAATGACAAATCCATATCTAACATTAATAAGAAAATCATCACTCTATTATAGATAAATAAGCTCAATTTAGCTCCAAAATTTCTAAACTCTAAAATTTTCATAATTTTTAATTGTTCTTCAACAAAATTGTTTGATACAAAGAAAACACCAAGATAATTGATAAAAACTTAGACAAACATTATTACTAAACCACTCTCCACGCTTAAATTAGACAATGTCCTCATTGGCTAAAAATGAACACAAGAAGGCATCTCTAAAGGGACAAAAAATGATAAAGGAGGTAGAAAGTTTAAACAATACTTCCCAAGTGCAATAAAGCTCCAATAGATATCAAAACATGAAATAGAGAGAAGGGCTTGTCCAAGAAACATTTATTCAACTCGGCAAAATAAAACACTCCTAAAAGAACAAAGACAAGAATAATCAAAATAAAACACACCAAAAATAAAACACAAGAAAGACTAATAAAACTCCTAAGAAGAACCACAATGACTCACTCTCCCACACTTAAACTGGAAAATATTTTCCTTATTACTAGGGGATAAAAGACACTTAACCACTTAAACAAAATCAAACCCAAAAGAAAGATACAAACTCTTTCCACTCATCATGCTTCCTCATCAAATCTTTGTAAAAGAAATTAAAGCTCACATGATGAAAGTAGATATAAGAAAGGTTTTTGCAAAATGGAGGGTTCATGTAAAATTTTAGTTGCAATGAATATACATGCATGACCCTTCCCCCCCCCCCCCCTTTTCCATAACACTCTTTTAGATATGCAAATCAAGTTTCCAGCACAAAGATGTAAATTATGTCTAAAAAGTGTGTTAACATGATAATCACCACTTAACCCTTCAAAAGATTTGTCACAATTGAAATTCCTCTTAAAGCTTAGTATTTGACTTTTCAAAGATGGAATCAATAAATTCTTACTTTTTAGTGCATGGTCTACAAAAACTAAGTTACCTCCTTTTGGATGGGGTGAAGGGTAGAAATTACCACAATTCTCTAAGGACTTCTTATGATTAGTATTGAAAGATCTAACTCCTTGAGGCATGGTAAATTCAACGCATCATCAATAGAATCATTAGGCTCCGTGAGTTGAGAGGTACCTATAAATTCATGTGACAAAGAAAAATTAGAAATATTAGGGCATAGATTAGAATAAAAAATTTCCCCTATCACATTGTGCAATTGTTCTTCATATCCTCTCTCCTTTTCTTGGGAGTCCTCTTGTGCAAGTATGTGGGCCTTTATAGCATCCTCAACCAATTTAGCTAGTTGTGTTCTTTGATGGCTTATACATTGGAATGCTTCTTCATGCCACTTAACAGATACATTTGTATTGGCAATAAAAGAATGTATTGAGACTTCAAGTGACTTCTCACAAAAAGCATCGGTCCAAGCTTGTAATATAGCCAACATATCATCATTAAAGTCCCTTTGATATTGTGCCCATGAATAATTGTCTATGACGATGTTTTGAATCTCGTACTTAAAGAAAAATAAAAAATCAAATCGAAAATAAAAATAAAAAATAGAAATACACAAATTAAAAATATTCACAAACCACCTAAACATAAAAGTTAGTAATATATACAAATACAACAAAGGTTAAATCAACAAGACTCGAGTGTTTCTGATAGTACCTATCCCCGACAACGGCACCAAAAACTTGATGTGTATTTTTTAGTGTAGAAAATATTACCAACAAATCACACAATTAATCAAGTTTTAATTAAAATGCCAACCACTAAAACCACACATACGGGCAAGTATACCTATCATATAGCATAGGGAATAGCAAGTATCGAATCCACGAGAACTTAAGCTCCTACCTTACTTTACCCAAATATTTATTGTTAGCCAATAAAATGAGAAGATAATAACAAGGAAAATAAATAAAAATAAAAATAGATTGAACTTAAGGATGCAATTTCATGTAACTAGATAATTATCTTGAAAACACAAGATTGAATCAATTAGCATTCATCACAATCAATTGTCGTCTTGGCATCAAGAAGGAATATAAAGTAAAATTCAATCATTTTCCAAGCCATGAACCTACTTAGATAAATTTTACTTCTTTTTCCAATCTATGGAATTACTATCTTTTGATTAAATTAACAGATTTGCCAACCAATCTTACGTAACCAAAACATGCATTTACCACAATTCCTTATAAGCATAAAATTAGTTAATAACCCTTTATTTGAGGTGAAATTAACTAATCTTTGATTACTGAGTTTTATAATCTTAACTCCATCACTCAAGTCCATTAAGATTAGACAAATACAAAATTAATGCAACAAAACTCCTAACACCATTGTCCCAAGTCAATTAGAAGAACTCGCATCAATAACCAATGATAGCAAGTAATTAAATACCAAAGATAATAATAGATTGATAAAAAATTCCAATCAACTCAAAAATCATAATCTCCAAAATAATATCGAATTACAATCAAAATATTAAGCACTTCATTGTTAAAGAAAAGTAAACAAAGGATAAAAGATAAAACTCATAGACAAGCCCTTCTTCTTCTCTTGAAAACCCCATTTGAACAATGCTCCTTTGAGTAGTGATTGAGTAGCTAGCTTGGATCCTTCAAATCACACATTTTTCTTATGTTTTCTTCTGCTTTTACAGGCCTCTTAGATATTAACTTTGTGGTTTAGGAAGTCTTGGTCGAGTAGGATTTAAAAAATACCAAAATCATTGGAAATTTCCTAATTTCGCGCACAAAATATTCGCCTTCCAGAGTGTCCTTGGCACCAGGTACCTTTGACCCACCTAACGCCAAGTGCACTCTATTCTTCCCCTATTTTTACTCTATTTTTTATCTGTTCTTATTGGCATATAGAATGGACCTAGCATTAGGTGTACTTGCCAGACCTGGTGCTAAGTCTGTTTTGCTTTTGTACTAAAGGTTGCTCGAATTTCTTTGCTGGACCAGAATGGACTCGGTACCTGGTCCCTTGGTTGGGCCTAGCACTAGGTCTGTTTTGGAATTGTTCACTTTTTGCTCGATTCTACTCAAATTTGCATGTATTTTCCAAAAACACTTTTTACAAGAAAAATGTCAAATAGGAAGGAATATACCTAGTTATTACGACAAATGTATCACAAAATAATCTCAAATAATTAGGAAAATAATAGTAATTTTAGCCCATATCAATCAACATACCTAACTTGCATGATTGAGAAGTTAAGTTAATTAGCCTTTTGATTGATTTCTATGTAGCATCTATTTCTAGTTGGGTTTCGAGACTAACTGGCTTAACTAGTTATAGGGGATTATGTAATCATCAATTGCATATTTTCGAGGCTAACTAGGCATGTGATTTGATATTAGTAATGCCGTTTATGTGTTTATCAGTCTTGTAATTGGTCTATGATAATTGATTAATTAAAGTATTAATATCTTTAAGAAACTGTTAATCAACTTGGAGTAGACTGAGAGTAAGATTAGGGATTTTAACTTATAGGCTAACTAAAGGCTAATCCAGTTTAGCAAGGATACGGAATTTAAGTCGCTAAAACAGGCTCCTGAAACTAATTGCTCAAGATAATCCAATCTATGATAGGTTTCCTAATTTCATCTCAAAGCATGTTCCTAAAACAAGTAGTTTCCTAATTGGATTGGATTTGTTTTCTTAGTTTTAGTAGTTTTTTTTTTTTTTTTCTGCATGTTTTAGTTTAGGTAGTTTCCTAATTGTTTTCCCCTTATTACTTTATGTTAATTCATCATAAGAATTCATTCGAGTTAATTGTTCAAGAGTTGTTCATAAGGTTAAGATAAGGAGCAATATAAAAGTATATTTCTCTTGAATTCTTTGTAGGTTTAACACCTTACTTATTGCTATACTATGTTATATCTTAGGGAGAAAGGTATATAAATTTCTTTTTGTTGGGTGCATGATGACTGCATTTAAATGACCATGTTTTGAATGTTGTGTTTCTCCTACAACATATTTACACAAGTAGAAGGAGTTGATTTTGATGAGACATTTGCACTAGTAGCAAGGCTAGAATCAGTTAGACTATTACTGGTAGTTGCTTGTGCAATGAATTTTGTCCTTCAGCAAATGGATGTGAAGAGTGCATTCCTGAATGAGTTTTTATAAGAAGAAGTCTATGTTGAATAGCCTAAATAGTTTGTCAATCCAAAATTTTTGGACCATGTGTACAGACTGAAGAAAGTGTTGTATGGTCCAAAGCAAGCACCAAGAGCATGGTATGAAATACTTACAAATTATTTTCTCAGAAGAGGTTATCAGTGAGGAGGAGATGACAAGATAATGTTTGTTAGAAAACTTGGAAAGGATTTCATTGTTGCACAAATCCCTGTCAATGATATTGTGTTCGGCTCAACATCGGGATAGATATAAAGAGATTTTGTTGAACTTATGCAAATTGAGTTTGAACTGAGCATGGTTGGTAAGTTAACCTTTTTCATTGGTTTACAGATTAAACAAACAAAAGACAACACCTTTGTGTCACAGACAAAGTATGATAATTGTCTAGTAAAAAAATTCAACATGACTACAACAAAAGCAGTTAGAACACCTATAAGTGCAGCACCAAAGATGACAAAGGATGACAAAGGACAAGAAGTAGATCAACACATATATTGATGCACGATAGGTGGGTTGCTATATCTAATAGTTAGTCGTCTTGATATTAGTTATAGTGTTAGTGTTTGTGCAAAATATCAAGTGTGTCCTAAGAATCACACTTAAAGGCAGTTCAAAGAATTCTAAAGTACGTTAGTTATACGTCAGGATATGGTATTTATGTCAGCAAGAATTTAAGTTTGCACTTGTTCAGGTATAGTGATGCTACTTAGGCTAGAAATTGTGATGATTGTAAAAGTACATCTAGAGGTTGTTTTTATTTGGAAAACAACCTTATGTCATGGAATAATAAGAAATAGAATAGCATATCAGAAATAGAATATATTGCAGCGGGCAATTGTTGTACCCAGCTATTATGGATGAAACAGATGTTGGAAAATTATAATGTCAATCAACAGGAATTGGTTATATATTGTGATAATACAAGTGCTATTGATATTTCAAAGAATCTAGTCTAACATAGAAGACCAAAGCACATTGACATTTGGCATCACTTCATTAGAGATCTTGTAGAACAATAAGTTGTGAAGATAGAATATGTGAGCACTCAGAAACAACCTGTTAACATTTTCACCAAGCCTTTTAATGCTACAAGGTTTTAGGGGTATGTTCACCTTGGCATTAAGAGCATTTGTGTCAAATTACTTCTATAAATATCTGTTTATTCTTTAAATTTAAAAAAAAATTATTGTTTTGGAAAAGGTTGAAGATATGTTGTAGGTGAAGGATCAAAACGGAAAACATCAAAGAAAACACAGCAGAAAATTTTTCAGTTTTCCGAGCCACATATAGGAGATAGTACTTATTTTATTTTTTTTATTGGTCACAGATTGACCACATAGGGATGGGTTGCACCGAAACTCCCTCTTGTGTTGGAGCGGGAAAAGAAGGAGGCGCCTGCTGTTCAACTGGAACTCCCGCCAATCTTCTATTCCTACGCAGCAAGCGTTTTCTCTTTGTCTTCCAGAGTATAACTCCACCTTATTCTTGGGTTAGCTTGATAAAAGTTCCTTCTTGAATAATCAAAATACTCTCCAAGAGAGAAATAAGAGAAAAACTAAAACTAGAGAAAAAGAGAGCCTTGGAAAAAGACAGCACACCGAAGAAAAAAAAAACTCTGGGAAAAAACCACCATACTATTTTTCCCTCTTCCTCTCCTATTATTTTTAGCTAGCCCTAGGGCTTCCTCAACCCCTAATGGGCGAAACATAATAAGCCCTAATGGGCTTGGTGTTGTGCTCCAAAACTAATCCAAAACTGGCCCAATCTTCTTAATTAACTAATTGTCTTTTTTGGGCTTCATTAAATACCCAAGACTAATTAATTAATTCTAATTGGACTCTTAATATTTGTCAACATATATCAGCCCAATTAATTAATTTATTCTTGCCCAATTCTTTTAATTAATTAATTGTCTTTTTTGAGCCCTATTAAAACTCAAGACTAATTAATTAATTTTAATCGGACTTTTAGAATAAATTTTATTTCTCTTCCAAATAATTATCCATTAAGCCCAGATTGTGTCTAAATAATAACAAGGTAACTTGAGCTACTCCGAGGACCAAGAGACATATTATTCGTGGCTATTAAAATAATGAAAATGCCCTTACTATTAAATAGCCGCTTTTTATTATTTTAAATATTTTTTATTTATCACCATATAAAAAATTAATCCCAAGAATAATATTGCTAAAGTAATGTCTCCGACCTACAAGTGTAATGATGAAAATATCCCTCTATGTAACACTCATCAATGAGATAGGATAAATGTACTAACACCCATCTCAAAGACATCTATCATCCGTAGATCTCTAGTCCGAAAATCTATGACTCACTTGAATCTACTTGCTTATCATTGGAAGCTACCCAAAAACACACATTCTAGAGTCACGTTCCCAGGGTCCTGGATTATTAAATTATCCTAGATAATCACAAGAGAATGATTTAACCTCATTAAGTGAAGTATAAAAACTTTTTTGCATGAGTTCGTCTTAACTAACTAGAGTAATACACACAATGTACAAATATATTGATCTCACAAAAGAAATTTCACCCAACAAACATCAAAATACAAAACCCTAGTTTTGCTAGACTATCAACTCATACTCAAGTATAAAGGTATCCGTTCACGCTGTAACAGTAATAGTCTGGTCTCTACAATTATAGTACTTTAAGAAAGACCACTACTACAGGTCAACTACATATTCGAAATACACTTATGTTAATGATATGAGTGAACTACTCACTAATTCAAGGTAAACCATTTCTCATTAGAAATCATGGCATAATACTCTTACCTTGATGAAATGTCCAGTTCCATCAAACGATTAAGAACTCATGAATTTTACTTGTATGACAAGTACCCATGGTCAATACCTTACTGTGAAAAACGACCTAATACAAAGACAATTACTTTATTATTGTAACACCCCACATTTTCTTTTCTTGACGCAGTAGGCCAACTCGGGTGGGATGCCACCCCGTCGGACTTCTCAGACTAGGGGTCTTTATAATGATTTAAACTTAAAGTAAGCGGTAAAATCGAAGCTTAAGTAAATATATGAAACATACTCTTTATTTATATACACATATGAGCCACGATAGGTACATTGTCATAGCTTCCAAAATACATAAGCTAAAACATCTCCTAGTCTATGTACAATGATCACTCCAAATGATTTGCTATCTAGAGCTACAGAAGAAGTCCTGGAATACCGTCGTTATTCTTCAGCTCCAATCCCTAAAATAGAAAAGACAAATACACGTGTGAGTGGTATACTCAGTGAGTCCCGCGTGTGCTAATCTTTTGCTCAGAAGAGAGATGATTTTCAATTTCTTTGCTGAAATAAATTTCATAACAGAGAGTTAGTAGTAATTGATAAATTTAGATCAAGTTATCATGTACATTTGAAAAACAATGATTTCCAAACATATGGCCCCCAATTCAATAAATGCGGATTCTTCCCCGCTTGGAAGTGCGACCCGCGTGCAAATTTCGAGGAACTTCGCCTTCGGCTACACGGTCTCTTGTGCCAGGGACTGCGCCTTACAGCACGTCACCCGTGATATGCCGGAAGGGTGAGCAACGTACATATGTACCTCACCGTGCACTTAGGGATCTTTTACTTGCCACCATAAGCCAGGGGTCCCAATCCTGACGTCAATCACCATCAAGGTGGCAAGGGATTGAACACACCGAGTGTCCCCGCTCGGTATCATGTGAACAACCCACTATCACAATCACATGGCAATTACCGGGCTCACAACGGCTAGCCAGGGATGACTCATCTCGATGTCCTGTCGCCCTGTCTGGAGTAAGACAATCCCCAGAACTAACCAGGTTACTTGGGGTCGTCTACCTCTAACATGGGCTAGTACAAAGATCAAAGTCCTTGCTGAGTACTCAACGCAACAATACTAACCCCATCTGACTGATTAGGCCAGAGGGTTATCTGACCCCGCAGGATCTTCAATTAAGACATTTTGGGGCCAAAAAAATATTTTCCAAAATCATGTTGAAAACCAGACAAAAAGTTTTACTCACACATCAAAACGTGTTTCCAAGAGAAATCGGGTTATTTTCCCCATACTTGATCACAAAAGTCATTTCTCAAGGGCATTTGGGTCATTTTGCCCATGCCCAATTCCAAAACACTTTTTTTTGAAGGTATCCAGGTCAATTTACCCTTACCCGATTTGAGAATTATTCACAAAAGTTCCAATAAGGATATTTCGGACATTTACCGAATACCCGAGTTCCAAAAGTTTCATAAATCATTCCAATAAGGATATCTAGATCATTTTTCAAATACCCAATTCTAAAGTTTATCATTTTTCGGAAATCCCAAATATGTAATCCAAAATGGCTAAATTCACATAATTCGTGTTTTAATCATTCAATAAGGTTTTCAAACCAATTATGAAATTCATTCAAGTCGAAATAGCATAAAAATAAGTCTTGCTCATGTATTCCGTAAACATATTTAAATGTTTCCAAAACGGTATAAAACATGTCATTTCATGGAAAATTAAAGCACACTAGCCTTTAAAAAGGTTTTAGAAATCATAGGGGCTCACCTTGTATAATAAGTCGAAGTTGCACTCGTGTATAGTCCTAAAAGGAGTTCCCTCGACTTGATTCGCCTACACCATTAGTATATCTCGATATTATTACTTAATGGGTTTAAATGCTTAATGGTTCTAATATGGTTTCTAAGACTTTCTTAAAGAAATAAATGGATTAATGCCTTTGATGGTTTTCCTAGTTTTACAGCTTTACCACGCTTCACCATTTTTCACATAACTTATTCAATATAGGTCCAAATAAGGTGAGGTTACTTCCATAATATTCCTAAGACATCCCTCTATCAATTACGGGTCATGAGACATGCAAAATCAATCCCATTTTGTACAGTTTTCCAGTTAATTTCACTGTTCCGAGATTGGTGGTTCAGTTTTGTCATCTTCCAGCATTTCATTCATATCTCCTTCAATACAGGTCCAAATGAAGTGAAACCACTTCCTAAATACTCCTAGGACATTTATCTATCAACTTCAGGTCATGTGATATTCAAACCTCTCTCCATTTCATTCATTTTTCCAGCTAAACTTACTGCTCTGAGCTGGAGGTCCAGAATTACTGTTTAGTGCTCAACTTGTTTTAATTTATTTCTATGGTTTCTTCAACATATCCTACCACATTTAAACCCTTTAATATATTATTTAACATCCCAACATCATTTTTATAACAGGTTTTCATGCCCAATACTTCTCTTTTGTTCAAACAAATAAATTATTCCCAGCTTACCAAACCAGTAAATTTTTAACAGCTTTCACCATTCTTGCTATTCAAGATCTCTTAGCCATTCAAAACCCTCACAACCTCCACACAACTTGTTCCAACTCCTTTCTAACTAGTCTAGGACATGTTTAGGATTATTTATGCTTCATTTCCAGTCATTCTTACTGAGATTTCCTTTGAAGTTTCCAAACAACACAAGCTAACTATTCACCACCATCAAATAGCTCTTCTTGTTTCTTTATCATTTCCACCCTTTTTCTTTTCAAATTTTCAGCATACTATCACTCCAATACACCTCACATGAACTGAAAACCATGCTCAATTCATCACCAACCCAACTGGTCAACCAACAACCATCACAAAATCAAAATATTTTTATTACTCAACATCAACAAATTCATATGCACATAGTTTCCAACTTCTAGTATCATTCTCTTAGCTTTTAGTAGTGATCCCTTACCTTTCTAAGATGGAGACAAAGCTGTGACACTCCTTCCTTTCCTTCCTTTTCATTTCCTTCTCCTTGCTGCCGGTTCTTCTTTCTTTCCTCTTCTTGCTGCCAATTCTTCTTTCTTTCCTTGCTGCCGGAAATCTCCCTCTCTCCCTTAGTCTCTCTTTTTCTTATTTTTCCTCTCCCCTCTTCACTTTTCTGGTTTTTCTTCTTCTCCTCCCAGCTTTGCCCGAAATTCTCCTCTCCTTACTCCTATTTATAGAGCTTAATCCTCTTGGTCTTGCTTTAAGGTGAGTTAGCATTTCTAGAAGTCTCTAGACTTCTCTAGGATTTCCAAGAAAATTAAGGATTATGCTAGAAGGTTGTAGAACCTTTTAGAAACTTATAGAATCTCTTAAAACATCTTAAGGCTAATATATACTTAATCATGATTAATTTACCCTAAGCTAGTTTAGCTTAATTATGATCACTTGCCCTAATCTAGTTTAACTTAGTTAAGCTTAATTAAGGAAAGTCTAAACATAGTTAATGTTGGTAAAAATATCATGCTTGTGGGCCTCTTCATTTACTTCTGTGGGCCCTCTAAAATATCTTTTTATATAATATGAATATAGCTTAAGATATTTAGGGTATTAATTGAACTATATATATATATATATATATATATATAATACTAATGGTAAAATAATATAATAATTCAACATAATTCTTGAATTTAATAATACTATAATTTATTATTACCAAGAAGTATTTATATTAAATAATAGATATATAAAAATAATAGTAATAGATAATAGAATAAAAGTAGTAATAATAATTTATCATTAAACTACAATAATAATGATAGTAGAATAGAGTAAAATAAAATAGAATAAAATAAAATAATAACAATATTACTACTAATACTATTCTTAATAATAATGGCACTAGGGATGGCCATTCTATAACATTGGAATAATATTATTACTTTATAGCCTTAGTAATACTATTAATAATAAGGAAGGGGAAAATGTATTCACTTTGAACGATGGGTTATTACAATCATACTTGGACCTTTAAATGTGTAATAATATAAGAAACAAACTAAATTAAATGATTAAACCTTTTATTGCAATATGTTTACATATAATACATAGTCTTTAAGGGTATACTTTCCAACAATCTTCTACTTACACTACAAAGATTAAGAAAGTCCATAAGTGTCTACCCCTATAACATCTAAGTGTTTGCAAAATACTTTTTCTGTCAAAGGCTTGGTAAAGGGATCCACCAGATTATTGACAGAGAAAATCTAATCGACCTCAATCTTCCGTTTTTGGATGAACTCTCGGATGAGGTGATACTTTCTCTCTATGTCTTGCCCTTCCTATGGTTTCGAGGTTCCTTGTACAGTGACATCGCTCCAAAGTTGTCACAATAAATGGTGACAGGCCTATCCATGTGCGGTACTACTCTAAGTTCTATGAGAAACTTCCGGAGCCACACAACTTCTTTAGAAGCTTCTAAAGCAGCAATGTACTCAGCTTCCATGTTACAATCACCAATGCAAGATTACTTGATACTTCTGTATGAAATAGCTCTTCCAGACAAAGTGAAGACATATCCACTAGTAAATTTTCTTTCATTTTTATCTGCTGGTAAGTCTGAGTCTGTGTAACCAGTAGGAACCAAATCATCAGCACGATATACAAGTATATAATCTATCTTTTCTTGGAGATATTTAAGTATATGCTTTACATGTAACACCCCTACTAAAGGTAACAGCGGAAGTATATCAACACTGGGTGTCACCCCGTCCAATTACCCAGATAAGGGGTCTATATAATGAAAAACTAACAGAATATGTAAGGTCCAGATCCATACAACAACCTATACTGATCGTCACGTGCATATATATAATAAAGAATCTCATACATGAAAATTTCCATTCAACATCAGTAATAAGGTATATTATCCAAAAAGGAAATGTCCAGACCTATTCTCCTGTCACTGTGGTATCGTCCTCTATCTGTAGGTCCACTCAACTCCAGATCCTACAAAAAGGTAAGATAAAAGACACATGTAAGTGAAAAATCACCCAGTGAGTCCCGTGTGTGCTAGTGCTTCATCAAAGAGGTAGAATACACAAAACTTTTTGTGGAATAGCATATCATTTGTTCAGTAGAAATGATTCCAAAACTCTTTAATGAAGAGTTTATTCAGCACTCAATCATTTTTGAAAAATTGTATTTCAATTTCAAATCATTACCCTAATTTTCAAATCACATGCGCTTCTCCAACATAAGGTCAGTCTGTATTCACATGTAAGTCCCGCGGTCCTTGCCTTCAGCGCCACGTATCATTGTACTGAGACCGTAGCCTCCAATACGCAACCGTGCATTTCTGGAATAAGTACACTGTAGCATACTTCTACTCAGGAATACCACAGTATACCTAGTGTACCGTAGCACATATTTGCCACCATAAGCTAGGGGTCCCAATCCTGACGTCAATCACCATCGAGGCAGCAAGGAGTTAAACACACCAAGTGTCCCTGCCCGACATCCAGCGAATGACTCAAAATCAAGAAGCGCTCACAGTCGCAGCAATTGCCAGGTGCTAAATGGCTAGCTAGGACGACTCATCTCAATGTCCTATCACCCTGCTTGGAGTAAGACAATTCTCAGAACCGATCGGGTTACTTAGGGTCGTCTATCTCTAACATGAGCTAGTATAAAGATCAAAGTCCTTGCTGGGTACTCAACATTAACAATATCAACCCCGTCTAACTGATCAGGCCAGAGGGTTAATTGATCCTATAGAATTTTCAAATCAAAACAGTTTTGGGGTAAAATGACATTTTCCAAAATTTGATCCCACTAACTTGCAAATCAAATCATCATTCACATAGGGTCCATAGAGCCAATCAATTCATTCCATGGTATATCAGACCAATAAAACAATTTTAGGGATCAAAAGGTCATTTTCCAAAAGTCAATCTCATCATAAGAGATCATTTTCCAAAATCATGTTAAAATAGGATAAAGAGTTTTGTTCATACATCAAAACATGTTTCCAAGAGTATTCGGGTTGTTTTCCCCATACTCTATCACAAAAGTCATTTTCCAAGAGCATTCGGGTCATTTTACCCATACCCGATTCCAAAAGACTTTTCGACGGTATTCGGGTCATTTTACCCTTACCCAATTTGAAAAGTATTCACAAGAGTTCCAATAAGGATATTTTGATCATTTACCAAATACCCGAGTTCTAAATGTTTTCATAAAACATTTCAATAAGGACATTTGGATTATTCTCCAAATACCTAATTCCAAATGGAACTCATTTTAAGAAATCCATAATTCTAATCCCAAAAGAGGATTAAATTCAAAGTTTCCAAATATATTTCCATAAAATGTTCCAATAAGGGCATTCCAGTTAATTTATGAATACTCGATTCCAAAATTTACCATTTCTCACAAATCCCAAGTATCTAATCCAAAAGGACTAAATTCACAAAATTTATACTTTAGTCATCCAGTAAGGTTTCCAATCCAATTATGATGTTCAATCGAGCCTAAAATGGCATAAAAATAATTCTTGCTCAGATAAACCTTAAACATGTTCAGGGATTTCCAAAACGGTATATAACATAGCATTTCATGGAAAAACAAAGCACACTAGCTTTAGAAAAAGTTTTAGAAATCCAAGGGACTCACCTTGTGTCCTGAGCAACTCTTTCCGTTCATGGCCGTTTAACCTTCGTTTCTACCGTTTTCGACGTTTCATTGGCCGTTTATCGTTAAACCTACACCAAACATCGTTTTTAGGTCAATTCGTGTTTAGCTGAAAAATAACTGACGTCCAGCCGACGTGCCCAATGGGTAGCTGACGTCCAACCAACGTTTAGCCGACAGGGGACCAACGGTTAGTTGACGAGGCCGACAGTTAGCCGATGGTTAAAGAAAATGTTCAACTTTCGTTCACGTCATTTTTCCGTTGTTTGTTCAATTCTTTCATTTTCCTTTTTCCACATCCGCTCTCCCTTCATAAACAAGGGATTCACTTCATATTTCCTAATAATTTCATCCAAAATCATATAATTAATCATTTCTAAATTCGTCCATGTTCTAAGCAAAATTTTGAAATCTTGCTATTTTGACATATGATTTCGTTTTGGACATAACTTTCAATCCACAACTCCGATTTGGCTCTATGATATACCAAAATAACCATAAACTCTTAACTTTAATTATGTATAGGCCTTTTTCAAAGTTCTGGCTCTAGTAACACGCTACTGGGCAAAAACAACCCCAGTAGTTTTCTGATTTTTGTCCATTTCCACAAAACAACTCCACCTACTTGTGTTTCTTGATTCATAACACCTATTTAACCCTTAATCCACTTCATTTCCCTTCAAACAACTTTAATTCTTCAAATTTTCAGATTCAAGAAAGCCACTAAGTTCTTATACAAATAACATATAACTAACATCAACATTCAAAAACAAATCATAATCTATTTTATTTAATGTTTAACCCATTTTTATCCTAACTCTACCATATTTCTTCTCAATCATGAACAACCCTTTAAATCACCATTCAAATACTCTTATTCACCATACAAAGCATAGCCTATGAATCCTTTATCCAACCGGTACACACAGTTGCATACATAAAGTCTCACATAGTACACAATAATCATTTTAATCATTACAAATCTCACGTTTTCATGTTAAAATTCATATCAAAATGATCATTGTAATGAAATCTACAACTTTAATTCTTGAAGTATAGGACTTTACCTTGTGTATAAGGTGCTCTAGCTTGAATTTGCTCCAAGAATTTCCAACTTCTCCAAGAACACTATTTTCTCTCTCATTTTTCCAATTTGTCTTGATTTTTCCTTTCTTTTTCTTCCTTATTTCTTCCTTCCTTCTTCATTTAAGCCCTTGGCTGGTTTTCCCAACCTACTCACCACCATTCTTGAGTCCAAGGGTCAACCAACATTAATTGCATTGTGGGCTATCTATTTTAAAGCTAAATTCCTATTAGTGGATTTAATTTAAATAGATAATTCTTAAGCTTATTCAATAAGCTTTTGCAATTTAATAATCCCACAAATATTTTACTCCCCCAATGGTATTTTAACACTTGTTTTCATCCACCATTCACACAATGACACACATCCATTTTTAACCGTGATTTTCTTTTTTTCTTCAGAAATGACCAAAATCGGGTTCGTAACAAAAAAATATTTTACTTCACCATTCAACTCCAAAAATTCAACTGAATCCATTGGTAACACTTAAATTCTTCAATTTCTTTTCTACTTGGTCAAATTTGGAGTCAAAGTCACGAGTGCGGTCAAAATGATAAAAATGCCCTCGATACCTAGGGTAGCACAATTCGCACCAAAACGTTCGTCTCATTGCACTGATCAATTTCTCTTTATTGGGTATCCTAAAATTCTTATTTTGTTAATATTAATAGCCTTCCAAAAATTTAAGGTACGGGTAGAACAAATCCAATAATTACATCTAGGTCGCAACAAAATTTTATTTCACCAAAATATTCATCTCATTACACCAATCAACTTTTGTTCTGGATATCAATACAAATTCTCGTCCTATTACAAATAGTAGCCAACCGAAAGTTAAAATTTAGGGTGTTACATTACAGCTTGCCAGTGAGCTTTCCCTAGGTTTAACTGATATCTACTAACCATAATTACTGCAAAACAGATATCTGGCCTAATACAAAGTATAGCTTACACGAGACTTCCTACAATCAAAGCATAAAAGATCCTACTCATTTTCTACTTGTCTTCCTGTGTCTGAGGATACTGCTCGGAAGATAAGGATAATCTATATCTAAAGGGTATAATAGCCCTTTTATATTGATCCATGTTGTACTTGACCAATATCTTGTTAATGTAAATAGACTGAGATAAGCCTAACATTCTTTACTTCCTATCTCTAAGAAGCTTGATGCCTAGAATGCAGTTAGCTTCTCCCAAGTCTTTCATGCTAAATTGCCTTGATAGCCAAACCTTAACGGATGACAATGTCCCTACATTATTTTCAATAAGTACAATGTCATCCATATAAAGTACAAGAAAAATCACTTTGCCGCTGTATAATTTCCTATATGCACATGGTTTATCCACGTTTTGAATGAAACCATAAGCTTTTACGGTTCCATTAAAACGTATGTTCATTACTTGTGACACTTGCTTAAGTCCATAGAAAGCTTATAGACTATTTGTTCTTGACCTCTAGCAATAAAACCTTTTGGCTGGGATATATAGATATCTTCACTAAGATAGCCATTTAAGAAGGCCGTCTTGACATCCATCTACCACATCTCGTAGTCATAATGACATGGGATGGCTAAGAGAATTTGAATAAACTTAAGCATGACTACTGGTAAAAAGGTTTCCTCATAATCGATCCCTTCTTTCTAAGTATAACCTTTAGCAACCAACCTTACTTTATAAGTTTCAACCTTTCTATCTGCAACTCTCTTCCTCTTGTATTCCCACTTACGCCCAATGAGTTTTATTCCATCAGGTACAGTGACAAGATTCCAGACCTAATTAAGGTATATGAACTCAATCTTAGCATTCATAGCTAGCTACCATTTGTCTGCTTTAGCATTAATAATCGCCTCCTTGTATTTAGTGGGATCTTGTTCCTGATAATCAGAGACTATATCATAGATCTCTCCAGTCCATCTTTCTGAAACTCTTGTGATTCTCCTACTACAATGAGGCTCAGTTTGTATAGGAATATCTAGCAGTGTTTCACTTGGTTCCTCGATTGGGGTGTTAGAAGTACCTGAAGTTGAATCAGTGACCAACTTCTCTTCTAACTCTATTTTACTTGAACTCGTGGTGGAAGTAACTTGCTCATCCTCTAAGTATCTAGTATTAGTACTAACAAGTACTATATGTGCTTAAGGATGATAGAAATATCCAACTCTTATTCCTTTTGGATACCCAACGAAGTAGCATAACTCTGATCTTGATTCTAACTTACTTCCTTTTGTTAGCACATAAGTTGGACAACCCCATATCTTGAGATAGTTCAGACTAAGCTTTCATCCAATCCTCATCTTATAGGATGTTCTTGGTACTGATTTGGAAGGTTCCAAGTTCAAAATATATGTGGCTATTTCTAAGGCATACCCCCAAAAGAAAATAGGAAGAGACGCATAACTCATCATGCTTCTGACCATTTCCATCAAAGTTCTATTTCTTCTATGAGCTACTTCATTCTGATGGGAAGTCCCAGGCATAGTTAATTGAGATACTATGCCGTAATGTACTAAGTAATCCTTAAACTCACTGAAAAGGTACTCTCCACCACGATTCGATCTCAAAGTTTTAATTAATTTACTTGTTTGACGCTCCACTTCAGCCTTAAACTCTTTGAATTTATCAAACAAGTCAAACTTGTGCCTCATCAGATAAATCTAATCAAAATGAGTGTGATCATCTGTAAAAATGATGAAGTACTCATAGCCTCCTCTAGCTGGTGTAGTTATCGGATTACAAATATTCGTATGAACTAGTGCTAGTATTTATATAGCTCTATCTGCTTTTTTTATAAAGGACATTTTTTTGTCATTTTACCTTTAAGGAAAGATTCACACTGAGACCATTCTTTCAATCTCAATGAACTAAGGCCCATCATAGATTAGCTTCTGAATCCGATTAGGATTTATATGTCCCAATCGTAGATGCCACAAGTACGAGTTATTTGATATGGCCTTTCTCTTTTTATTATCAAGTTCAGTTTGAATATTATTTACTTGATTTTGAATAGAATGTATATAAAAAAGATTCTCATACATGTTTTTTGTACAAATTAAATTACCATCTCTACTGATGGAAATACTAGAATAGAAAGAAACAAAATATCATTGATTCACCAAATTGGAAACTGAAATCAAATTCTGTTTTAAAAAAGAAATATATAAAATATCTTTTCGAACCGAGTTCCTATTGTAATTAAAAATAAGCTCAAGATCTCCCACTGCTTCAGCCCATATTCTTGCTCCATTGCCTACTTGAAGTCCATGCTTACCCTTACGGAGTTTCCTTGTCCTTTTGAACCCCTGTATAGAGTTACAAACATGGTCAGTAGCTCTAGAATCAACTATTCAGGAGGATGTTGACCCAACCATCAAAATAGACTCTCGGTATAGAATAATACTTGAAGTAGACTTGTCTAAGAAGTCCAAACAATTTTTCTTCCAATGCCCCTTCTTGCTACACTTGAAACATTTGCCGTTGGGCTTCTCGTTAGGCTTAGCCTGACCAGTGCTATGGGCCCTTACGTTGTTCTGGACCTTCTTCTTCTTGAATTTCTTAGGCTTTGTCTTAATTCTAGAAGAAGAAGCAGAATAAGAGACCAAAACCTTTGACACAGGCTTCATGATTTTCTCTGCCACCTGGAGCTCTTTCATAAGCTCCGTAAGATACATATCCAACTTGTTCATGTTGTAATTTAACTTGAGCTGAGAATATAAATCAAGTAGAGTTTCAAGAACCATGTCAATTTGGCTCTTAGGATCTATCGTTATGCCTAGGACCTCGGCCTCCTCAAAATAGCCAATCATCTTGAGCAGATGCTCTCGAACCGATGTCCTCTTAGCCATCCTAGTGTTCATGATTGTCCTAAAAGCTTCCTACCTTATGGGCCGGCTCTTGTCAACAAATATAATACGTAATGACAAATTCATATCGTACGCAGTGGTCATGTGCACATGCTTAGATTAGAGCACACTAGACATGGAAGCCAACATATAGCATTTAGCCATCTTATTGGCTTTCTTCCATGCCCTTTTGGCCTTTCATTCCTGATCAGTGGATTCTTCCCCAATCTCAGGACAAGGATCCATAAGAACATACTTGCATTCCTCGGTAATGAGTACTATATTCAGGTTCCTCTTCCAATCCACATAATTTGGGCCTTCAATTTATTCTCCTTGAGAATGATTAACAATGGACTGAAACAAGACATTTCTAAAATATTGTGAAAAACATTCATTTAGTTTGTAAGGAATAAAAATGCATATTTTTTAATAATTTTCTTTGATAATAGATAACTCTTAAAACTATTATCAATAATATAAATAGTTTGGCTCTTAAAAAAGCTAACAGAGCTTCGTAGGAAGATTAATAGCATCTTAAGTTAAGTGTATAACCATCATGAATCAAAGCTTCCTAAAATAGGTAATGGTTTAGAAAAAGTTCCATCGATAGGATGGTTTCTAATTCACACCACCTACGGGCAATCTAATGCTAAAAACCTCCAATGTAGGCTGGTCAATCCTAGCAAATACCCTAAGCTTTTAATTTCACTCTTCCATTAGTTCTAGATACTTGTGGAAATTTATCCTATAGGAGGTCATGCACAGAATGAAACGAGAAAATTCACTATCTCTAATGAGAGTTGTGATGGAAGCCATAGGGTCATTGGAACCCCTCTCCCACTTAATCTTTTATTAAAAATATAGTTTTCAACCCAAAAATGTTTTTATAATCTTAAGATTTCATCAACTTTAGTAAAAAATTAAAGTTCAATATTATTTTCTATGTCAAAGATTAAATCCTTTGGTAGAATAAACTATGAATTTATTTTATTATTCTAAGTTAATAAACCAGGTAAAACTTTATTAAATAACTTTATGTTCAACATTATTCTCTATGTCATGGATTAAAACCTTTAAGAGAATAAACTACGCACTTTTTTATTTTTAAAGTTTCTTAGATTAAAATGTTTTATCAAAAACGTCCTATCTAGTGAGACTTTGCTCTCACAAGAATTTACGCATTTGATCACAAAAACGAAATAAGCATGATACCAAAAAGTAAACTTTTTCATAATCAAACTATTCATTTATTCCTAAGTGAACCAATAATGGATTAAACTTCATGAATTAAAAATTAATAATCTTATTTAATCCTAAGGTGGTTCCATCCATTACTATTCATTTTCATGCAAATTATTCATCCATAGTAAATAAAACTATTGCAGAAAATTAACCTCATACAATAGTTTCAATACATGATTACATCAAGGAAAAAATTGAGGTACAAAACTTCAGCAGGGCTCTCCTGACAATTTGCTCACAACTGCCTTTGGGCAGAATGGACCTGGTGTTGGGTCAGCTTTGGAGTTTGCCGATTTCTGAAAAAATCCATCTTTTCAGCCATTTGTCTCCCCTTAAAAAAAATTCAGAAATCATGTTCTTCAATTCCCTAAGATTTACAAGTTAAAAGAATACAACGAAATGCTAAACCAAGCATAAAAAACATGCCTTTACAAGTGCCTATGCCTCTAACCCGTGAGGCGTACAACAAATCTACTTAAAACTAGAAAATTAATGGAAAAACCATTAGCATACACAATCCTATGCCATTAACCGCAAGGCGAATATGAACTCTAGAAACCAATGTATGAGAGATCACATGAAATCACAACAGATTCATTTTTAATAGTAAAGGAACCACTTTTTTTTTTTTTTCAGTTTTAACCCTAGTAGATGCTCCTAGATGAAAACCGTAGCTCTGATACCACGTGAAGGATCAAAATGGAAAACATAAAAGAAAACGCAACGAAAAAATTTTTAGTTTTCTAAGCCACATCTAGAAGAGAGTACTTATCTTTATTGTTCACGGATTGACCAACATAGGGACGAGTTGCACTGGAACTTCTTCTTGCATTGGAGGGGAAAAAGAAAGAGGCACCTACTGTTCAATTGGAACTCCCACCAATCTTCTACTCGTACATATCAAGTGTTTTCTCTTCTTCTTTCAGAGTATGAATCTACCTTGTTCTTGGGTTAGCTTGGTGAAAGCTCATTCTTTGGATAATCAAATTACCCAAGAGAGAAAGAAGAGAAGGACCAAAACTAGAAGAAGAGGGAGCCTTAGAAAAAAATGGCACACCGGAGAAGAAAAACTCTGGGAAAAAACCATCGTTCTATTTTTCCCTCTTCCTCTCCTATTATTTTTTGCCAGCCTTAGGGCTTCCTCAAGCCCTAATGGCCGATAAACAATAAGCCCTAATGGGCTTGGTGTTGTGCTCTAAAACCAATCCAAGATTGACCCAATCCTCTTAATTAACTAATTGTCTTTTTTGGGCTTCATTAAATATCCAAGACTAATTAATAAATTCTAATTAGACTCTTAATATATTTTAAAATATATCAACCCAATTAATTAATTTATTACAGTCCAATTCTCTCAATTAATTAATTATCTTTTTTGGGTCTTATTAAAACCCAAGACTAATTAATTAATTCTAATTAGACTCTTAAAATAAATTTTATTTCTCTTCCAAATAATTTTCCATTAAGCCCAGATTTTGTCTTAACAACACCAAGGTAACTTGAGCTACTCCAGGGACCAAGAGACATTATTCGTGGCAATTAAAATGATCAAAATACCATTACTATTAAATAGCTGCATTTTATCATTTTAAATATTTTCATTTATCACCATATGAAAATATTGTCCCCAAGAATAATATTGCTAAAGCAATATTTCCGACCTACAGGTGTATTGATGAAAATACCCCTCTATATAACACCCATTAATGAGACAAAATAAATATACTAGCACACATCTCAAAGACATCTACCCATCATTAGATCTCTTGTCCGATAATCTATAACTCTCTTGAATGTATTTGATTATCATTGGAAGCTATCCAAAAGCTCACACTCTAGAGTCACATTCCTAGGGCCCTAAATCATTAGATTATCCTAGACAATCACAGGGAGTTGATTTAACCTCACTAAGTGAAGTATAGAAACTTTGTTGCATGAATCCGTTTTAACTAACTAGAGTAATACATGTAACGTATAAGGATATTGATCTCACAAAAGAAATCTCACCCAACATACATCAAAATACAAAACCCTATCTTTGCCAGACCACCAACTCATACTCAAGTATAAAGGCATCCATCCACGCTGTAGCAATAATAGTCTGGTCTCTACAATTATAGTACTTTAAGAGAGATCACTACTATAGGTCCAATTCTACATAATCATGCCATAATAGTCTTACCTTGATGAACTGCCCAATTCTATCAAATGATTACTTGTATGACAAGTACCTGTAGTCTATACCTTATAGTGAAGCCCAACAAATAGACCATTACTTTGTCATACTTAGACCTTTAAATGTGTAATAATATAAAAAATAAACTAAATTAAATGAGTAAACCTTTTATTGCAATATGTTCACATAGAATATATAGTCTTTGAAGCCATACTTTCCAACAATGACATGCAGAAGTTGTGACATGACTACAACTTTGCAAAAAGGGGCATTTACACCTATTAGATGTCACAGAAGATCGCGCCATGTCCAATACAAAGAGTTGCAAGATTTCAAGAAAGGTCAAATCCATTTAAGAATTGTTGTGCCTGATTCTATGTTCATTCTATGAAAAGGTAAACACATTACTTCATCTGCTACAATACATATCTCTCTGACGACTACTAACCCTCAGAAATGGCAAAGAAACCACAAAGACAATTGCGATGCACCTTGGCTGCTACAGATTTCTTGAGGAAACAGTCACTTTCTCACAATAATTTTGCACAAAATGTAGCAACAACTATAGTGATGGGTACTAACATCTCTAATCCAATCTCTTTTGTTGCTTCTCATGTCTTTGTTAATACTTGCCAATATATTACCTTGTAGTTAAGAGATGTTTCATAATTTATTGAGTATTGTGTTGTTAGGGGCAATATTGAACCACAAGTAGGGTATAGGTTTTCTATTCTTGAAAATTTAGTGGTAAAAGGAGAAAAATGGTTTAATGTTGGGATTGTTGAAATATTATATTTTGTTGTGGATCCCTCTCTAGTTCAAATGTTCAAGAAGATTAACACTAAAAAAACGATTCTTGATTCACCAGTGGCATTAAGTGATAAATCGATGCAGTGCAAAAGGATTCTTTTAAGTTACCTCAGGCATCTTTAAATCACATAAACTCTCTTATCCTATGCTAATACGTGCACTTAAATCATATCTATCCTCAAGTCAATTGTAAAGTGTTCTAGAAAGAAGAGAGAAACTGTTCTCAGAGATAGGAAAGTATGAAGTTGATTATGGCGATACAAGAATATTTGTCAAATAAGCTTCAACTACAGAACAGTTGAGGAAAGAGATTGATAATGATTATGTTAGTTCTAACTCTCAAAGTAAGGGTGGACTTGGTTAGAAATAGGACAAGAGAAAGACCATCCTTGAAATAAGAGCACCCGATGTGGAGCCTAAGAATGAGGTTGAAGTTGTGGATGTAAAGAAAGAGCAACAAAATGAACGACTAGACAATCTAGCGAGAAGAAAGAAGAGCCTATCAAGAAATCAAAAACTCAACAAAATGGTGTTGATTTACACAAATTCTATGATGATGTAAGTAAGCGACAGTTTCATTTCATTTCTAGTAAAGGTATGTTGGAGGAAAGGAAGATTGACCTATCAAATTTTAATTATTTTGGCCTACGTGAAGCTCTATTGGATGTAGGTCTATTGGAAATAGTGGATTGCATTGAAGAGTACAATGATACTCTGGTAAGGGAATTCTAAGCCAATCTAAAGACAACAATTATAAACAGAAAAGGCCTATTTTACCACTGTGTTTTTGTACGAGGAGCTTTAATTACATTCACTCTTGCATCTTTGTCAGATGTATTTAAGATTCCCTATTCGATGGAGATAGAAGGTCTAGGTGATGAAGTTGATCTAGAGGATGCATGCAAAGTTCTGACTAATGGAATATTTAATACTTGATCTAAAAATGGTTATTTTAAATCCTCACAGTTGACAGGGTTTTGTTTCACTCTATAAAATCTCTTGTTACAACTGGTTGCCCACTAACAATGTCTCCATTTTATTGAAGGCGAGAGCAGTGCTGTTGTACAAGATAGGGGGAGGAATGCCATTTAATCTTGGTGATCTCATTTTTTAGTAGATTGTTCGTTATGTTTTTTTTTTTTATCGCAATGTAAAAAGATTTATATTGATCAAAAAGAATTTACATGAATGTTTACTAGTTTATAGTCAAGATGACTATTAACTAGCCAAGCTGAATACCATTCTCCAAACTAGTCAGAACATTAGGATACAATGTAAAAATAACAGTATACACATGTGTTTTTATCTTTTTCAAAATATCCAGAGGTTGACACACAGTACCCTCAAATAACGCCTTGTTACGTGCAGTCCAGATGTAATAGAACGTGGTAGCCATAGCAGTAGCCTTAGCCTTTGCAATCCATGATGAGCCGCGGTTTGTATGCTTGTACCACCTAAGACAAGAGCCCACTATATTCATTGCTTGTGGCAAGCCTAACCACAATCTAATTTCTGTCCAGATAGATGCAGATACTGGGCACTTGAAAAATAAATGGTTAGTCGTCTCCATATGTGCTTTACACAGTGGACAAGACAAATCATCCAAGCGGAATACAAGTGCATCCTTGGTCTTCAAACGCCCCCTAGCACACAACCAGACCATGAATGAGTGCTTGGGGGTAAGTGCCTGCTTCCAAATAGTTTTAGCCCAAAAGACCTTCGAGGAAGACAAGTGCAGGTAGTCATAAGCCAAAGAAATGAATGAAGAGCTAGAAGTAGCCCAACTATGTAGAAGTACAGAGGTAGAGAGGGCACCATTTTCTCGCTCTAGTATCAAGTACCGAATTGCTAGCACTTTATGAAAAAGTGGAGAATGCTCTCTATGTTGTTCTCTCTTCTGCCAGTACTCTTTGTTTTTGTGTCCCAGTCTGCTAACCAAGTATCTGACATCTTGCCTAAGTCATGTTCAGTTGTCTTCTAATACAATTGAAAAGAACTTGAAGAATCTGTGTCTGCCTTTGAAAAAGCCATTTATGTTAAAAACTTCTACAGCTACACTGACACCCCTAAGGAGACTTGAGGGCCAAACTTCCGTGAAACTTGCTGGTGCTCCATCTGATGTTATGTTGTCAAGCCTCTATCCTCACAACCAGCCAATCAATCCTCTATTATTGATCATCTTTAGCGCCTCTGTTGATTCTCTTACTTCTTAGGTTCAAGTCTTACTAAAAGAGGTTCACCAAGTGCAAGATGATCATATGACTTTATACAATATCCTCACTCGCTCATCCTTGATGCTCTTTGGCTCTATTTGCTACAAAAATGGGGAGTGTTTGTTGGTGTTGGTGTTTGATCTAATACTGTTGTTGTTTTTGTTCAAGATGTTGCCGATGTTTTGTTTCTTGTTTATTGCACTGCTACACTATGGACTACAATAGTAATTAAGCTGATTGCCTTCCTGGGATTCTTCTTTTGACCATTGTTATTTGCTACTACTACATCTAAATCTACTATATTTCAAAGCTAGTGACTCTATGCAAATTAGCTATTATGTTGGTATTATGTTAGTTACTACTTGATATTCTTGTATTTGTCTTTCGCGATTGGAGGTGCTTGATGTTCTACAGTCATAGAAATTGAGTGAGAAACAATGAATGAAAACTAGGATTTAGAAGCCATTTTGCATCAAACAGTGCCAAACCGAGAGATTATTGACGATATATATTGTGATACCTATTAGTGATTAGCACAATTTGATGTGAATTGAATTAGCTTTACAATTAGAATCTGTTGCCAGATCTTGTTGGATTATTTCCCCAAGATTCTTACAAGCACAAAGATTGGAGGATCTTTGATAATAATCGTAGAAGTAATAACATACTGAAACTGTGAAACCATGTATGAATGTTCCAATTGTTTCCTAGTTCACATAAACAACTAGTCTCTAAGTTAGTATATATCCATGACCTCGAAGGAGTTGGTGTGTGAGTGAGCAAGAAAGAAATTAGAGTGGTATGTTTGCTATTACCTGCACAGATTGTGTGAGGAAGAGAGATGTTTATGAAATTCTATTGATCATATCAATATTAAGTGAAATGATTTTGGTATACACTTTATAAGGGTCTGATACATGTAATCTGATGAGAGTTTTTTGTTGTTCTTATGAAAGCATCTGTCTGTGATCTAAACCATGTCTGCAACACTTATCCTATGTTTATTGAAGGTTCTTGGATTGTATTTTGTTATCAAAGCTCAAAACCCTTTCTGGTGGGGAGGTTGTCGATGTCAAACGAGAATCCGTTGAGTTGCAACAATGATGATTGAAAGGTGTTCAATCTGTGAAGTTGAGTGTAGTAGAGGTTATCTGTAAGTTTGGCAAACGAACACTACTGTTGTGTTATGTCAAAGTCCACTAGGGATCACTTGGTATATGAGATAAGTGTTATCCTTATAAACTTTTTAAAGTTTTTAGTGGAGCTTTTTAGTGGTCTAGGACCCACAAACATAGACTTGTTGTAACCAAATTGCATTAACAATTTGCTATGTCTATTAAAATTCTATTTCTTTTCTGTCAAACTAACGCACTATCACATGAGAGTTAACAATAATACAAGAAATTGACAAGCCAAACCTAACAGTTTAAGCCAAATGAGTAATTAATGAGAAGATTTTTTTTTTTTTAGTATTTTTTTGCTTGCTTTTATGGAAAATTATCATGTTTAGTCCTTGAACTTTTTTTCTTAGCATGGTTGGTACCTCTTTTTTTAAAAAAAATTTTAGGTCTCCCATCATTTTTTGTGCATTGTACTTGGTCCTTTTGACCAAATTGATCCTTCCTTATATGGTCAACGCCGAAGTTGACTAGTTAATTAAGTGCTGACTTGCTTGAAAATGGTTGAAAAAACTAACGGTTCGTTTGATAAAATTGAAATCTGAATATTGAAGTCTAAATATTTATGTATTGAATTCTGAAAATTGAAGTATGAAGATTGAAATTTGAAATCTCAAGTTTAAATCCAATGTTTGAATTAATTAAAATTTATTTTTACACTATTTTTATTATAATTTAGATTAAATATAAAAGAATACTATTAATAATTATATCAATATTTAATATATTCAAACTTCAGATTTAAGAAACTTTTAATTCACTTAAGATTTATAATAGAATTTCAATACATCTTAGTCAATTAAGTGATAACAAAAATTTGTTATCAAACATACTTAATTAATTAAGTATTTAATATTATCTATTATCAAATATACTTAATGAATTAAATACTTAATTAATTAATTTTAAGTGTTTAATTGTATTATCAAACAAACCTTAAGTTGTACACGCGAAAAAAGATAAAGGATTAAAAAAAAAAAAAAAAGAGAAGAGAGACAAAATCATGCCAAGAAAAGAGATGTTCAGAGACAAAACATAACAATTTGTTTTTTAAAAATTTATACAAAATTACGTACTATAATTACGCATCATATTCATTTTGATATATCCATGTTTTATTTTAATGTGTGTGGTTGAACAATCAAGCTCGAAGGTTCCAAAACCAGACTAAGGGGTTTGGATTTGCCGGTCAGATTTCAATTTGAAAGAAATTTAATGGCCATAAATATGTAACTTTGTGGGTTCATTTGGCCCATCTTGGTTTTTATAAAGATTTATTTATTTTCCATATATTTTTAAATTTTTGTATATAATTTTATAATTTTTACGCATAGTTTTATGACATTTGTAAATAAATTATGAGGCAATTTGTAGTGCCAAATTATTCAGCGCAAGTTACCAGTATCCAGGCGTATCGCAAACAACGATTGCTATCAAAAGACATCGTTTTCTTAATGTCTTTTTAAGCAATTCACACCCATTTTTAAACCAAGAATTAGCATAGTTTTCTCAATGAAATTATCAAAATGGGATAATTTATTGCTCTTTTTTTATTGTCTTGTCAATCTAATATCAATAGCAATTTTGTATAGCTGTTCCCAAGCTTATTTAGTGAGAAGTAATAGACTCTTTTATTACAAAAATTAAAAGAGAGAGAGAGAGAGAGAAAATTGGTTTCTACACCGTTAGAAAATATTTTAGACTCAAATAAATACGAGAACAAAAAAATACGTCCATCAATTGATATACATTATTGCATTAATTAAACTTTTTCAAAATTTAAATTTTACTTTCCTTATTTCAAAATTAAATTTTAGTTTGCACCTCTAACTCCTAAAATGTTTAATCCTTTCTTCTTTGTCCAGATTGAATGTTAGACACTACAGGAAAAATCGTGATTTGCGACGAATTTTTTGCGACGGCTTCAATACCGTCGCTAATAGCGACCAATTTGCGACGATTTTCAAACAAGTAGCGAGTTGACCAAAACCGTCGCAAAACCGTCGCAATTTGCGGCGGTTTTGCGACGATTTGCGACGGCCAATATACCCGTCGCAATTCGTAGCAAAATCATCGCTATTTGCGACGGTTTTGCGACGGTATTTATGCCCTCGCAAATTGCGAGGGTTTTGCGACGGCAAGTTATTTTAAAAAAAATAATTTTAAATAAATTTTCAGTATGTCCGTCGCAAAACCCTCGCAATTTGCGAGGATTTTGCGACGGCTAATAAACCATCGCAAATTGCGAGGGTTTTGCGACGGCGAGTTATTTTAAAAAATATATTTTTAAATAAATTTTCAGTATGTCCGTCGCAAAACCCTCGCAATTTGCGAGGATTTTGCGACGGCTAATAAACCCTCGCAAATTGCGAGGGTTTTGCGACGGCGAGTTATTTTAAAAAAAATATTTTTAAATAAATTTTCAGTACGTCCGTCGCAAAACCCTCGCAATTTGCGACGGCTAATAAACCCTCGCAAATTGCGAGGGTTTTGCGACGGCAAGTTATTTTTTAAAATAATATTTTTAAAAATTTTTTTGAACGACCATCGCAAAACCCTCGCAAATTGCGAGGGTTTTGCGACGGCAAATAATCCTCTCAATTTGCGAGGGTTTTGCGACGGATATTTAATTTTAAAAAATATTTTTTAAAAAAATTTGAACGTCCATCGCAAAACCCTCGCAATTTGCGACGGCCAATAAACCCTCTCAATTTGCGAGGGTTTTGCGACGTGCAATTTATTTTTTAAAAAAATATTTTTAAAAAATTTTTTGAACTTCCATCGCAAAACCCTCGCAAATTGCGAGGGTTTTGCGACGGTAAATAACCCTCGCAATTTGCGATGGGTTTGCGACGACAAATTATTTTTTAAAAAAATATTTTTAAAATTTTTGAACGTCCATCGCAAAGTCCTCGCAATTTGCGAGGGTTTTGTGACGGTAGTTAGCCCTCGCAATTTGCGAGGGTTTTGCGACGGTAATTTATTTTTAAAAAAAATTGAACGTTCATCGCAAACCCTCGCAAATTGCGAGGATTTTGCGACGGCAATAACCCTCGCAATTTGCGAGGGATTTGCGACGATCGATTATTTTTTAAAAAAATATTTTAAAAATTTTTGAACATCCGTCGCAAAGTTCTCGCAATTTGCGAGGGTTTTGAGACGAATTTTCGGCTCTCGCAATTTGCGAGGGTTTTGCGACGGTCAATATTTTTAATTAAAAAATAAATAAATGGCAAAATGTATAGAAAATCTCAAAACCCCAATTCGTCGCTAATACGTCACTAATTGCGACGAATTTGCGAGGGTTTTACAACAAAATAGGGTTTTAATCTTTTTTTTTAAATTTCTTTATGTGTTTATGTGATGGTGTATTTTGACAAATTTACTGAAATATTTTTAATAACATGTCTCAATTAGTGCATTTTATTATAATTTTGTATATGTAATTATGTCATGTTATACACCTAATGTATTGCATAAGTAAATGTATATAGTTAATTATGTTATGTTATATACTTATTCTAATATATAAGTATATGTATATAATGTATATAAGTATCTCGTTTAGTTTAATATATATATATATATATATATATATATATATATACTATAACATGTAGGTATATATATACATATGTCTAATTTTTTAATCTATCACTTTGATTAAGTAGTGTATAAAGAAAAATAATTCAAATACTCGTTATTATTGTTGATATCACTAAAAAAATTATGAAATTTATAATGTAGAGATCAATTTGTAATGTTCTTCGTCTCCTACATGTTAATATATATTATACTAATTTAGCTATGTATATACATATGTCCAATTTTTTAATATATCTATTTTGTTAAGTAGTGTATAAAATAAAATATGTAAAGAAAAACAATTCAAATACTGTTATTATTGTTGAGATTACTAAAAAAAATATTGAAAATTATAATGTAGAGATCGATTTGTAATGTTATTCATCTCGAACATATTAATATATATTATACTATATAGTTATATATATACATATTCTAATTTTTTTTATCTATTTATTTGATTAAATGGTGTATAAATTAAAATATATAAAGAAAAATAATTTACATAATAATATTATTATTAGAATCACTAAAAAATAATAAAAATTATAATGTATAGATCGATTTATAATATTATTCGTATTAATTTATGAGAAATTAGCGAGGATTTTATTTTTTCGTCACAAATTGCGACGAAATAGCTAGAAATTTAAAAAAAAATTAAAAATTTCCAAAATTTTTCACTCCCTCTTTTTTTTTTTTTTTCCCTCCTTCTTCCCCCTTCCTTCTTCCTCCTCAACTCCCCTCCCTCACCTCCCTCACGGCACCCCCCATCCGGCGCCCCCTCCCGCTCCCCCTCCCTCTCCCCGCCGGCGACCCCCCCATCCCGCGCCCCCTCCCGCTCCCCCTCCCTCATCCGCGCCCCCTCCCGCTCCCCCTCCCTCATCCCGCGGCCCCCTCCCTCAACTCCCCCCATCCCGCAGCCCCCCCTCAACTCCCCTCCCTCAACCCCCCCACACCCCCGCGGCCCCCTCCCCGCGCCCCCTCCCCGCCCCCTCCCCGCGCCCCCTCCCTCAACTCCCCCACACCCCCGCGCCCCCTCCCCTCGCGCCCATCCCGCAGCCCCCCCACCCCCGCGCCCCCTCCCCCTCAACTCCCCCCATCCCGTCAGCCGCCCCCCCTCAACTCCCCCCGCTCTTCCTACCCCTTCAGCCCGCCCCTCGCCGGCGCTCGCCATTCCCGTGCTATCGTCGTGCCGTTGTCGAAGTTGATTCGTTTGGGTAAGTAGTTAGAATTTATCTCTTTGAGCTACTTCATTATCTTATAAACTTTGGGCAGATTTTCATTTCCCCGAAGCTTTGAAATTTGGGCGATTATTTGTGAATGAGCAGAGTTTGAATTGATGTATAAAAGTTGTATTGATGTTGGGGTTGAGTTTGAGGAGATTGTGAGTGACATGATGGTGGTTTGATGTGAGAAAAACAATTTAAATTTGGAATTGTGAACTGGAATTGCTAAATTGTTAGTTGGAATTGTTGTCCTTTTTTAACATTCAATGTGTTTTGATCTATACTTATAGTGCACTCTTTTTTACCCCGTTATAAAAAAATTACTACTTTGATCAAATTATATGAGAACTATGTTTTAGCTATATAAACCCTTATAAATTAATTTGATTGGTTATGATGCCATAATAGGAAGGTTGATTTCTAATTAGTTTAGTAATCTTATTACTTGATTATAATAATATATTAGTCTCTCTAGTGGAAGATTTAACTCTAGTAGAATGCTTTGAAGGCTCTTTTATGTGAGAAATCCGTTTCCTTAGATTATGAAGATGTAGGATGTGCGTTTTGTTCATATAAATTGCCTTTTTGTTGAATTCAAATGTTGGATTCCCCGTGAGTAATGGGTGATTACTCCTCCTGGGTAATGGGTGATTACCCCTAGTTATCCTTTTATTTATTTATTTATTTTTTTGTATAAATGAATGATCTGTCTTTGTTGTTTGCAATTGCATTTTGATTGTATAATTTTGAGGTGGCCTTGTGCCTGGAAAATGTCCAATTACAGGGGAGACTCGTCAAAATTTTTTTCAAAATCAGCCGCTACTTAATGTGGAATAGAATAACTACCCTTATCTTGGAGTGTATTATTCGATTGAGCATGAGTATATATCCCATAATAGCATTATTATTAAAAATAATATTGCTAATAAGAATAAGAATAGGAGTAATGAAATGAGTAATAATAATAATTTCATATATAGGTCGATGTTAATAATAGCAGGAATAATATACGTTATAGAGAGAGTTAAAATAAGAATATAATTAGCTTTAATAGTATTTAATCTTAATCAAATTCCTCAATTAAGATTAAATACTTGGTTAAAACGTATATATTGAAGGTGTAATCGTATCCAACGATAGCAATTGTAAATTCTATGTTTTGGACCTCTTTTTGTTAGATAATAGAAAGGAAAATGTAATTATACTTCTCTTCCTTTTGTTTAAGGGGTGATTTTAATTATTGAGTTGATTGTTCTTTTCTCTCATTTAGACGTCATGGAGGATCGTAGTTGGATGTATAGAAGGCACGCTCTGGTGTAAAAGGGATCACTATTGAATTTGAGGAAGGGGTTAAGGCTTTTTTGACATTTGCCTTATCAAATGCAATGTCAAGCGTAATTAGATGCCCGTGTGCAAAATGTAAGAATAAAAAGTACCCGGATCCAAAGACAAGTTAAGCTCCACCCGTGGAAGTCCTGGATTTGTGCCTAGGTATTACCGGTGGACATGTCATGGTGAGCCATTCGAGTGTCCCTCAAGTGTGTCTACCTCAATCCCGTAATCCGATTCACATCAAGAAAATCGGTCTCGCGAAATGGTCTTAGACGTAGCAGACCCGACTTTCCCCCGAAGCTCCATCAGCAGCTCATTTTGAAGAGCCACCTAATGTGGAGGCACAAAGGTTTTACGATATGTTAAAGGCGGCAGAGACTCCTATATGGGATGGATGCACACAACATTCGCAGCTTTCACTGGCTTCAAGGTTATTAAACATTAAGTCTGAAAATAACCTCTCGCGTAAAGCCTTTAACGATGTTGTGCAATTGATGAAAGAGGTTGTGCCTAGCAAGTAATACGATTCCCGATGATTTCTATCGATGAAAAAATTAGTGGCTGGGTTGGGTTTGCCGGTACAAAAAATAGATGTATGCAATAATGGATGCATGCTTTATCGGAAAGATGACATGAATCGTAGAGAGTGTAAATTTTGTGGCCATCCTCGATATGCACAGTAAAAAGGTTGGGAAGAACACAAGTAGAAGGGAAATTTCATTCAAGAAGATGTATTACTTCCCGATAACACCGAGGCTACAAAGATTGTACACTTCCAAAACAACAGCTGAACACATGAGATGGCATGGAGAGAGCAGATCGGAGAAAGGCACAATGAGTCACCCTCGTGATACTGAAGCATGGCAACACTTTGATCGAATATATCCCGAGTTTGCAAAAGAAGTACGGAATGTCAAACTTGGTTTATGTACGTATGGATTCTCACCATTTGGGATGTCGGGTAAGCAATATTCATCCCGGCCGGTCATTCTCACACCGTATAATCTCCCCCGTGGATGTGTATGAAGGATCCAAGTCATGTTTTTAACAATCATTATCCCGGCCCCAAGAATCCAAAGCACCAGGTGGATGTTTATTTACAACCCTTGATAGATGAATTAACCAAATTGTGGTTTGAAGGTGTCACCACTTATGACATATCGAAGAAACAAAACTTCCAACTACGGGCGGCACTTTTGTGGACTATTAATGATTTTCCCGCATATGGTATGTTGAGTGGCCGGAGCACTCGCTGGGAGATCGGCTTGTCCATATTGTATGGGCAATACAAAGTCTTTTCATCTACAAAATGGTGGGAAACAATCATGGTTTGACTGTCACCGTCGTTTCTTACCATCGGATCATCCTTACAGGAGGGATACGAGATCTTTTAGGAATGATAGAGGTTCTCGAGACATCACAGCTCGTGCAATACCCTACCGGTGAAGAAATCTGGGATAGTTTGTCTAATTATGAAAAAATTACAGAAACATGCAAAGAAATTGGAAGGAGTAATGGCAGGGGAATATCTCATAATTGGGCAAAAAGGAGTATTTTTTGGGATTTGCCGTATTGGCGTACTAATTTGGTCCGACATAATATTGATGTAATGCACAATGAGAAGAATGTATTTGACAATGTCATGAATACAGCTTCTTGAGGTAAAGGGTAAATCAAAAGACAATTTAAAGGCTAGACGTGACTTAGAAATTTATTGCCATAGGCCCGAGCTACATGCCTTGAATGTGGGAGGAGGAAAAGTGGCTATACCTAAAGTCGATTACTCGTTGACATCGTAACAAAAGAAACTTTTGCTAGAATGGTTGAGGGGATTGCAACTCCCGTATGGATACGCTTCAAACATTGGAAGATGTGCCGATTTGAATGAGTTGAAGTTATCCGGTATGAAATCACATGACTCGTCACGTATTCATGGAGAGACTACTTCCAATTGCATTGAAGGAATTTCTTCCTTCTAATGTATGGGGTGTTTTGACGGAGTTGAGTCTTTTTTATCGTGATCTATGCTCTCCTAAGTTGAATGTAGCTCATATGGCCAAATTGGAGTCCGATATTCCTTTATTGTTATGTAAGTTGGAGAAGATATTTCCACTCGCATTCTTTGATGTAATGGAACACCTATTAATTCATTTGCCTTACGAAGCAAGAGTTTGTGGCCCCGTTCAATATAGGTGGATGTACCCGTTTGAACGGTAATCGAATCATTCAATCTAATTCTTTTCATAGCAGTGTTCGATATAAGTGTGTGTGACTCGAAGTCGTATTTTTTTTAAATGACATGTATTTGCATCAATTGAAAATCAAGGTGAAAAATAAGGCTAGAGTTGAAGGGTCAATCCGCAATGCTTATCTAGTTGAGGAAGCATCCACTTTCTTCTCTTATTATTTTGAGCCACATGTACAAACAAAACGTACAATTCCAGCGCGTAATGAAGAAGGAGAACGATTAGAGAGGGTGCAAGAACCCGGGTCGTCAATCCGCAATGTTCAAGGACTGGTGATAGGACGAATTCGAACTCGGTTCCTTACTTCGAAGAATTCGTTGCAGCAAGAATTTATATGTTGCTTAATTGTGGTGAAGTGCAGCCATACATTGAGTACGAGCTACTACTTCATACATTTTATACGATAAATGATACATCATAATGATTTTGACTCATTCCATCTAATTCTAATGCATTACAGGGCATTCACGGCACACTTACGAAGTCCGCTCCGACTATATCGTAGATAGAAATCAATAGAAGTATCACCTTGAATTTGCGTAATGGTTTAGTGGATATGTAAGTCTCATAAGATAATAACTTGCATTTGGAACTCCATTGGGGATTCAATGGAGTTTCATAATGCTATAACTTTCATAATTACGAGGTTAACTTGTCTAATGTTTTTTAGGTACAAGATTCAGTAAAATATGGTTACAAATGAATGCTTGAGGAACTTTGCTTGGGGTCCGTCAAGACTAGTGAAATCATATAGTGGGTACATAATTAATGGTTACCGATTTCACACTCATGATTATGCGGAGGGAAAGAAAACAAGTTAATAGTGGTGTTTGCGTGAAAGGGATTGGAAATGACGCATCAGACCTCGATTACTATGGAGTGTTAAATGAGATTATTGAAGTGCAATTTCCTGGTAATCCACAAGCAAAGCATTGTTCTTTTTAAATGTCACCGGTTTGATCAAACATTGAATCGTGGTACGAGGGTACATCCGCAGTATAATCTTGTAGAAATTAACCACAAAAGGAGCTATGCTAACTATGATCCATTTGTTCTAGCTCAACAAGCTATCCAAGTGTATTATGCATCATATCCAGGGAGTAAGAGGCCAAGATCTCGATTGGTTGGCAGCTTGCAAAACCAAAGCTCGACATATAATAGATGCACCCGTGGTTGATAGAGCTTATCGAGAAGAAGTAGATGCTATCGACGAAGTCAAGCATATCGTTATTTGTTGATCTTGGTATTCCGACGCATGAGAATGGTATGAGTGAAATGTTGGATGTTCATGATGAGGCTATAACAAGCAAGGGATAGTTCTCCTATAAATGAAGAGGAAGAAGATGAATGGGAAACGAGTAGCGATACCTCGCAGATGATGATGAGTCTCAGTATCGGAGAATGATTCTAGTGAATAGGCCTCGATTTCAATTCATTTACAAATAATATAGTTAATGGTGAGGGAATCCCGAAATCTATTGCATCATTACTATCCCATGTCAAATTTTAACTTACAATTTATTTGTTACTTGAATCTACATGCCTTGAATCTTTTATTATTTTAAATTCCATCACATACAATTTTGTTTCACAATTTTGTCTAATTGTCGGGAATCTCATCTCCTTCTTTTTTTTTGGCAGAATCTTTCGTTTAGACTTGTACAGACTCGGAGGATTTTTGTTATTCCTTATTATATTCTTTTGTGGTGTAAACAACAAGGTAGTTTATATATTGTATTGTTGTCTGTATTGACAGACAATTCACAAGGACAGAGGCATTTATAATTTTTAGCTTGATTTTAACTATATCGAACATTTTAATTGGAACCCCGTGAGTGATGGGTGATCATTCCCCGTGAGTGATGGGTGATCATTCCCCGTGAGTGATGGGTGATCATTCCTCTTGGGTAATGGGTGATTACCCCTAGTTATCTTTTGAATTTTTCTATATTTAAAAGATCTGTCTTTGTTGTTTGTAACAGCCGTTTTGGTTGTCAAATCTTGAGGTGGCCTTGTGCCTGGGAAATGCCCAATTATAGGGGAGACTCGTCAAATTTTTTTTAAAATTCAATTTACAAGTACAATGTTTATTTTGACATATCCATCATCAGCAAAGCATTATTATTGTATTACTTTAAACTAGCGAATAGATATAACGTTTCAATGTTATTATTCTTTTATCATTTTTATTCACGGTTATTTACATCCTTCTTTTGGAGTGGGCTTCGTCTTTATTGGTTACTTATTTTTCTTTTTTCATCTCCTTTAGCAATGTCTTCTAATGAAGGATCATTGAGGGAGGGGAGTCGGGAGGGTCGGAGCCTTATACTCCATCCCCTACTCGGCCTACAAAGGCTTTCGTGCCTCCTTCATTACATGGCTCTATTGGAGATGAGGGAGTACCATCCCCGGCTTTTCAATCATCCGCCGCTTCAGCCTTCGCATTCCGTTGGGTTGCAAGTTACGGACTCCCGACCTTGGATTGTTCCACGGGGAAACGGGTAAGTAACATATTCATACTTTGTAAGATGTTGATTATTAGTTCAATTATTATTATTATTTTTGAGATTAACATAACTATATTGTACATTGTCATTGCACCAAAAATAGGTTCACTGGCTCGGACAAATGTGTCCGAGAAATTTCAAATATAATACAACGAGTACTTCACCGGTTCGTATCCGACATACACGCACGTCCCGATAACCGTGCGAGACTTATGGTTTCAAGAATTTGGGGTAAGCAATTTTTGAGTATTTTTTATCGTTTAAGTACTATGTTATATGTTAATCGTAAATCTTAATCATGATCATGCAGAAATATTTTCGGTGGAGGGAAGAGTATGCTTCGCTAATTCGATCAAATTGGGAAAAGAAGTGTCGGACGCGATTTTCGGACATAATGTCTAGGTTGAGGAAGAGGGATGATTGGGTATGTCCTCATTGGATAGAGGCACGATATTGGAATGACATTTGCGAGTACCGGAGATCGGAGAAGTATCGAAGCTCTCATCCACCAACAAAAAGAATCGTGGGAGTAGCTGCACCCATACTCGGAGGGTCTATTTCGTTCGCAGAACACGAGGACCGTTTGGTAATTCACCTACATGCCTTAATTAATTATTAATCTAAATTATTTTATTACAAATTTATGTAAGATTGTAATGATTACATTGTGTTAACATAAATGTAGCGGGCCAAGGAGGGGAGTTCTTTTAGCTACACAGACATGTTTGAAACATTACATGTCTTTCGGAGCGGGCCACAAAAGGGTCGGCTTTGTCGCTGAGCGATCTCGCCGTACATTGGTACTATATAGATTAAATATGTTGAAATTCTTTATACCGTGTGGAATTTGTATTTTATTTTGATAATTACTATTGACAATTCTTTTTTTTTTTTTTAGGATGAGGTGCGAAATCTCATACGTAGCACTCCTCGATCCGAGTCTAGTGACTCAGTAAACTCTGTTATTCCTCTTGATGAAAAAGCCATGTTTGTAAAGGCACAAGGCGGGTTCAAAAGGGGACGAGTTTTTGGGTTAGGCTCGAGGCGACACATGTTCGAACTAGACTCGTCTCAAAGTGGACTCGCATGCATCTTCTCCTACAGAAGTTGATATTGGACATCTAGTAGAGCAAAGGGTTCAACAGGCTGAGCGGAGATTCAATCGACAAATAGACTTGTACCGGGACTTCATGAAGCAACAGCAGTCTACATTTGGTGGTTGGATGGCAGCTATGTCGGACAAAATGGGTATTCCTGCACCATCTATGCCATCCATAGAGGAGATAGAAGCGCGCATTGCGGCTGCTAATGCTGAAGATGAAGATCCAAATGTTGACGATGGATTTGATCCAGCTGATGAGCACCCGGGCCCACGTAGTGGCTCTCGTTCCCCTCCTCCACCTCCTTCTGCAGCTGCTCCTTCATTGCTTACATAGACTTGTTATATTTATTTTATACTCTTTATACACTATTACTTATTTTTGTGAATTATTTTACTTTTTTAGATACTTATTATGTATTTTATATTATATTTTAATATTTAATTATATTTATTTGGGTTTATTTTTAATTTTTTATAGTATTTTTTTGGATTATGAACATACCGTTGATATTTATTTGTATAATATTTCGGGGTTGATTTATAGGGTAATAATTTAAAATAAATATAATAATAAAAAAATTTATTGCAAAACCCTCGCAATTTGCGAGGGTTTTGCGAGAGTGAAGTCGTGGCCCTCGCAAAACCCTCGCAATTTGCGACGGTTTTGCGAGGGTCACGACTTGGGGTTAATTGTCCCTCGCAAAACCCTCGCAAATTGCGACGGTTTTGCGAGGGTCACACTTGGGGTTAATTGTGCCCTCGCAAAACCGTCGCAATTTGCGAGGGTTTTGCGAGGGTCACACTTGGGGTTAATTGTGCCCTCGCAAAACCGTCGCAATTTGCGAGGGTTTTGCGAGGGCACAAGGGTGGCCCTCGCAAAACCCTCGCAAATTGCGACGGTTTTGCGAGGGTCACAACTTGGGGTTAATTGTGCCCTCGCAAAACCGTCGCAATTTGCGAGGGTTTTGCGAGGGCACAGGGTGGCCCTCGCAAAACCGTCGCAAATTTGCGACGGTTTTGCGAGGGCTATGGTTTAGCCCTCGCAAATTTGCTACGGTTTTGCGAGGGGTCACTTTTTTCGTCGCAAAATCGTCGCAAAAATTATTCCTCTGGTGAAGTTTGACCAAAAATATTCGTCGCAAAACCGTCGTAAATAGCAACGAATTTTTTTTGCCCTCGCAAAACCGTCACAATTTGCGACGGTTTCCCATGGCCGTCGCAAATTGCGACGTCGTTTTTTGCGACGGCCAAAACCGTCGCAAAACCGTCGCAAAAACGGTCAGCGACGGTTTTGCGACGGTTTTTGGCCGTCGCAAATGGCGATTTTTCCTGTTGTGAGATTCTTAACGGAGATGGGATTTTATGGGTATTTTTGTCATTTAAGTTAGACCCATTTATAAAACTATTTGACCTTTTATTTATTATTAAAAATATTTTACCCTTCTAACTAGAATTGCTTACAAGATTGAAGAATAATCGATCCGATCCGAATAACATGACTGAAAAGAATCAGAATTAAAAAAAAAATATTGACTTTTGACTTTTTTCGAATTGCACTGTCTCAATATTTGTTTTATAACATATGTATCAAGAGCCGTACCAAACTGAAGAATTGAAACTTGAACTAAATATACGTAGTCATTACTCATTTACACATGCGCACACACACATATATATATATATAAAGAAAGATAAAGAATTTTAATTTTTTTTCTAATGAATAAAAGATTAGAAATAATAGAATCAATTCTAATTTTTCCTTAATGATTAAAAAAATTTTATGACTTTTTAAATTGATAATATTTTGTTCAATATAATAAATGAAAATCGATCTCTTTTTTCATTATAGATCATTTCAAAAATTTTATATATCATTTTCAATTGTACTATTATTAAGATGTGATCATTAATATTCTTTTTTTTTTTTAAGGGCTGAGGCTTTTTTTTTTTGAATTTTTTTTTATCATTTTGGCCTAAAAATAAAAAAATTATTATTCTAAATAAAATTTTATAAATATAATTTAAAAAGTTTTTTGTCAATGAAAAAATTAATTTTATTTCACTTAATATTTATAAGTTTATAACACCAATAATGTTAATAATAAATAAGTAAATTGATTATCAAATATAGTGTTTCAAATTTTACTATGTATAATATATATATATATATATATATATATACACATACGCACACAATATTATATATATATATATATATATATATATATATATACATTTTATTAAGTATGAGCTTATTAATATTTGAGGTTTAAATATTTCTTTATGTAGATATATCTTTTTTAGTGGTAAATTTTTAAAAAATGTTGACAAATATAGGTGCTAACAAAAATTACATTAACAAATACTTGCATATAAATTTACAAAGATATAAACACGACTTATACTTAACCCTTCTAGATTTTCTTTCAACCCCTCACAACCCAACGTGGGGTGTGTGTGTGTAATGATTGGTCGAAAAATGTAATCTTTTTAAGATAATATTTTAAGATTAAATTGTGTATTTTATTCATTATGACTAAAATTTATATTAAGATTATGATTTGTAGTATCATAGAGTTTGTTTCAATTTTATTTTACAATTTTGTTTTAAATTAAGATTTGAGAGTTATTAACATGTATTTTTAAAATTTATGGATAATAGTATTTTTTTAATGAAAAATGTTAAAAAATATCCGAAAATCGAACTAAAAATGTCTTTGTCCCATTAGAACTTATGATTCGAATATCCGTTTCGTCCACCTCTAAAATTAAAAATCTTCCTCCCGACCCATCCCAAAATTATGGTTCAGAATTATTACTAAAAAATATTAAAGAACTGAAATTTTAGAATGATATTGGGAATTTCTAAATTCACAAACCATTCTGAACCATGAGCACCCCTTCTAACTAGTTTTATAAATGTTTTTTTAATTTCTTTTTTTTTTCCCGCTTGTTCTTCCCCTTCTTCCTGTTGCTACGACCACACTCAACACCCAACCGCCACAACCACAGAGGCAGTTTATAAAATATCTTTTGTCCATCAATATTCATGAACAAAAGTAATTTCCTCCTGTGACTTGCCTTCAGTTGTGGTGCTGCAGTGATAGGGAGAAAACGTTTTTGTGGGACGAATGTAGTTTGAAAATTTTTTAACATGGGTATTGGCAAAAAAAAGAAAAGGAAGGAAATTTGTGTTGATGGCTGAAGGTGGGGAAGGCAAAGTAAGGAAAGGAAAGGGTGGTGAGGGAAAAAAGAAGTCAGAGGGAAAAGGGAAGAGGAAGAAAGAAGAGGAGGCAGATCAGGTAATAATCAAAGCCAAAAGTGAAGGCAAAAGAGAAAGAGAAAAGAGAGAGGAGGGAGGTGAGGCGGAAGGGCGATATGCCTAATGGTGAAGGCAGAGCAGGAGGAAAAGAAGAAGAAGGAGAGAGGGAAGAGGCAGATTTGCTAGTGCCAATAGCAAAGACAAAGGAAGTGGAAGCAAGGGGAAAGAAGGAGGGGGAGGCTGAAGGCGGGTCAGCCAGCATTGGCATCAGCACCAATTCATGTGTTTGCGGAGAAAGGGAAAGAAAGAAGAAACCAGTAATCCCTTTTCTTACCAGTGTAAAAGGGTTAGAGAGCCTGTGAAAGGGTCTGCTCATTGATCAAGTGGAGGGAGTAGAAGATCATCTATGTTGCTGTTGTCAGCCACCAAAAAATTATGTTATTTATACAGAGCTTAACATTCAAGTTGAATTTAAGCTATTTCAACATCCCATTCATCTTATCTCTATTGGCATCTACCCATATGAATCATCTCATAGTACGTATTCAATTATACTTTTTTCTCTTTTAACAAAAGAATAGTAATAGGAACAGCTATACAACTTATCACCTAGCAAGTCCCTGTTAGCCCACTGGAAAAACCCTAATTTTTTCCTTGGTTTTTTCTCTGCCGTCATGGTGGCTTAGCTACCAATCCCTCCTCCACCTGATCTAGGGTGGGGTAGGAAGTCTTTTGCTTCTTTGTTTTTGCAGGAATACAACTTATCACCTAGCAAGTCCCTGTTAGCCAACTGGAAAAACCCGAATTTTTTCCTTGGTTTTTTCTCTGCCGTCATGGTGGCTTAGCTACCAATCCCTCCTCCACCTGATCTAGGTTGGGGTAGGAAGTTTTTTGCTTCTTTGTTTTTGCAGGATTCGCCACCACAAATAATCAAGCCTCTCTCTTTTCGAAAGGGTGAACCAACGATATTTCTTACAACAAAGGAGGTTGAATAGCTTGCTGCTCCTTTTCAGTTTGCTTTTAACTGGGAAGTTTGTACAAGGTAAGCCTTCCATGGATGCCTTGCGCAAAGCCTTCTGCACTATAGGATTACATGGTAGTATTCAATTTGATTAGTTTGACAGCCGACACTTTATAATCCGGCTGCAGCAGGAGGAGGATTTCCTTCGTCTATGGATTAAGAGTACTTGGAATATTCTGGGCTTTCCTATGCGAGTGCTTCAATAAAGTCTGTATTTTAGAGTTTTTGAGGATCCCTCAATTATTCCGATTTGGATTATATCGCAACATCTTCCCCTTCATCTTTTTACAAAGTCTATGTTATTTGCAATTGCCTCTATGGCTAGTAAGCCGCTCAAGCTTGATGAGGCGACCGCCTCTCTAACTCGGCCCAGTCGTGCCAAAATATGTGTTGAAGTTGATCTTTTGAAGCCATTGGTGAAGTGGGTGTGGATCGGTACAATTGATGAAGGATTCTATCAATCCATTGAGTATGAAAAAGTTCCTTCTTTTTGCTGCATTTGTCATTGTCTCGGGCATGCTAAAGGTTCTTGCTCTGTTGTAAACCCACTAATAGAGAAAAACACAACTGAATACCGGCAATAGATTCAAAAGACTCAAGTTGCGAACACCAATAAGCCTTCCCAAACTAGGACTCCTCAGCCAGTGCAAAGAAACTCTTTCTCGTCTATAAATTCTTCACCAGTAGTGCAAGCCCAGTTCCAGTGCCGGTCGTTTCACAAGATGCAGGTGGGAATGTGGATGTAGGTCTACAATCTCCTGGGCATGCGGTTTCTGTATCATATGCTCTACACAGGCTTTTCTGTGATGTCAATAGCTATCAGCAGCAGCCCTCATCAGATTCTTTACCTATTCTAATACCGAGGCTGCCAATTCTTCTCAAAATGTTCAAGATCAAGGCGCCGAGACTCATTTGCCTATTACTACAAGAATTTCACCTATGAACATTCAGCAGTGGCAGACAACTTCTGCTATATCACATGGAGATGTTGTTTACAACGTTGATACTCACGTTATAGGAGGTGTTGATATCAACGCTACAGATGGTATAGCTCTTCAAATTGTTAACCTTGGTGACATAGTGTCGGCTCCTGCACATATGTAGGTTGGACAGCAGACTCAACAGCTAGCTGATCCTTCTTTCAGTGACACTCAATTTAGTTCTTATCTTTGGGTAGTTCAAAAAGCAAGGCAACTAGAATATGAAAGTCAACAAGATCTCACTTCTACACAAATGACTGCCTCCCAACATGAAAGGTTATGGTTTGCATCTTCTACATAGCAATTTGACTCCTAATTCTGTTGACGATATTGTGCTTAGACCACAAGTTTTAAAGGATAAGATTTGTCCAAAAGGTTACATATTTGAATCATTTGCTCTTAGGAAATCACTCTGACCTAGCTTCGAGCATGAACTTAACAAGCATCTTAGCCATTTGCGAAAGATGGAAAAATGGAAGTAGAAAAATACTGTTGTTATCGTACAAAAGATGAGCCAATGGAATTGGCGATCGGCTTCTCTTTCGATGAACATAAACAGTCTGATAGAAGAATAAATATAAGAGCCGGACCTTTTAAGAGACGTGGGTTTCTTGAACTTACTATAGAAAGGGTTAAAGAAAGTATAAATATTGCATACAGAAGCCAAAAGGAACTGGAATTGACGTATCTCGATTGATATTGATAAAAGAAATATAGAAATTCTAGAATTTAAACCTAAAGCAAAATAAAACGGAAATATGGTAACTATGAAACAAAGGGAAACACCAGAATCTAATCAAAGCTATAAAGAAAGATAAGAAGAAATACAGAATAAAAAGAAAGTTGAAACTTTAAGCTGGTAATCTTTTGGATGTGTTTTGGTTATCCTGTTCTGGGAATCCTTACCCGTTTTATGCTTATTGTGGCATTGTAACCGACTATCTGTACATGGAGAAAATCTCGCTTCATGGCTTAACCCTAGCGATTAGGTGTAGTAATGCTTTATCGATTGTACCGAGACGTGGGGGTGATAGCTCAACGACTCATGGTTCTGATGTTAACCGGGTACATCGGTTGAAAAATACTTGACGTTATCATTGGCTTGAAGAAATTCCTATTGGCATCGGCTCAAAATTACCGTTACAATGACTCAACTAATGACGTCAACACATGCCCTCCCCAAGTCCCGTTGCTTTATGGTGCAACTAGGTGAAGCAATGAAAATCGTACATCTTTTAATTCGTAACCGTTCTTTTCCTAACAAAGTCGGAATGTCCCGATCATTGTAGAAGGTTTCTGACTCCTTAGCTTTGAAACCCGCAAACGGTTAGTCTTTAAATTTCACTTTAAATAGACGTGGTCCCCATTACTTCTTCTTCACCGATATTGTGATGCCCCAATCCCACAAGGGATTAGGATGAGAAGTATGTATGGTATATAAGGATGGGTCTAAGTACCCATTGTCAACTTGAGATATCCATTTTGACCCAGCGAGGACGGCGGCCAAGTAGTTGACCGTGGGTGCTGCCAGGCCCATAGTTGCGCTCCCGGGTCCGCGGGCACGGGGCGTGACATTAATATGATACCCCAATCCCACATGGGATTATGATGAGAAGTATGTATGGTATATAAGGATGGGCCTAAGTACCCATTGTCAATTTGGAATATCCATTTTGACCCAGCGAGGACGGCGGCCAAGTAGTTGACCGTGGGTGCTGCCAGGCCCATAGTCGCGCTCCCGGGTCCGCGGGCACGGAACGTGACATTTGGTATCAGAGCAGGTAACCAGCCCCGGTATAGGAACTAAGTGCTACACCGTGCGCGGTGAGAGCCACCTCTAGAATCCCATACCGCCTGGTTGGTCCTGGGTTTGGCCCAGTATGGGCCCAACGAGGATGCTTGGGCCTAAAGGAGGGGTGAATGTGATGCCCGAATCCCACATGGGATTAGGATGAGAAGTATGTATGGTATATAAGGATGGGCTTAAGTACCCATTGTCAACTTGGGATATCCATGTTGACCCAGCGAGGACGGCGGCCAAGTAGTTGACCGTGAGTACTGCCAGGCCCATAGTCGCGCTCCCAGGTCCGTGGGCATGGGGCGTGACATTACTAAATGTAGCGCCCCGAATCCGAAACCCGAGATACAGCATCTCCAAGAAGGCACTAAGCCTCTAACTAAAAAAAAGTCACTTTAATTTAAACTAATCACCTCCAAGGAAGAAGGAAAAATATACATCCTGAAATATAATACCATGAACCAAACATAAAACCTTTAGTACAACCAATGTCTTGCTCAATCTTAACTAAGGATTTAAGCGAACACCACTATCTAAATCAAAATAAAAGTCATAATAGGTAAAACTCTCAAAACGCCCAGCAATCTAAACACGTAGTCTAATCCCATCCGTCTTCACAATTCCCTTCATATTCTTGGTCAAAATCTGCGAAATGTTAAATGGAATGAGCTACACTAGCCCAATAAGTAGTTCAAACATCTTCTTGGGAAAGAGAGGGTGTTACATATAATATCTTTACAATAAAACACATCGAATAATACACCATACTTAAATGAACTGATTTTTTTTTTTACTTTTATATATATATATATATATATATATATACACACACACACACACATATATATACATATATAATATAAGACTTAATCTAATATTAAATAAAATAAAACTATCACCTCAATAAAGATAATAAAGTAGAAATAAAATATGATTTAATTATAAAATAAAACTAATTAACTTAGTTCAAAATTTTAAACCAAAAAAACTTGGGCTCCAATCATACAAAAACAGTATAGAAACAATTTACAGATTGTTTTTTTTTATTTTTTTATATAAACAGGATCCAGCATTGCAATCAATTGTGGGGACACCAGATAGTCCCCACATCAACTCTCCAATTTCATAGAAATAGCCTCGGGGGTCACCCTAGGCGAAAATAGTTTTTTTTTTTTTTTTTGTTCTTGAAAACAACACCCGAAAACTGCAGATGTCCACTGACCGCATGAACAGTGCGTGAACAGTGAATTCATTTTTTTTTTTCAACATCGCGATCAAACTGAAGACACAACAACAAACAAAGGCTCATGAATCTCAAATTAGGAAAAAGATCACTGATATCAATCCTGACTGTTTATCCCGTCAGGGAGGCCAAACTTATATTTCTTATTGACTGAGAGGGATTTCAGTCACACAAACGAATTTTAGAACATGTTCTTCCTCCCCTTCTTCTAACCCATGAGTCATTTAACACATATCACACATAGCACACCTGATAGTATTACTCAAAATCAGAAGAAAATAACCAAACTCAATTCCCAAATTTTATACAAAAAATAAAATTGTTGAATATTTCGAAAAACCGAAGGTGCCTGAACCACTTACCTCAGAAGTCAAACTAATATCTCCAATCCAAGCCACTCACTCCACACAATCGTTCCCTAATATCAAATCACACAATACCAATATCAATTCAAGGAACTAAAACCCCATGATTCAATTAACCTTATTATCTAGAATCCCAAAACAAAGAGAACCTCTATATATTTACTCCTCAACCCTAACTAAATTAATAATCGAAGCCAAAAGAACTCACCTTCACGATTGAAGCAAATCAGGGCTTTCTTCCCCAGAGTCTGAAACCCTTGAATGATCACCTTGGCCAACTGATGATCAAACCAAAGAACGCCGTTTAGGTTAAGACGTAGGTTTAACTTTTAAAAATACTAAATAACAAACACACCCCTCAATTTAATTATATCCCTCACAGACTCCTAAAACCTATGGGCTATCTCATGGGCCATAATAAAAATTACTTTATGGGTCGGTTAAAATACAAGACCCATAATCACTTGGGTTAGGTATTTACATTCCACCCTCCTTACAAAAGTTTCGTCCTCGAAACTTATACACACCTTCCAAGTCAAGCAACGATGGATACTTCTTGCGCATGTCTTCTTCCAATTCCCGTGTAGCTTCGCGAGGTGTATGATTTGTCCATTGGACCTTGACATAGAGGATGATACGTCTTCGCAATACCTGCTCCTTACGATCTACGATCCTCAAAGGAATCTCTACGTATGACAAGTTCTCAGTCACTTTCAATGGTTCAGCCTCTAACACATGACTTGGATCTAAAATATATCTCCTGAATTGAGAAACATGAAAAATGCTATGCACCCTAGACAGTGTCGGTGGCAAAGCCAGACGATAAGCAAGTTCCCCGACTCTTTCTAGAATCTCATAAGGGCCTACAAAACGAGGACTTAACTTTCCACTTTTTCCAAACCTCATCACCCCCCTTAGTAGGAGAAATTCGAAGATACACCTTTTCTCCCACCTTAAAATCCAATGGTCGCCTTTTGCTGTCTGCCCAACTCTTTTGTCTATCATGCGCTGCCTTAATTCGCTCACAGATCAATGGCACTTTCTCCAAGGTAATTTGTACTAATTCCGGTCCAGTAATTATCCTCTCACCAACATCATCCCAACACACCGGTGACCTACACCTCCTCCCGTACAATGCCTCATATGGAGCCATCCCAATACTTGTCTGGTAACTATTATTATAAGAGAATTCTACCAACATTAAATGATCAACCCAACTACCTTTGAAATCCATCACACATGCCCGCAACATATCCTCCAACGTTTGAATTGTACGCTCGGATTGCCCATCAGTTTGTAGCTACCTATTTATTTATTTAAATACCTCGTTATTTATCCTAGTGATATTAGTTCCTCATAATTACTTATTATGGGTGCGAGATAGATGGCACGTGAGGGAAGGCATGGAAACGATGGTGAGGGTTTTAATAGTGAATCGGATGACATGAGCATGCTACTGGCAGAGTGGGGATGAAGAATACCACGTCAACCGACAGGTGGAACCAGTCAACATGTGCCAATGCCACCTACCGGGCTTCCTTCGCAAGTTATACCAACAGCTGTGCCTGGGCCAACGTCGTCTGAATTAATGGCGACTTTGAATATGATGGCACAAGTTATGCAAAATCAACAACAGGTGCAGCAAGAACAACAGAGATTGCAACGAGAGCAGGAGCAAAGGCAGCAAAGACTAACATTGTGGCCTAGAGCGCATTATGAACGACATAAGAAGGCGGGAATGCCTACTTTTGATGGAACTGCGGATCCGCTAAAGGCGAGCAAGTGGTTGGAAGAGTTAGAAGAAAATTTTGAAATCCTGGAGATACCTGATGATATCAAACCGAAAATCGTACCTCCATTCCTAGTTGGAGATGCAAACCAATTGTGGAGAGGGGCAAAACCAGCGTATACTCAAGATGAGAGATCTATGACATGGAGGGTATTCAAGAAGTCATTTCTTGATCACTACTCTCCTATGGCAATCAGGCTACAAAAACAAAACGAATTCTTTGATTTGATACAGACAGAAGGGATGAGTGTGGTTCACTACGCATCGCGATTTAATGCCTTGGGACAGTTTGCACCGGAGATCATGGCCAGTGAAACTCTTAAGCTGCAACGGTTCGAAAGTGGATTGCAAAGGAGAATTAAGGATTAGTTATCCTCGATGCCCTCAAAGAACTATGAAGAATCCTATACCAGGTGTCTTCACATTGAGTCGGAGATCAAGAAAGGTGATGCTGAAAGGGAGAAGAAGAGACCGAGACCTATCTTCAGTCAGGGCCAAGGTTCAAGACCCGCGGGACCCCCAGCAGCAAAAAGGCGTCCATTGCCCAAAACAAAACTACTCCGGCAGTAGCTTCTTATGATCAAAAGAAGATTTGTGAGACTTGTCAGCGAATTCATCCTGGAGAATGTAGATGGAAGACTGGGGCTCGTTTCAAGTGTGAAAAGATAGGGCATCGTATTGGGGAATGTCCGATGATGGCACAGGAAGCATCAAGACCTGCTACTCAACCGATTACGAGGCCAGGGGAGCAAAAGAAGCCGAATGCTAGAGTTTTTGCACTAACCCAACAGGAGGCTGAGACTACGGATGATGTCATTACAGGTACCCTACTAATCAATTCTGTACCAGCTTTGACGCTCTTTGATTGTGGTACCACCCATTCTTTTGTATCTCAACGTTTTGCCAAAACTCTAAAATTAGCCCCAACCCATTTAGCCGATCCTTTTCATATGTCTATTCCTAGTGGGAAAGTTTTAGTCTCCAAGCTGGCGATGAGGGGATGTAGGGTAGAGATTGGAAATGAAGTGTTAGATGCTGACCTCATCCAAATCCCAATGGTGGATTTTTTATGTGATTCTCGGAATGGATTAGCTCTCTCGCAACTGTGCAATGATCGACTGCAAGGGCAAAAAGGAAAATTTTGCAATTCCGGGGAAAGACGAGTTCCATTTTCTGGGAAGTTCGGAGAAGCGGGCGAGCAAGTTGAAACCAATCATATAAGCCATAAAGGCGCGAAGAGATCTTCGAAAAAGATGTGAGGGTTTCTTAGCTTACGCATTGGATACTCAGAAGAAGGGGCAAACATTTGAAGACATACCTGTGGTGTGTGACTTTCCAAATGTATTCCCAGAAGAATTACCAGGATTACCCCCTGAGCGAGAAGTAGAGTTCGAGATTGTTTTGATACCGGGAGCGGAACCAATCTCGAAGGCTCGGTATAGAATGGCACCTGCTGAATTGCGAGAATTAAATATGCAACTTCAAGAATTATTAGATATGGGATTTATACGCCCAAGTGTGTCCCCGTGGGGTGCCCCAGTTTTATTCGTGAAGAAAAAGGATGGCAATATAAGACCCTGTATTGACTACCGCGAACTTAATAAGATCACCATCAAGAATCGGTACCCATTACCCCGGATAGATGATCTCTTTGACCAGTTGAAAGGTGCTTGTGTGTTTTCCAAGATCGACTTGCGCTCTGGATATCATCAATTAAGAATTAAGGCAGATGACATACCCAAAAGTGCTTTCCGAACTCGTTATGGACATTACGAGTTTTTGGTCATGCCATTTGGAATGACTAATGCTCCAGCAGCATTTATGGACTTGATGAACCGAGTCTTCAAGTCTCAATTAGAAAAGTTTGTAGTGGTATTTATTGATGACATTTTGATATACTCATCGTCCGAAGAAAAGCATGCGGAGCATTTGACAGTGGTTTTGCAGACCTTGCGGAAGAAGAAATTGTACGCGAAATTTAGCAAGTGTGAATTTTGGCTCTGAAGTGTTGCTTTCTTGGGTCATGTCATATCTGAAAATGGAGTAGCTATAGATCCTAAGAAAGTAGAAGTAATTGTAAATTAGGCTAGACCAACTAATGCATCTGAAGTGAGAAGTTTCTTAGGGTTAGCTGGGTATTATCGAAAGTTTGTGGAGGATTTTTCAAAAATTTCAGGACCGTTAACTCGTCTTACCCAGAAAAAGACTAAGTTCGAGTGGAGTTCAGCATGTGAGACCAGTTTTCAGGAGTTGAAGAAAAGGTTAACGTCCGCACCTATACTTACGCTACCGTCTGGATCAAGAGGTTTTGTAATCTATAGTGATGCGTCAAAGAACGATTTGGGGTGTGTGCTTATGCAGAATGGGAAGGTTATAGCTTATGCATCAAGGTAATTAAAGCCTTATGAGCAAAATTATCCCACTCATGATCTTGAGTTAGCTGCAGTGGTTTTTGCTCTAAATATCTGGAGGCACTACTTGTATAGAGAGTCTTGTGAGGTGTTTACGGACCATCAGAGTTTAAAATATTTGTTCACCCAAAAAGAACTTAATATGCGTCAGCGGAGATGGCTAGAGCTGCTTAAGGATTATGATTTGATGATCAGCTATCATCCAGGAAAAGCCAACAAGGTAGCTGATGCATTGAGTAGGAAGAACAATAACCTAGTAGCTATGATCACTCAGCAAAGACAATTGATATTGCAATTTGAGAAATTGGAGATAGAGGTAGGAGGGTCTGAAAAAGGATATGTAGCAGCTTTAATGTTGCAACCAGCCTTGGTGGAACGTATTAAGATGACTCAAAGTATGGATGCTAGGTTAGAGAAGAAGAATAAGGAAGTGCGTGATGATCAGCAAGCAGATTTCCAAATTCATGATGATGGGGGTTTAAGATTTAGAGGAAGATTATGTGTACCTGACCATCCAAGTTTAAAGGCTGAAATTTTGAAAGAAGCGCACAACTCTAAGTTATCAGTGCATCCCGGTGGTACTAAAATGTATAGGGACTTGAAGAGAAACTTTTGGTGGAGCGGAATGAAGAGGGAGATAGAGGAATATATTGCTCGGTGTATGGTATGTCAACAAGTGAAAGCCGAACACCAAAGACCAGGAGGATTGCTAAAACCTTTGGAGATACCTGTATGGAAATGGGAGCATATCACTATGGACTTTGTTGTTGGGTTGCTAAGATCAAAGATGAGGAGGGATACTATTTAGGTGATTGTAGATAGACTGACTAAATCCGCGCATTTCTTGTCAATGAAGGCTACAGTAACAATGGATGAGTTGGCAAAGATGTACATGGAGGAAATAGTGCGATTACACGGCATACCAGTTAGTATTGTGTCTGACAGGGATCCACGGTTTGTTTCACGATTCTGGAAGAGCTTTAATAAAGCTATGGGAACTTCGTTAGCACTTAGTACTGCATTTCACCCACAAACTGATGGGCAATCCGAGCATACAATTCAAACGTTGGAGGATATGTTGCGGGCATGTGTGATGGATTTCAAAGGTAGTTGGGTTGATCATTTAATGTTGGTAGAATTCTCTTATAATAATAGTTACCAGACAAGTATTGGGATGGCTCCATATGAGGCATTGTACGGGAGGAGGTGTAGGTTACCGGTGTGTTGGGATGATATTGGTGAGAGGATAATTACTGGACTGGAATTAGTACAAATTACCTTGGAGAAAGTGCCATTGATCTGCGAGCGAATTAAGGCAGCGCAAGATAGACAAAAGAGTTGGGCGGACAACAAAAGGCGACCATTAGAATTTAAGGTGGGAGAAAAGGTGTATCTTCGAATTTCTCCTACTAAGGAGGTGATGAGGTTTGGAAAAAGTGGAAAGCTAAGTCCTCATTTTGTAGGCCCTTATGAGATTCTAGAAAGAGTCGGGGAACTCGCTTATCGTCTGGCTTTGCCACCGGCACTGTCTAGGGTGCATAGCGTGTTTCATGTTTCTCAATTGAGAAGATACATTTCAGATCCAAGTCATATGTTAGAGGCTGAACTATTGAAAGTGACTGAGAACTTGTCATACGTAGAGATTCCTTTGAGGATCGTAGATCGTAAAGAGCCGGTATTGCGAAGACGTATCATCCCCTATGTCAAGGTCCAGTGGACAAATCATACGCCTCGCGAAGCTACATAGGAATTGGAAGAAGACATGTGCAAGAAGTATCCATCGTTACTTGACTTGGAAGGTGCGTATAAGTTTCGAGGACGAAACTTTTGTAAGGAGGGTGGAATGTAAATACCCAACCCAAGTGATTATGGGTCTTGTATTTTAACCGACCCATAAAGTAATTTTTATTATGGCCCATGAGATAGCCCATAGGTTTTAGGAGTCTGTGAGGGATATCATTAAGTTGAGGGGTGTGTTTGTTGTTTAGTATTTTTAAAAGTTAAACCTACGTCTTAACCTAAACGGCGTTCTTTGGTTTTATCATCAGTTGGCCAAGGCGATCATTCAAGGGTTCCAGACTCTGGGGAAGAAAGCCTTTATTTGCTTCAATCGTGAAGGTGGGTTCTTTTGGCTTCGATTATTAATGTAGTTAGGGTTGAGGAGTAAATATATAGAGGTTCTCTTTGTTTTGGGATTTTAGATAATAAGGTTAATTGAATCATGGGGTTTTAGTTCCTTGAATTGATATTGGTATTGTGTGATTTGATATTAGGGAACGATTGTGTGGAGTGAGTGGCTTGGATTGGAAATATTTGTTTGACTTCTAAGGTAAGTGGTTCAGGCATCTTCGGTTTTTCAAAATATTCAACAATTTTATTTTCTGTATAAAATTTGGGAATTGAATTTGGTTATTTTCTTCTTATTTTGAGTAATACTATCAGGTGTGCTATGTGTGATATGTGTTAAATGGCTCATGGGTTAGAAGAAGGGAAGGAAGAACATGTTCTAAAATTCGTTTGTGTGACTGAAATCCCTCTCAGTCAATAAGAAATATAAGTTTGGCCTCCCTGACAGGATAAACAGTCAGGATTGATATCAGTGATCATTTTCCTAATCTGAGATTCATGAGCCATTGTTTGTTGTTGTGTCTTCAGTTTGATCGCGATGTTGGAAAAAAAAAAAACTATTTTCGCCTCGGGTGACCCCCGAGGCTATTTCTATGAAATTGGGGAGTTGATGTGGGGACTATCTAGTGTCCCCACAATTGATTGCAATGCTGGATCCTGTTTATATAAAAAAAAAAAAAAAAATTAGTTCATTTAAGTATGGCGTATTATTCGATGTGTTTTATTGTAAAGATATTATATGTAACATCCTCTTTCCCAAGAAGATGTTTGGACTACTTATTGGGCTAGTGTAGCTCATTCCATTTAACATTTCGCAGATTTTGACCAAGAATATGAAGGGAATTGTGAAGACGGATGGGATTAGACTACGTGTTTAGATTGCTTGGCGTTTTGAGAGTTTTACCTATTATGACTTTTATTTTGATTTAGGGGCTTGGCAGCACCCACGGTCAACTACTTGGCCGCCGTCCTCGTTGGGCCAAAATGGATAACCCAGCGAGGACGGCAGCCAAATAGTTAACCATGGGTGCTGCCAGGCCCATAGTCGCTTTCCTGGGTCCGTGGGCACGGGGCATGACATTACTAAATGTAGCACCCCGAATCCGAAACCCGAGATGGATCCCGAGTCCGTACCCGAAACGCTACACGGCAGCATCTCCAAGAAGGCACTAAGCCTCTAACTAAAAAAAAAGTCACTTTAATTTAAACTAATCACCTCCAAGGAAGAAGGAAAAATATACATCCTGAAATATAATACCATGAACCCAACATAAAACCTTTAGTACAACCATTGTCTTGCTCAATCTTAACTAAGGATTTAAGCGAACACCACTGTCTAAATCAAAATAAAAGTCATAATAGGTAAAACTCTCAAAACGCTAAGCAATCTAAACACGTAGTCTAATCCCATCCGTCTTCACAATTCTCTTCATATTCTTGGTCAAAATCTGTTAAATGTTAAATGGAATTAGCTACACTAGCCCAATAAGTAGTCCAAACACTTTCTTGGGAAAGAGAATGTTACACATAATATCTTTACAATAAAACGCATCGAATAATACTCCCTAGTTAGATGAAACGATCTCTTTATATATATATATATATATATATATATATATATGTATATATGAACATACAAATGATATAGGATTTAGTCTAACATTAAATAAAACAAACATCACCTCAATAAAAATAATAAATTAAAATAAATGATTTAATTATAAAATAAATCTAATTAATTTAATCTAATTTTTAAAACAAAACCAATTGGACCCATAATTATACAAGAAGATAATATTAAAACAATTTGATTTTCTTCTTTTTTTAAAAAAAGAAAAATTGAATAAGAACAATTGGAATAGCACGTCAGCCTCCACCATTTGAAAATTGAAATCATTGTGGTCCATGTTTCCAAAGCATTTTTTTTTTTTTTGTTTCTGATGAGGGGACACAACCGTCCCCACCGCATAGCCAAACAACCACAGTCGTGGCCAGAACACTGCCACCCTTTTTTTTTTCTACGTCAGATGCTCAACGCACAGCAATCGAAAGACTGCAATTACAAAATCAACAAAGCTCACGTTTTTTTTTTTCGCTTTTTTTTTTTCCTCTTTCTTCCAACATCATGCTCAAAACTGAAGACACAACAAACAAAGGCTCATGAATCTCAAATTAGGAAAAGGATCATTGATATCAGTCCTGACTGTTTATCCCATCAGGGAGGCCAGACTTATATTTCTTATTGATTGAGAGGGATTATAGTCACACAAATGAATTTTAGAACATGTTCTTCCTTCCCTTCTTCTAACCAATGAGCCATTAAACACATAGCACACACGATAGTATTACTCAAAATCAGAAGAAAATAACCAAACTCAATTCCCAAATTTTATACAGAAAATACAAATCGTAGAATATTTCGAAAAACAGAAGATGCCTGAACCACTTACCTCATAAGTCAGACTAATACCTCCAATCCAAGCTACTCACTCCACACAATCGTTTCCTAATATCAAATCACATAATACCCATATCAATTCAAGGAACTAAAACCCCATGAATCAATTTAACCTTATTAGCTAGAATCCCAAAACAAAGAGGAAGAGAACCTCCTAATATTTACCCCTTAACCTCTAACGAAATTAATAGTCGAAGCCAATAGAACTCACCTTTACGATTGAAGCAAATCCGATCTTTCTTCCCCAGAGTTTGGAACCCTTGAATGATCGTCTTGGCCAACTGATGATAAAACTAAAGAACGTTGTTTATGTTAAGACGTAAGTTTAACTTTTAAAAATACTAAATAGCAACCACATCCTTCAATTTAATTAAATCCCTCATGACCCCTAAAACCTTGTGGGCTATCTCATAGGCCATAATAAAAAAAATCACTTTATGGGTCGGTTAAAATACCAGACCCAAAATCAATTGGGTTGAAGTATTTACATTCCACCCCCCTTACAAAAGTTTCGTCCTCGAAACTTATACGTACCTTCCAAGTCAAACAATGATGGATACTTATTACGCATGTCTTCCTCCAATTCCCATGTAGCTTCGCGAGGCGTATGATTTGTCCACTGGACCTTGACATACGGAATGATATGTCTTCGCAATACCTGCTCCTTACGATCCACAATCCTCAGAGGAATCTCCGCGTATGACAAGCTTTTAGTCACTTTCAATGGTTCAGCCTCTAACACATGATTTGGATCTGAAATATATCTCCTTAATTGAAAAACATGAAAAACGCTATGCACCTTAGACAGTGCTGGTGGCAAAGCCAAACGATAAGCGAGTTTTCCAACTCTTTCTAGAATCTCATATGGACCTACGAAACGAGGACTTAACTTTCCACTCTTTCCGAATCTCATCACCCCCTTGGTAGGAGAAATTTGAAGATACACCTTCTCTTCCACCTTAAACTCCAATGGTCGCCTTTTGCTATCTGCCCAACTCTTTTGTCTATCTTGCACTGCTTTAATCCGCTCGCGAATCAATGGCACTTTCTCCAAGGTAATTTGTACTAATTCTGGTCCAGTAATTATCCTCTCACCAACATCATCCCAACACATCGGTGACCTACTATTGGGGATATGCCCTAGAGTCAATTTGTACTTATACTATTGTTATTATGTTTTATATAATAATATGAGGCTTTCCTTTCCATGAATAGTGAGTTCTATTTTGTTGGTCATCATGTACGTGACTTGATAGTAAAACCCTATAATGAATACAATGACTATTCTAAAACTGTCCCTGATCGATTATTATTATTGGAATAATAATAAATTAAGATTAATATGTTTGTGACTTGATGGCTATGTTTTACTGGCCATGGATATTTGTGATATCGAGTCAAGACATAAATAAATGTTAGAGAACATTGTATTTGACATGACCCACTGGGAGAGTACTTCATGGAATATGTCATAAGTACTTTCTAGCCATAATAATATTGAAAGTCCTTCGACCTATATTCATCATAGTTTCCTACTTGATAAATTCTATATTTTGACATTGTCTAAAGTTGTCTTTAACCAGATAATAAATTAGACTACTGTTGGATATAGAATAAATCAAGGAGAGGAATATGATTGATTGTGAAGGAATTTGTCCCTCTCAGTTATGGGAGAGATATCTATGGGCCCCTTGATAAGTTAGACTGTTAAAAATGCATGGCCGTGCTCAAATATATCAATCTAAGATATTGATATCATTTGTTTGAACAGTCTACTATGAAATCAAGAAATAATTGATTAAGCTTAATAAGGATGACATGCTCCGTGCCTTATGCTTAATCTGGATATCGTGTGACAAAATGACTAAATATAAAATTATGGTTTGGTTCAAAGATATCACCGATCTTCATTTAACTTGGATAGTTATAATGTTTTGCTAGAAACAGCTTATAACTTGTGGGCCATTTAAATATGATTTAGGCACACTGCCGTGTTAAATGAACCTATAAGGTCACACAATAAGCGAACTTATTAGGTTATTTTTCTGGTAATCAGGTTCGATGAATCTGGAAATATATCCAAGTTAATCGTACTTAGAAAATTTACCAGATACAATGAATCTGGAAATATGTCCACATTCGATGTATCTGGATGATGTCCAGATTATAAGAATCTGACTCGGTAAATTAATTAGTTAAATTACCGAGATAATGGCAGAATCTTATCATATCAGTTTAAATTTAATATGAATTTAAATTAGAATATGATAAGATATTATTAGGGTTGGACTCTAAGAGGTTTGGGGGTTTTTAAGAAAACCCTAGCCGTCTTTTCAATAGTCCAATTTTTCGGTTGAGAACATTCGTGCCATTCTCTACCAGAAAAGAAAAAAAAACCTCTCAAACCCTAGGCGCTAACACTCCCCGGGTATCGAATGAGTTCACGGTGTGTATCCGATAGAGGACGTTCGTATACTGCAGCATCTGGTGATTGTTCGGGTTGAACGTACAATAGCGCAATCAGAATCGAAGGATTTCGATTACAGCAACCAGAGGTAATTCTTAAACCTTAGATCTTCTTAATCGTTTATTTGGGTCATCTTGAGGGATTCGTGGATGTTTTTCGCGTTTAGGAGTCCACGAATTCTAACACCTACACCTCCTCCCGTACAATACCTCATACGGAGCCATCCCAATATTTGTCTGGTAACTGTTATTATACGAGAACTCAACCAACATTAAATGATCAACCCAACTACCTTTGAAATCCATCACACATGCCCGCAACATATTCTCCAACGTTTGAATTGTACGCTCGGATTGCCCATCAGTTTGTGGGTGAAATGCAGTACTAAGTGCTAACGAAGTTCCCATAGCTTTATTAAAGCTCTTCCAGAATCGTGAAACAAACCGTGGATCCCTGTCAGACACAATACTAACTGGTATGCCGTGTAATCGCACTATTTCCTCCGTGTACATCTTTGCCAACTCATCCATTGTTACTGTAGCCTTCATTAACAAGAAATGCGCGAATTTAGTCAGTCTATCTACAATCACCCAAATAGTATTCTTCCCCATCTTCGATCTTGGCTACCCAACAACAAAGTCCATAGTGATATGCTCCCATTTCTATATAGGTATCTCCAAAGGTTTTAGCAATCCTCCTAGTCTTTGGTGTTCGGCCTTTACTTGTTGACATACCATACACCGAGCAATATATTCCGCTATCTCCTTCTTCATTCCGCTCCACCAAAAGTTTCTCTTCAAGTCCCTATACATTTTAGTACCACCGAGATGCACTGACAACTTAGAGTTGTGCGCTTCTTTCAAAATTTCAGCCTTTAAACTTGGATGGTCAGGTACACATAATCTTCCTCTAAATCTTAAACTCCCATCATCATGAATTTGGAAATCTGCTTGCTGATCATCACGGACTTCCTTCTTCTTCTTCTCTAACCTAGCATCCATATCTTGAGTCGTCTTAATACGTTCCACCAAGGTTGGTTGCAACATTAAAGCTGCTACATATCCTTTTTTAGACCCTCCTACCTCTATCTCCAATTTCTCAAATTCCAATATCAATTGTCTCTGCTGAGTGATCATAGCTGCTAGGTTATTGTTCTTCCTACTCAATGCATCAGCTACCTTGTTGGCTTTTCCCAGATGATAGCTGATCTTCAAATCATAGTCCTTAAGCAGCTCTAGCCATCTCCGCTGACGCATATTAAGTTCTTTTTGGGTGAACAAATATTTCAAACTCTGATGGTCCGTAAACACCTCACAAGGCTCTCCATACAAGTAGTGCCTCCAAATCTTTAGAGCAAAAACCACTGCAGCTAACTCAAGATCATGAGTGGGATAATTTTGCTCATAAGACTTTAATTGCCTTGATGCATAAGCTATAACCTTCCCATTCTGCATAAGCACACACCCCAAATCGTTCTTTGACGCATCACTATAGATTACAAAACCTCCTGATCCAGATGGTAGCGTAAGTATAGGTGCGGACGTTAACCTTTTCTTCAACTCCTGAAAACTGGTCTCACATGCTGAACTCCACTCGAACTTAGTCTTTTTCTGGGTAAGACGAGTTAACGGTCCTGAAATTTTTGAAAAATCCTCCACAAACTTTCGATAATACCCAGCTAACCCCAAGAAACTTCTCACTTCAGATGCATTAGTTGGTCTAGCCCAATTTACAATTGCTTCTACTTTCTTAGGATCTACAGCTACTCCATTTTCAGATATGACATGACCCAAGAAAGCAACACTTCTGAGCCAAAATTCACACTTGCTAAATTTTGCGTACAATTTCTCCTTCCGCAAGGTCTGCAAAACCACTGTCAAATGCTCCGCATGCTTTTCTTCGGACGATGAGTATACCAAAATGTCATCAATAAATACCACTACAAACTTGTCTAATTGAGACTTGAAGACTCGGTTCATCAAGTCCATAAATGCTGCTGGAGCATTAGTCATTCTAAATGGCATGACCAAAAACTCGTAATGTCCATAACGAGTCCGGAAAGCACTTTTGGGTATATCATCTGCCTTAATTCTTAATTGATGATATCTAGAGCGCAAGTCGATCTTGGAAAACACACAAGCACCTTTCAACTGGTCAAAGAGATCATCTATCCGGGGTAATGGGTACCGATTCTTGATGGTAATCTTATTAAGTTCGTGGTAGTCAATACAGAGTCTCATACTGCCATTCTTTTTCTTCACGAATGAAACTGGGGCACCCCACGGGGACACACTTGGGCGTATAAATCCCATATCTAATAATTCTTGAAGTTGCGTCTTTAATTCTCGCAATTCAGCAGGTGCCATTCTATACGGAGCCTTCGAGATCGGTTCCACTCCCGGTATCAAAACAATCCCAAACTCTACTTCTCGCTCAGGGGGTAATCCTGGTAATTCTTCCGGGAATACATCGGGAGCGCAACTATGGGCCTGGCAGCACCCACGGTCAACTACTTGGCCGCCATCCTCGCTGGGTCAAAATGGATATCCCAAGTTGACAATGAGTACTTAGGCCCATCCTTATATACCATACATACTTCTCATCCTAATCCCATGTGGGATTGGGGCATCACAGATATAAACACCTTTCTTTTGAGAAACTAAACTTTGATCAGGTTTCTATCCTTTCCGTGAAATTTGACAGTATTTCCTATACTTCTTTTATGGACAATTTCTAAATTTTCATGGCCACCCCAATTGATAACACCCCCTGGATTTAGTTCAAGCCAAAACTAACTTGTACGCCTTAGGCCCTCGACTATTGTCGACCAAGGTTACCATTGATCATCTATGATTTGCTCAGCCAGAGGGTTTCGTTCTCCCATTGAATCAGAATGATTTTTCTATGGCCGGTCTCCCGTTCTGCTTTTGCCATTGGCCGCACCCCCTAAAAAATTATAGAGGATGCCGTGATTACTATCATGCTACCTTCGGAGCTTTTTGGGATCAATGGGGTATTAGAGATGCCATTATGATGTCGGACTTCGACATGGCCTTTGATCATAACCTTTTCGCTGGAGTTCTGTCGTTTTGGTCTTTAGCAATCAATGGCTTCATATTTCTCCACAGGATGTTTTTCCTGACAATCTTAGATATTTACACTATCTTGGGCTTCCGATGTGATGGAAATGAGATCCTTAAACTCCACGATGATGAAAGCATGCTTGCCATCAAGGTCCACCTAGATAAAGCCATTTCAATTTTACGACTGCCCAAAGGGGCATAGGCGGCATTCCATCCGAGCAAAAGCAAGCCTCCTTTCTATAGTTGTGGCTTTGTAAGTACATCCTCTATTCTCTCTCGGCCGAGATAAGTAACGAATACTGATACTACGTATTGGCTTTGCTGAGGGAAAAGAGGCATTGCGACCTGGCCTCCTTAGTACTGGCCTTGGTTTATCCGATAATGAACCAGATGATTTCGGCCTTATCAGCTGGGAATGATCCGACCAACCTCAGGGGCCTTCTCTGGGTTATGTAATTGTGGCTTTACCAATATCTCCCCAATTTGGTGTTAACAACCTCTCAGGGGATTTTGTTGACTCTTCCACCAAAACCACTAGCCATCATCTGTTGAAAATCCCTTTGAACAGATCCTCAATCGGTACCATTATGTCATATATTTACCAGAACTAACTACATAACATGCCTCACTTCTTCCCGTATTCTTCTTGGGAAACACGCTCTCTTTGGTTGAAGAACCTTGCCAATGCATCGGAGGGCTCTCAACAAACCATCTGGGCCAAAACGCTATGTCCCAGGGAACTCTTTTTAGGAGCCAAATCAGGTGCATGAAGTGCCAAATCGTCCTGCGAATGGTACAAATCTCATTGCTTCTCTTGGCAATTTAGGCTTATTTAGGACATTCCTACTGTCCTGGTCATGTATCATCCTACACTGTCATGCCTGCTCTATCGGCTGAAGATGTACAAACTTTAGCTGATAGGTCCCTGACTATTGTCCACTCCTTCAAGTATCATCATTTTCAAGTCGTCCTAGAATCTACACCCAATGTCAACTTATGGTGGCGATTGATGAGTGAGATGCTCTTCTTTGCCCCTATGGAAATATGGTTGCTCAGGCTGGCTGGGTCAGTATCAGCGGTGGTGGAAGCATCGGCATCAAAGAAAGGTAAATAAAGCAAGATATCTCCTAGTTCTGTTGTCGTGCCGTCATTCCAAACCCCGCTAGTGAAGAAAACCTCCATTCTTCTAGCTGCTGAAAAAGAATAAGAAGTACTTCCTCTGCTTAGGTGATCTAAAAGGTTGCAAGCCATCCACACTCTAACGATCACCAAGGTTTTAATTTCTCGTTCTGAGACTTTACCGATACTTTTCTGTTATATGCACTAAGGCTAACTCCTTTCTATTCTCCTCTTTTGGAAAAATAAAAACTCAGCCGATTAGTTATTACTGACTCTTTCTCTAAGTCGATAAAAACCATGCTTTCTTTATCACCTGAGAAAACAACACTAGCTGAGGAGGCAACTTCAACTGCTTCTCCTTCATCAGCTATACTTCTAATATCCGAGCTACCCCTTTCAGAAGAAACAGTGATTAACAAACCTATTCTACCTCCTACGGAGTTGATCTCTAAACCCTCTTTAGTAGAGCCTCCGACAAAAACTACTCCTCCTCAACCAAGAACATCTAAGGCTATTGTGCTAGAGCTCCTGAACAGCCTAATTAAGGCTGCCCTACCAACCAGCCAGCCTTCTCAAGATGCAATTAGGTTAAGTGATGAAACTTTATCTATCATTGGTAAAACAAGCACTAGGGTAGTACAAAATTTTTGTTTCAAAGTCAGGAAACTTTTCTCACACTCCTCTTTCCAAACATAGAGTACCTTTTTTAGGTCAAGTGAGTTAGTAGTAGAAGCAATCTTAGAAAATCCTTCAATAACTCTTCGGTAGTATCTGGCTAATCCTGAGAAATTTTACACCTAAGTGGGATTCTTCGAACATTTCCAATTGGTTACTGCTAATTTATTTAGAAATCACATGTCTTAAGAAAAGCTATTTTCCCCAACTAAAATCCATATTTATTGAACTTGGTGTACAACTCCCCCTCCTTTAGTTTCTCAAGTATTGTCTAAAGATGCTCAACATGTTCCTATAGGTTCTTAGAGTAAACCAAAATGTCATCAATAAAACTACCGCAAACAGATCTAAGTATAGTTAGAACACTCGGTGCATCAAATCCATAAAAGTAGCTAGGGCATTGATTATTCCAAAGGACATTACGATGAACTCATAATATCCATAACATGTGTGAAATGCAGTCTTAGGGATATCTTCCTTATGTATCCTGACTTGATAATATCTTTTTCTTAAATCTAGTTTAGAATAACAACTTGTTCCTTAGAGTTGGTCAAACAATTCATCGACTATGGGTAGAGGATTTTTTTTTTCTTCACTGTCAGTTCATTCAATTCCCGATAATCTATGCACAATTTTAGAGTACCATCTTTCTCTTTCAAAAAGAATACTAGAGCTCTATAGGGTGATGTATTTGATTGGATAAATACTTGTGCTAACAATTCTGCAACTACTCCTTCAATTTTTGAAATTTTGCGAGTGCCATTCGATATGGGGTGCGAGAAATTAGCTCTGTAGTTGGTATTAAATTAATTTTAAATTCAACATTTCTTTTCGGTGGTAATTTCTTTAACTCTGCTGGAAAGATATCTAAATAATCACAAACAACTGGGATATCTTTAGGTTTCACCAGTTCTGTTAGTTTATTGAAGAGATATGCCAAGTATCTAGTATAACCCTTTTGAAGCAACTTTCATTGCTGGTCTTTAGCTCTTACCCCAAAAACTCTAATACATTTTTTCTTGACTAATAATATCGTAAACACTTCATTCTGCAATCAATCTTAGCATAATGTTGGGACAGCTGATCTATTCCTAAGAGAGCATCATAATTTTCTATAAGCAAACAAATGAGATTTCCTTTCAATACCATGCCTCTTATCTCAATTTTACAATCTAGATATGCCCATGTCACTATTTAGCTATTTTTCCAAATGTGTACTAACAATTATCTTGTATGGGACTTCTTTGCTTGGTATTCCTAAATGGTGAGCAAAAGATTATGGAACAAAGGAATGTGTAGAGCCTAGGTCTTTTAGTATGGTAGCTTGTTTACCAAATATAAAAATCTTACCTTCCACTGTCGTAGCATCCACGTCAGACTTGTCCAGAGCTACTACTTGAGCTTCCACCTAAGGTTTAGGTCTCCAGCTCTAGATGTGGATGGTTAGTTTCAGACTCCTTTAGCTGGTCTTGATTTGGGCCTAGTGTTATTCCTCCATTTATTCACCCATCCTGGAGTTTTTCTGGAGAGTGAGCAGTTGGCAATCTTGTAGCCTTCTTTACCATAGTCATAGCATCGCAACACTGGTCTTTCTGTTGCAGGTCCTCTTCTCTTTTGGCTACCAGTTGCCCCTTCCTGGTCTTTTTTGATCTAGCGATGGCCTTCGTTAGATCTCAACCTAATTTGTTCCAAATCCTCTCCCTCAATGTGTGAAGTATTCTCCACTGTTGCACTACATATATGTGGTGCTATACCAAGTAGTGATTAAATTAATTCTAGGTGCAATTCTTTCATACAATGCCATATTCTATCCGTTTTAGCTTGTACTAGACATGGGTAGTATTTGGAAATTTGGGTAAATTCTATACCATATGCCCCTACTCTCTACCCTTGATGCCTAAAATTCTAAAATTTGTCCTCTTTCCTTTCTACTACCTAATGTGGAATGAACTCTTTCTTGAATACTTCAAGAAAATCTACCCAAGTCCATTCTAGCTCTTCTTTCTTCCGAAGCCACTAGTCTGGCGCTGCTCCTTGAAGTCTAAAGGTAGCAAACTGTACTTTCTTTTAATCAAAATAATTTAAAGTAACAAAAATATCCTCTATCTGTTCCATCCCGGATTCGACTTCCTATTCCTGGTTTGGTTTTCCTGCAGAACTGAGGGGGTGAAATTTCAGGAATCGCTTCAAGGCTTGATCTGTCTCAGTTTCATTAGGTTACTTTCTTTAGTTTGATATGTCCACTACTCATTGTAAAACATCTATCATTCTATGCAGTATACAATAATCGTATTATTTGGTGGGTTTTCTCCCCCATTCACAACACCCTCCTCACTTCGATCTTCTTGGTGCCCCCAAATGGCTCGTCTTGGTGGCACTTGTAGGGTTAGTTTATAAATATGAAGTAAATATATACATAAGAACAAAAGAGACAACACATAGTTAGCAAAATAAAACACACTTAGTATCTACACTAGCGCCCTATTTACAACATCTTACTCACACCTAGAGCTATCGCTCTTCATCACTATTACATTATGAAGTTAAGGGTTCAAAATCTGATGATAAAGTGTAATATTTAGGATCATTTGACTTATAATCTATAGGTTCTAAAAGATCGAGTGCCCAATATGGGTCTGAAAGTATGTATTGGTGAGAAATAGTCTCAAGCTCAAATCTTAAAGAGGGATTCTTCTTCAACTCTACTATCTCACACTCTTCATCTTCAAATTCTTCCTTTATCATTTTAGGCTTCTAAGGTTCTGTAGGTGTACTAAGCTTAGCATCATGTTGGTTAGATAGCAAAATGCATGTGTGATTACCTTGACATCTTGGTCTTGGTCCTGTATGGGTATGGAAATAGCTAACGTCATACCCTATCCATGTTTTTGTAATCTTCATTCTTTTAAGTTGTATGTTTTCACTTTTCTCCCACATACTCTTCTCTTCTATTGGTTTCTTGCCCTTCTCATCACCTCATGTCATTCCTACACAATATATATATATATATATATATATATATATATATATATATATAGTCAATAAAATCACTAACAACTCTAATACCAAATATAAGACCCCTAATTCTGTAAGTGATAAAACCTATAATACATGGGTGCTGCCCTGTCTAAACTCCCAGACAAGAAGTGTTTATAATGATTTTAACTTAAAATAAAGTTGTTATTCTATTTTATACCAAAAGAACTTACATCAAAAACTGATCTACTACATAGTACCAAAAGTATAACTATACAAAAGTTACATCAAAATTGGTGATTTACAGACTGATAAAAAACTTTATATACATAACTAAAGCCTAGTGATACTATACTAAGTGCACAACTCTCACTAGTAAAAGCCTTCAAAACTGGTTCCTAAAAAAGAGAAACCAAAATAAACGTATGAGTAGAAATACTCAGTGAGTCCCGTATATACACATGAAAACATGCATAAGCAAACCATTTGTTAGTGCCGACACAAAAACAAATCAAAATCACTTAGTTAGTCTTAAACCCATAAAAGAGATGAAAGATTCAGTTGTCAGTATTATTATTTTCAAATCATGCCTCATATTTCAAGAAAGCGGGCTCTTCTCTCAACAGAAAAATGACTTGTGTGCAAAATCTAACAAGGGCTTCGCCTTCAGCTGTATAGTCTATTGTGTGATTCCTGCACTCAACCATCTCTTATCGGTATAATAAAAGCGATAACACATCTTACCTCACTCTTAGGGATCTTTTACTTATCACAATCGAGATGGCAAGGAGCTGAATACATTGAGTGTCCCCACCAAGCATCGTGTGAACAATCAAAAATATAAATAGGCAATTGCTAGACTTAAATCGGCTAGTCAGGGACGGCTAATTTTAATGTTTTGTTGCTCTATTTGAAGGAAGATAAATTCCAAAATTGGACCAGGTTACTTGTGTCTATTTATCTCTAACGTAAGCTAGTACAAAAAGCTGCCACGGAGTACTCAACGGCTTCATTGCTACACATACTTATCTCCAAGCATAATCCCATGAAAGCTTCATTTTCAAGACTTGTATGCAACTTTCGAATAGTTTTTCTTAGTTCCAAAGATTATTAGTTGGAAAAAGGTAAAACACATCCCACATGGTGCATTAGGTCTTTTGAAAGTAGTTAGGTCCCTTGAGGAGAGAAAAGGAGGTATATTGTTTCAAAAAAGCTTTTAGAAAATCAAGAAATTTTCGAAAGAAGTTGAAGTGGATTAACTAGTTTTGGGATGGCAAGTTCATCATTAAAATAACAAATTTGAATCATTCCTACACCGTAGTTGTTAGGTTTTCAAAATGTAAAGAATGCATACTTGAAACTAAACTTTTGCATTTATTTAAAAACCACTTGCAAAAACATATCTTTGAAATAACTAGGACTCACCGTGTATTTAGAAGTGTACTCCCCAAAGTTTATAACTATTTCTAGTCATGGTCACCTACAAGAATACATTATATCAACCAAGGTGCATAAAGCATCTAATTTAACTACATAACAAAAGAATGACAAAATAAACATATTATTTTCATGTGGCTACTTCAACTATCTACAGTTTTCGTTTGGTGAGACTAAGTAAGCTATATATACCTATCAAAATCTTGACACCATTCACTCTCTATTATTCATAGCTACAAGAAAATTCAGTTTCTTAAGGATCTCAAGCAGCTCTTAGAGAACAAGGGTTCAAAACAATTTGCACTTAGTTTATTATGCAATTAGAATTTCAGCCTTGGTAGTCTTTATTGTTTCCTACATATCTTTAACTTCACAGCTCCAAATTAGGTCAAACTTGTCCCAAAATGTTCTCGGGCAATTAAATACAAACTTTAGATCATGAAGTTCCAAAATAATTAGGCATATCATTCAGTTTATTATATAAATAGACAGGTTCAGCAATTGAGCAAAACAGATTTTTCCTAATTGTGTTTTCATATTGCACTAGCGGCATCTCTCAATTCTCCTACATAACATACACCATCTAAATCTTCCTACTCCTTTTTTAATGCGTTTAGAAGTGTGATTTAGGCTAAGTGGGAAGTCATTCCCATCTAAATCCAAAACAACTTTGATTTAAAATAATAATAATTTAAATAGTTTTGTTTCTTAAAAATTGTCATATACTCAGAACCCATCATAATCTCTCTTCTCAACCCCACTTAAACTTTATATCTACCTCTTATATTTAATATTTTTTTATTATATTCACTCATTCTTATCTCAATCTAATCGCTATCCAAGTATACCCTTATGCTTCTTTTCAACCCAGCTTTCCTACAAATGTCAAAATAAGGCATAATCAAAAGGGTGGCAAAACAGTATTTTCATAAGTAGTTTTGTTCCATTTAACTTGCGCATTCTTTTTCCATTCCACACAACATAAATCCAACTCTCCTTTCTTGCTAACACTTTTGGGTTTATTTAGGTCTATTTACTTTAGAACAATACCTTGTAAACATATCAAAGTAATAGCTGCAAATTATGTAACAAAATCTATCTAGCATATATTTATTAACACATAGCAAGCTTTAATTCTTCATTTTTACACCATTGAACATAGGCTACCATAGCATTTTTTCCTGCATTTTCCTTACATAGAATAGCCCCTGAGCAGACCAAAAGCAAGCCAAGAACACATAGAATAGCCCTTGAACAACCGGTACATATAACCACAACAACAAACAGCTTGAATAGAAAAATATCCCTGAAGTTCATTCTTTGTTTTCACAATTTTCTCCAACAAAATTCACACCAAAGAAAAGTTGTTGATGTCCTGAACAACTTTTGTTCTAGGAAGAAAGCTTCTTACCTGTTTAAAAGCCTGAAATCAAAGCCAAAAGACTATTGGATGGTTGCCCTTCATAGCTCTCTCACAGAAATGTTGTTTCTCTCTCTCTCTCTCTCTCTCTCTCTCTCTCTCTCTCTTGTGTATGTGTTTTCTGATATTTATCCCAGAAATTCTGCTCTTAATAGAACACTTCAAATCTAGAGGTGTTTTGGGCATTTACTAGGGCTTAGGTAAGAGTGCTATGGTCATTTAGCACGCTGAAATTATTAGCATAAAATAACAAATCTAATGCCAGTTAATCATCTTAATTTAATTAATCTCACTTAACATATAACTCATGTTTATCTCATTCTTAATCCTTCAGTTAAGCATCTCTAATCACCATTGCGTGTCGTAAGCATGGTTTAATACCAACCCATGTGTTTTCTCAATAAACTAGCTTAGTTCGCTAATTATGATCACTAGTTCTTAATTATTACTACAAAAAGATCACTTCGTGAAAAATTTTATTTCTATCAAAACGATTTATGCATTATATGGAGGCATTTTATGTATTTTGTCTCACGCTTAATTGTTTTCTATTTCACATAAATCGAGATCAAAACCGTATTGCCCCTTAAAATTTTTCTTTCACAAAAAACTGCTTCTCGTTAAATTGAGTACTTTTGTTCTAGATCCTCGTGCTTAACCTTTTTCTCTGATATCTAATTGGTGGTCCAAAGTTTGCAAATCTTCATTTTCTTACTTTCTATTTCTTAGTTTCTTTTATACCTAGGGGTGGGTATTACATAGTAGGAGTAACTTATGGTGAGTTAAAGGCACCGATTCGAAGCTGGATGTTAAAAAAAAAAAAAAAAAAAGAGTAACTGACCTGGGAACACATCTCAATAGTGTCGCTTCATTTCACAGAATACCCCTATTTTCTGCCTTTTTGGTTTTTTTGAATGCAAGGTATAAATAACCCTTTTAGAACATATTAGAGCACAATTTTTTAGAGGGGAAGCCTTAAAAAAACCCTCAAAAGCACCAAGAAGCCTCTAATGGAATATCAAACCTCCATTGACGGAAAAGATGCATCTTTCAAAAAGAATTGCAAGGAAGAAAGAGCTTTACTTGTCTAAGAGTTTTCCCTTCTCTTTTCTTGTAATTTTATTTTGATTATGTTGGGTTTTAAGGATTGATATTGTAGTTAAAGGGATGAACTCTTATTTTATTGGATATTAAATTCCTTATTGGTTTATTAAAATTTATTTCTAGCATTTAATCACTTGCTTTCATTTGTATGGATGGATTAATTAGGTTTTCCTTATTCTAATGGTTTCAAGGGATGGGATTAGGATTTGGAAGCTTTGTTGATTGATTCACTCTATAGGCCTTTCTTTGATTAACTCGAAAGAGGGATTGAAGGAAGGGAACTTAGTGATTGATGGGTTGTTTGTGTTGCCTAGAGATTGGGATACTACTTTCCCTAAATTAAGTTGAGTAGTTAAATTTAATGTCCTTTAGACTTGACTAGTAAGGTAAATATGTCCATTAGTTAAGCTAAGGGTAGAAGACTCATAACTTGAGAGAAAGTAGGTCTTGTATGAGGTTACCCAATTGGTGCTAGATTTGGATTGTTAAATAGGTAAATTAGATATTTAATGTTTGGTTTATTTTGGAGGATTCCAATGAACTACTAATTCTATATTCTTTTCTTATTCATTAGGTGGTTTATGACCATAGGTGACATCCTGTGTGGGTTGGTGTACTCTCTAGATAAATTATCACATTTGTTTATATCCTTGACTTGTTAGCTAAATAATGAAATGACAGCAAAGTAAGGGTACTTGCCATCTTTCCTTGGGATTTTTCGATACTTACTATTATAACTTTATGCTACATGATAGGTATACTTGCCTATATGTTTGTTGTATGAGTAATTTTGTATTTTAATTTAAACTTGATTAGTTTTGTAATTTTGAGATAATGCTTCCTAAGAAACACATATGGACATAAGCACACACATCAGTAACATTACCAAACATAAGGCAAGATTAGTTGTAAAAGGCAATATACAAGTTGAAGGTATTGATTTCGATGAAACATTTGCTCCTGTAGCAAGGTTGGAATCTGCTAGACTATTACTTGCAATTGTTTGTGCCAAGGATTTCATACTTCAATAAATGAATGTTAGGAGTGCTTTTTTGAATAGGTTCCTGTAGGAAGAAGCATATGTTGAACAATCTAAAGGTTTTGTCAATCCTAAATTTTCAAATCATGTGTATAAGTTAAAGAAAGCTCTTGACGGTTTGAAGCTAGAACTAATAGTTTGGTATGAAAGATTAACAAACTATCTACTTAGGTGTGACTATAAGCAAGGAGGAGTTGACAAGACCGTGTTTGTTAAGAAATTAGGAGTAAACTTCATTGTTGCACAAGTCTATATTGATGACATTGTGTTTGGTTCGACACCTAGATTAATTTCAAAAGACTTTGTTGAACTTATGCAAATAGAGTTTGAGATAAGTATAGTTGGATATTTAATATTTTTTCTTGGATTGCAGATTAAATAGATGAAGAATGGAATATATATCTCTCAAACAAAGTATGCTAGCAACTTGGCTAAGAAGTTCAACATGGAAGTATCAAAGATTGCCAGGACACTTATCAATGTCATTCATAAGTTGTTAAATAATGACAAATGACAAGAGATTGATCAACACGTTTATAGAAGTATGATTGAAGGCTTGCTATACTTAACTGCAAGTCATCATGATATGTGTAATAGTGTTGGAGTTTGTGTAAGATATTAAGCTAGTCCCAAGCAGTTGCGCTTAAAAGCTATCAGAAGGATTCTTAAACATATTTGTCATACTTCTAAATATAGTATTTATTTCAATAAGGATCCAAGCATACATTTATTTCAATACCTTAATGCTGATTAGGTAGGAAATTTTGATGATCACAATAGTACTTTTGGAGGATACTTTTATTTGGGAAATAATCTTCTCTTATGGTATATTAAGAAATAGAATTTGCATATTATAATCAATTGTAGAAGCTAAAAATATGGCTTCAAGAAGCTGTTACACATAGTTGTTGTGGATGAAACAAATATTAGAAGATTATAGTGTTGGATAACAAGAGCTATTATGACAGTATAAGTGCCATAGATATCTCTAACAATCCAGTTCAACATAGCAAGACAAAGCACATCAATATAAGGCATTGTTTTATCAAGAATATTGTTAAATAAAGGATTGTAAAGATAGAATATGGTTCAATGCAGAAGTAGCTTGTAGATATCTTCACAAAACCCCTTAATACTATGTGATTTAAAGAATTGCAAAAAAAAATTAGGACTTTGCTTACTTTGGCATACACCATGTTGTATCAAACATGTATATAACAAATTTCTTTTGTTGTTATTTTTTTTTAAAGTAGAAAAAAAAGAGAGCGTTGTTTGGGATATGTTTAGAATATGTTTCAGACATTCAAAAGTCATGATATGACTTGAACTCTAGGAAAAAAGTGGTGTACTAATAACGAATCAGTGAAATCTATGCATTATTTGTTAGGGATATGTTCTAAAACAATTTGTACTTATTCTATTATCGTTATGTATTTTGTAATAATATGAGGCATTTCTTTCCATGGATAATACGTTTAGTTTTATGGTCATCAAGTACGTGACTTGATAGTAAAATTCTATAACAAATAGAATGATTATTCTTAAATTGTCCCTGATCAATTATTATTAGTGGAATAATAATAAATTAATATTTGTGACTTGATGGTTATGTTTTACTAGTCATGGATATATGGGATATCAAATCAAAATATAAATAAATATTAGAGAACATTGTTTAGACATGACCTACTGTGAGATTACTTCATGGAACATGTCATAAGTAGTTTCTAGCCATAATGATATTAAAAGTCCTTAGACCTGAATTCATCGTAATTTCCTACTTGATAAATTCTATATCTTGATGTTGTCTAAAGTTTTCTTTAACCAAATAATAAAATTAGACCACAGTTGAATATAGAATAAACCAGGGAGAGGAAAATGATTGATAGTGAAGGAATTTGTCCATTTCATTCCTGGGAGAGATATCCATAGGCCTCTTGATAAGTTAGACTGTTAAAATGTATAGTCATGCTCAAATATATCAATTTGAGATATTAATATTATTTATTTGAATAGTCTACTATGAGATCAAGAACTAGTTGATTAAGCTAAATAAGGATGACATGCTCCGTGCCTTATGCTTAATCTGGATATCGTGTGACAAAAGGACTAAATATGAAGTTATGGTTTGGTTCAAAGAGATTACTGATCTTTATTTAATCTGAATAGTTATAATATTTTGCTAGAAACTGCTTATAACTTGTGAGCTATTTTAAATGTGATTTGGGCATATTGCCAATGTTAAATAAACCTATAGGGTCACATATTAAGTGAACACATTAGGTTATTTTTCTGATGACCAGGTTATATAAATCTGAAAGTGTGTCTAGGTTTAACGAACCTAGAAAACTGACCAGATACAATGAATCTGAAAATATATCCACATTCGATGTATTTGGAGGATATCCAGAATATAAGAATCTGACTCAATAAATTAATTAGTTAAATTACCGAGATAATAGTAGAATCTCATTATATCTTTTTAATTTAATTTGAATTTAGAATAAGATATGATAAGATATTATGATAGTAGGACTCCAAGAAGTTTGTGTGGTTTTAAAAGAAAACCCTAACCGTCTTCTTATGGTAGACTTCTCATAAAATTTTCATGCCTCCATAACCAGAAATTTAGCCTCTCAAAACCCTAAGCGCTAGCACTTTCGGCTACTGAACTGAGTTTGCTATGTGTATCTAATAGAGGACGTTCGCACATTGCAGCATCTAGTGATTATCCGAAGTGCACATACGCCTGAAAATTTGAAGGCAAAAATTTTGCTTCTAGCAATACATAGGTAATTCTGTAAACTCTTAATTGACCTAATTGTTTGGCCTGGGTCCTCAGAAGGCATTCATAGGTGTTTTTCGCGTTTAGGAGTCCATGAATCTTAACATTATTCAATCTAAAAAGTAAAGTTTAGGATGGTTACACAGACACAGAAAAGATGCGAGTCTTAAAAAAAAGTCAAATCTTTTATATTTGGTCATGACTCCTTCAATTAAGGGGAAAAAAAATGTGTCGGTACTATTCCTCTCTTAATAGTTCTACTAAAAGAGCGAAGTAAGCTAAAATTCCTAACAATGGCCGAGAAACTCTGTGTCATCTTTGGAGTGCGATTGTTGCAGAAGAAGATGAAACTACATCACAAGAGAATTAGCCAACAAAAACCTCTATTTCAAATGTCTCTCAGACAGCTATCTTGGGTAACATTAGTAAGAACTCTGATTGTAATAATATTCTAAATACATGTCAAGGTATTATTGTATCTATGGGTGGAATCCAGAATTTTATTCTTTACTATGTTTATCATGACAATATGAAAGTTCGTAAAGGATTTAAACACAATATTCCTGAGTTCTTTATGAATAAGATGGAGAATTAGATGGATATTATTACTAGTGTTGTACCCCAATGATTGTTTACCCTTCATTGTTCCAAATGTTTAAGGAAATTTGGGCTAAAAAAGAAATTCTTGCCAAAGAAAGTGTGGCTTTTGTCATTTCTGGAAAGATCATTACATCTATTGACTTAGAATTATCAACAATATGTATAGCACCAATACTTCCTATGTTTTTGTATACCTTGCAATCAAATCTATAACCTGATGTTGTGAAAAGAGTAATGGATGAAAGAAATAAACTGTTATATCTCAGTAGTTAGATTGCTAATACTAGAGAAACCAATACCTCTAGGGTTTTAGTTCCCGTGACACAAGTCGATGCTCCTATTGACACTATCTGAACAATAAATTGAAGACACTAACGCTACCAATGTTAAAGTCAATGAGACAATAGTTATATTGGATTCAGTCCCAATAGAAAAGGGAATGTAAGCTACTAAATATATTTTAACGGAGATTGACAAAGGAGTAGATTGCATGGATTTGGAGATTGCTGAAGAGTAGTCCACAATTAGAAAGAGGAAAGCCAAAGTCTCTACAGAGGAAGTAGTACATGTGGAAATGAAGAAATCAAAAAGACGTGTCATGACTTTTGAGGTTTATATCTTTTGTGACAAGGCCAGTGAAGATCAATACAAGATAGTCTTTAACAAAGGTTTTTTAGAAGAGAGGAAAATGGACTTTACCAAATTTAAACCATTTAATTAGAACACAATACTAAATAATGCAAGACTACCTAAGTTTGTTAAGTTTGTGGAGCAACATGATGACCGACTTATGTATGAGTTCTTTGCCAACCTCATGACCACAATCACAAAATTAGCTGGAGCTTTTTATCATTCTGTATTTGTAAGAGGATCTCTTGTTGCTTTCAGTCCTGAGGACATATCAGCAATCTTTGACATTCCATATGACAACACCATAATAGGGCTTGGAGAAGATGTTAACATCTATCATGTTTGTCAAGCACTCATAAGAGAAGTGGTTCATATATGGCCGACGAAGGGCTTTTTAAAATCTTCATCTTTAACAAACTTTCACTTTACACTCTACAAAATTTCTTGCTATAGCTAGTTCCCCACTTACAATATGTCTATTGCACTCAGGGATAGAGTTGTGTTGTTGTATAAAATTGGGTACGGTATGAAGTTTAACTTGCGGGGCTTGATATTTCATCAAATGGTGAAGCTTGCCTAACTAACTACTCATAGCACCACTCTGCTACTATACCCCTATTTGCTCGATGAGTATCTCAGTGTTTGTCCAAGTTAAATGGTCCTCAAGTCTAACAAACTTATCAAGGACATCAAGATTCTCTTACCACTATTAAAGAAGCCACCTATTTCTACGCCTATTATAGTTATTGTGAAGAAACCTACTTGGAGATCCACAAGGATCAGTAATGTGCCTCTTGATACATCTCATATTTCTACCTCTGGTTCTTAGTTTTCTACCTTAGATCATGCTACCTTGCATCAACAAGTTACTATGGTCTCAAATTAACTCGCTTTATTAGGATATTTTGTCAATGCTATTTTGAGCAAGCTTGATACTATCTTAGCAACTCAGTAGCAAATTCAGACTAATTTTCTATCCTTTTCCGACCATTGATTGGCATCTTGTTTGATCCAGAAAGGGGAACTAGTAGTGGTGGATTTCAGGGGAGTAATGGTTTGAATTGTGATGCTATTTGTGGATGCTAGGATGTTGATTTTTTTGCTAAAATGAACAATGAACAATCTTTTATTTCATTTGCTCAATAATTTCATTTAAAACTTTTGTAATAGTAATTAGGAATACTTGCTACTACTACTGCTACTAATGATATTCCGTATATTATGCATTGCTGCTTGTTCTTGTTTTCTTAGTTGTGTACTTTGCTAGGAGTTTGTGTTGCAATCTATGTTAAAGCTTGGAGCAGCATATGGTTTTACAACAAACAATGCCAAAAGGGGAGTTCATGTTAAAATTTGTGCAGTGCTACTTGCTCTTGTTTTCTTGGTTATGTATTCTGCTAGGAGCTTGTGTTACAATCTATGTTGAAGCTTGAAGCAGTGTATGGTTTTGCCTCACACAATACCAAAAAGAGGAGATTGTTAGGATTAGTGTTTTCAAGGTTGTCAACTGACAAGTATCTTTAACAAGGATCTTTGACAAATTGAAATTGGTTCTATAGTTGCTCTAGGTAACAACAATATTGGCAAGGTTTGATGTGTGAGAAATTTGAGATGGATTAGGAAACCAAAGTCCAAAAGAATTTCAACAAATCTAAGGAATATCTTGGAAGAGAATCTATAGAAGATCTTACATGAAGAAAGTGGAATTAAAGTGGAAACGTGATGGAGAAAACCCTTTGGTAGTCTTCTAATTCAATGAGAAAACATTAACTCTATTGAAATATAAAAGCTAACCAAGAAGTAGGAAGAAAAAGACGAATTTTTTGACAGCATTCTTTGGAGAATCAATCAAGAGATAGTGTGAGGAATTTATGGTTACACTTTGAATGGTTCTAATGCACATACAATCCATGAAACCTTATGTTACTCTTTTTTAAAGTGTGCATTAATTATTCAAGTTATTTTCTTCTACTTTGCTTGTCTTCTTGATGGAGCTTGAATTGAATAATTCTTCTGTGCAATTACCTTTCCAATGAGGAAGGTTTCTAGAGTCAAATGAAGACTTACTAAGTTGTTGTAACAATGATTGATGGGAGATCGATCATGATAATTAAGTTTAACAATGGTTTTCTCTTCTGTGAGTTTGACAAAAAGAGCATTGTGTTGTTTTCTATTAAAATTCACTAGAAATCACTTGATGACTTGACAAAAGTATTATTCTTGTAACTTTTGTTAAAATCACGGTGACTGAGTCAGCCCCACAGCAGGAGAACTACCTCATGGGGAATTAATCCCGATAGAAATTGATCATTGGTTCTTGTTCCAAATCTGTTGTCGTCGAACCAACTCGGCTAAGCCTGTGGGGGGCCACATTGATATATTCATGCTCTATTTTAGTGTATGTGGTTAAAGAATCAAGATATCAATTTGACAGAAATTTAATAATAATTTTTTTTAGGGGACTATTTGGCATATTTTGATTTATAAAAAATTTTATTTATTTTTCATATTTTTTAGCAGCTTTTTTAGATAATTTTTTTACTTATTTTCTTCTCACTTTTTAATGATTAAAGTAATAAATATAATAGATCGATATAATAATAAATTTAATATAATAAAATATCATTCATTTACTTTCTTTGTATTCTAATCAAATAACATAGAAATAAATACTTATCTAATAGAAGTAAAAGTGATACTCCTCCTCTCCCTTTGCAAACTAAACAAAGTGGTAATGATTGTTGAAGTGTACTTCCAAATGTCTTCAAGATTGTACTTAACCGGTGATTTATATCTCGGATCCCATTCTTGTTGGCTGAAAATGAGTTTGATGGAACTTCTTATCTACTATACATATATATATATATATATATATATATATATATATATATATATATCCTTTTCAACTTTTGTAACACAATATCTTTTGTCCGAATATCTGAAACCACAATCACTTCAATGTGTTGTCGATAATCGGGGATTGAGTAGGGTATTGAGAAAGTTTACGATTCAAGTTGTGGGCATGACTAGAATTAAAAAAGTGGCCGACAGAGAGGGAGGGAGCATTTGGATTAGGGGTGTATAATAATCAAGACTTCTTCATATTATTTAATCACTCGTCAATGGTTAAATAATTAAATATTTTATTCATATTTCATAAACTTTAAAATTCGTGTTATAGATTCTCGAGCAATGAAATTCAGAAGAAGGCATGTGGCGAGGTATAGTGGACTGACTTCATTATTAGTCGTGGCTGAGTTAATGGAATTAATTGAATATGTCATATGTTGGATCTTTTCTTGCTTGGGGCAAGAAAATCAGAAAATTATTGAAATAGATTTCCGCACCCCCCCACCCCCCCCCTTTTTTTTATTTCGCTGTGGGCGTATGCAGAAACCATGCAAAAGCAATATCGAGCAAGGGGCAGATACATCCTTGCTTGACTGGATAGGATCACACCTGCTAGAAGACCCAATTGGGATGAAACATTTTGGGATTTTGACTGAAATGGGTCAAAACCCATTTTGAATGTATTAAGGGGGGCAAAATTTGTAGTAGCGGCGAAGAGGGGCACCTCGCGTTTTGCAAACACAAGGTACTCCCTTTGACTCCTCTTTGACATGAGCTGCTGAAAAGCAATCGAAAAAGTAGTAGCTCGCGTTTGTAAATGCGAGGTACACTGGAACCTAGCCTTTTGCAAACACGACGTACCAGGTTTTTTTTTTATAATTTTTTTTATTCTATTAAGAATTTTATTATTTTGTGACTTTTTGTTCTCATTTTTTATGAAGTCCCAAATTTTTATTAGAAGGAATTAATATTTTTTAAAATAACACAAAATTATATATAAATTTAAATAATACACAATTAAAATTTATTAGTTTAAATTTGACCATAACATTTAATATATGTATTTTTATCCCAATTAATTTTATTTATAATGATGTTGAAAATTTTTATTTTTTATAGTTAATTTTATTTATAATGATGCTGAAAAAAAAATTATTTTTTGCAATTAATTTTATTTATATTAAAATTTGAAATAAAATTTTATTTTTAATTTAAAATTGAATTAATTTATAGTTAATTTAAATATTTAATTAAATATTTTTAATTTTGATATTTTTAATTTTAATATTTTTATTAAATACCATTAAATATTTAGTTAATTTAAATAGCTAATTTATAATATTTAATTATTGAGGAAAATTATAAAAATATAAATTCTCAATTATCTAAATACACTAAAATTATAGTGTCAACTATTTAAATATCAATTATCTAAATTTCATAATCCCCTTACATTTCATAATCCAAATAATTTATAAATTAACTAAATTAGGATAATGTGTAAAATATTAAAGTTCTAAAAAATCATTTAAAAAAATTATATTATATTTGTCTTTAAAATTCTATTATTATTAATTTTGTCTTAAAAATGGCCAAACTAAATTGAACTCTAAAACGTGATACAAATAATAAAATTTATTACACATGAAATAATCTTAAAAAATGATGAAAGCTAGTCCCACAATGAAATCCTCAATAGTTCCTTGGAGGTTGAACTCGTCTCTAATGATGTTGTTGTTGTTCATTGGGTGGTTCTTCAGGTGATTCTTCTGGTTGTATTGTACCTTGCTCGTAACGGTAAGATGAATCGGGAATATCTATAGAATGTCTGTGTCGTATTTGAGACCGTCCAGAAGAAGGGCCAGCATCAAATTCATCAGCTTAAGATAAGCATTTAGTATCGAAGATTAGGTGTTGTGGAGTAATAAAATCAGCTTGACTATCTTCAACTTCTGCAGGATCACCTTGTTCATAATTGTGTACTGGTGAGTTGTGATCGTGCATAGGAATATCAGGTACAGCACGTTTGCATGCCCATCTACCCTCTCTTAGCACCAAGGGAACTCTGCGATTGACTTCTTACGGGATTGGAGGTATCGGTTGAGCAGTGTAGCTTCGTCTAGCTGGCTTATAGGGTGGGTGGTTCAAATGACCTACCTTACCAGCGCAGTCAACGAACGCGTAGCGAGATCCGTTATTGACACAAACATTTGTCTACTCGCAGCATCTACATTTTGATAGCCATTATTGCCAAGGTACAATATCCAATGTATCGAATCAGCATATATATATATATATATATATATTTGAAATGTCAATAAATTATTTGAGTGTAAATTATATATTTTATAATATTATGTAAGAAAATTTACATACTAATACTTCTGTCACCCTACCGCTCAATTGTTAACCCGAAGGATTAGGTTCCGTTATAATCGGATTACTAATTAGTCGCCTAGTATGAGTTCAATATCATGCTGCATAGTTAGGCAAGAATATATTTTGACTGTAACTACGTTGTCCAAAAAGAACTGTTGAATGCCTATTGACCTAATTTGCGAGATGTATTGAATCTATCTCGGGCCACCCTGCACCAGTAGTTCTCATGTTATAGGCATGCAAATTGTCGCTGGTGTCAACTGTAGCAGGTATTGTTTTCACAAATCCAAACTATCGCATGACTCTATCTGGACGATGCACTTCTATTGTTTCCCAACAAATTAGGAATGTGATAGATGCCTAATTGTATCGTCCATGAGTGCAATACGGGGGTAAGGTAGCCAACATGTGCTCATCATAAGGCTGGCAGATAAACTGTATAAAGGTAAACTGTCAGTATCAATAATAAATAACGAATTTAAAATTAAAGTTGAAAGTAAATTGGTTGAAGTAAGACTTACATGATCATGTTGCATTCTATCTAACTAATCCCTATAAGTAAGAACCACATGTGTCGGGGTGCGTGCAAACTCTAATGGTCCCTCCCATGTTGATCCTCTTGGAGCCTGGGGATTAACATCCTCAACCGAACGAACTCTACTCGGTCTGATAGTAGGGATACGCTCCCAAGACCACAACTATTTCAACATGAACAACAAATTCTTAAGAAAATACTATATTTATTATTAATTTAAAATAATAATAAGATTTTTTTTTTTAAATGTGCATTCCATATCTGAACCAACAATAATGGGTCATTAATAGTGTGTGCTCTGTAGGACGTAGCATTGCACAGACAACGGTACAAATGAGCCAATGCTGTACTTCCCCAACTAAGAGTGCCAGATACCTCTAAATCACGAATGTGTTTTAGAAAGCTCAGACGTACTCTGTTCCCGGACTTGTCCGAGAATAGAAAGCCTCCGATGAGCTGCATAATATGACATCGTGTATGCTGCCCTATCATTTCTGGCATTGCATGTGCAGGTAGTGGCTAACTCAATGCTCTCTCGAGTGAAGGGATCTTCAATCTATATTCATCAAACTTTGTCAGAGTCGGTCGAAATCCCAAAAGCTCGTCGCACATATCAATCAACTCTACAAATGTATGTACGAAACGACTAGTACATATAGGATCACCATTTATATATAATCCAAAGAGAACTTCTAAGTCCTGTAGGGTGATAGTAGCCTCTCCAACTGTAAAGTAAAACGTATGTGTTTCCTGACACCATATTTCTACTAATGCTGTTATCAGTGGATGGTCGATCCTCGTGTGACATAAATGATGTAGTCCATCAAAACCGGCAATATCCATGAGCTGCTCAACACAATGATCGAATAGTTAAGTTCCCAAAACATACTATCATTTCGTTTTGCATTAATAATGTCACTGTATAACTGTCTTGCCCAAATATGTGACGACCTATGTTTGTGTTGCAATCTCAATACGTCCGGTATAATAGGACCTGGATCTACTCCATGAGAAATAGGCTCATACATTCTATCCTAATTAATAAAACCGATTTAGGGAAATTAAAAATAAACACAAAAGGACGATATATGGATAACATCAAATTAAGTACAGAAAAATAAACACAAAATTAAAGATAAATAATTTAAATCACGATATATAACAAATATTAAAAATTAAGGTTACAAATTAGCAATGTATATAAATAAATTTAGCTATCTAAATATAAAACTTAAATAGATGTTGCATTCATTCTATAGCACCGTAAGTGCAATTTCTCCTATTGTGTCACTATGATGACATAAGCTGCAACGATGTGGTAAATCAGGATTACATTCGTCCATCTTATTCCGAATACGTGATATCCTCAATCTACTCCTATGACAATTCTTGAAATGGTGAGCAAATGGGGCCAAGCTAAAGCTAGGATTACGCCAATAATCCTCGTGTGAAATGGGCCTAAACTATGCTATATAAGTCATTCTATAGGATAGTGTCGTATTTTCTGATGACACTAAATCTCCAGGATTCAACCCTAGTTGCTGACATACTGCAAACATGTGCGAACAAGGTATTTCATAAATTTCCCATTTGCAACAACTGCACATCCTAGCCCCAATATTAACCTCGTACGAGTTATTTTCCTTCCCATGCTCACGATGCGGTGACACAATATTAAAAATACCATGATCTCAATTAAAAGTCAGTACACGGGGTGTTCTTCCTTTCGTCTCATTCTTCACAAATTTGCCCCATATCATAGAATGAAAGTGATATCGCCCATGATTAGCCTCCTGTTTATAGTCATTGAAATATTTGACTGTTTTTTTGAATGAAAACTCCACAATCACTTTAATAGGTAGGGCACGTATGCCTTTTACGACAATATTGAAAGATTCTACCAGATTGATTGTCATGTTACCACACCGATGCCCACCGTTACAAGCAAGCGTTCACTGCTCTGTCGAAATCAAATCCAACCATGCCTTTGCTTGGGGTTTAGCAAATTACTTTCTTCTATAATCTTTAAAAATTTTCACTTTTTGCTTTGATCCCCGGCTGCGTACATCAACTTCTTTAACTTATGCGTTCTGAACTTTGCATTGAAGTTACTCCGAATATGCCTAAGACAAAATCTATGTACTATCATTGGCTCTTGCCAGAGGGGTAGTCAATGAACTGCATTCACAATCCCAATGTGTCTGTCAGATGTTAAAAAAATTTTCGATCCTTTAACACATGTTCTCTTAGCAAGGTCAAAAACTACCCCCAACTGTCATTAGTTTCTTCTTCAATGACTACAAATGCAAGAGGCAATATATGGTTATTGACATCTTGACCAACCGCTGTTAAAAGTTTTCCCCTGTATATACCTCTAAAAATGTCCCGTTAATACTGACCACCAGTTTCATATGAATTAATGCATCAATACAGGGTCCGAACGCCCAAAAAACATATCCAAAAGTCTTGGCTTGATTACTATCCATAGGCAAGAAGTGCCACTCCACGACGGTACCAGGATTCACATCTTGTAAGGCTTGAAAATATCATGGTAGTTGTGCGAATGAAGATGGCCAATCCCTCTAGATCTCCTCAATAGCATTCATGCGTGCGTTCTATCATTTCCTGTATGACGGGGTGAAGTGCAATGTGTCATAAATATTACTATTTATTTCACTGACTTTAATCTCTAGATAAATCATGAATCATTGACAAGATGGTGTCTCGCCATGAATTTCACACTCATGTTTCGATGGTCCCCGTTGACTATTCGGACTAAACAAATATGATCTCCATGCCATCGACTAATTTGCCACAAGCCATAACCTTTCTTGTTCCGTGCATAGATACACCAATAACATAGATGCTATGGAGTTGAATTTTTACACTCGGCAACCCAATATGAACTCTTGCTTTCTACCACAGTAAACTCGAGAGCCATTCTAATAGACCATGATCGAATAGCCTAAAGCAACTCATTCTTATCCCTAAACCACATGCTAACCCTTAAGTCATTATTGGATTCCGACTATAAATCCATCCCCGTACTCGGCACTAATCCACCAGGTTTTCCAGCTCTTGCGAAGTATCTAACAGGTCATGATATATGGAATACAGTGGATCGTACAAGCGGATCGATTCAGATGATCTATTAGTAGGTTGTTACAATACAAAAGGATCAGGAATATCTTCGTCGTCATTTCCATCCCCCCCCCCATCCTCGCCTGGTGACTTATCCGCGATGGGCCCATCAACGTCTGACGTAGGTCCTAACCAATCCACAGTCGCTTCCAGAGCACCGACCCAATTACACTCTCAAGCTAACCAATCATCAACTAGGATTATATCTAATGGAACACCCATTTCAACCGTTGAAAACAATTGCTGGCTCATTTGTGCTTGGAGGGATTGAATGTGGTCATAAGGTTGAGGCATGACAAACCCAGTAGAAGCTGAAAAGTATTGATTGCTAGGTCTAACGACTTAGGTATCCAAAATTGATGTATTGAAAAGGGATTGGAAAGTCTCATTTCTGATATGTGGAGGATCATTGGCTACAGGTGTTGGAAAATTTAAATAGAAGTTAGGTATGTTGACAGGTGCAATTGAGTTAAATAACGCAGTGAACGATTCAGTGATAGAAATTGGGATGTTATGCTTTGGAAGATTTGTAGCTGTTGCATTCAGAATCTAGACGATCTCATGGTGAACATGCAGATCAATTGATTGTCCCTTCACGGTAGATGCATAATACTATAAATTTTTCATATCATCGTTATCCATTATAGCAGTGGTTGTAGACCTCGTCACAGTACCAATAACAGTGCCCTCCCTCATTATGATTTGCAACTTGACAGTAGACGTGTCCAGACCTCGAATGGCACATATTTTGTTGACTAGACCACCAAAACTAACTCTATTTCTAACAATTAATGCCTTGCGATAGGAACCATTAAAAAAATTGTCATGTGTCGTGCGCATAATTTTACAATCCCAATATAACCGTAGTCTTACAGGTTCTTCTAATGACATTGCGTCTAGATAAATTGAGCAGGAATTTTCTATTCAAAAATTAAATTATGTCACGATCTCGAAGTATTATATGAACTAATATAAAATTAATCAGCACAAACATATTAACAGTTACTTTAATAAGACAATAACAATGGTATTAAATAATAATAAATGATAGCAATAATATAAAATAATATATAATATTAATAATGAATAATAGCTTTAACAATATCAACCAACAAATATGTTATTAGTAAATATTTAAAATATTTATAATAGTAAGTAATAAATAATAATTTTAGCAATAAAGTTAATAAACAATGTATAATAATCTTAATAATAATAATAATAAATGAATACATAAATAAATAGATAAATAAATAACTATTTAGGTAATTAAATATTTAAATAAATAGACAAATAAATAAATAACACAATAAATAATTAATTACTTTAATAAGACAATAATAATGGTATTAAATAATAATAATAATAATAAATGATAGCAATAATATATAATAATTATAATATTATTAATGAATAATAGCTTTAACAATATAGACCAGTAAATATGTTATTAATAAATATTTATAATATTTATAATAGTAAGTAATAAATAATAATTTTAGCAATAAAGTTAATAAACAATGTATAATAACCTTAATAATAACAAAAATAAATGAATACATAAATAAACAGATAAATAAATAACTATTTAGGTAATTAAATATTTAAATAAATAGATAAATAAATAAATAAATAAATAAATAATCAAATAAATGATAATTAAACAAATAAAGAACACAATAAATAATTAATTACTTTAATAAGACAATAAATATTGGTTATTACATATCATAAATAATATTAAGTACTAACTAAATAAATTAATAATGACCTAAATATAATAATTATTATAAATACTGAAAAATAATTTTAATTTAATATATATATATATATATATATACTAAATTATATTATAAAATTTTAATTATGACTGTAATATAATAATTGTGACCATAATAATTGTGACTCTTTTTTTCTAATTTTAACATTTTTAGACTATATATGTGAATTATTTATATATTCTTTTCAACAGGCCCAAGATCAATTGCGACAAAGTACAAAGCAACATTAAATGATAAATATAATGTAATATAGAGAAGAATTCAAAAAACTAAAAAAAAAATGAAGCGTTAAAATATAACTTTACATGATAAATAAAATGCGACAAAGTACAGTAACAATATAAAAAATAAATTATTAAAAAAAATTATCTGAATACAAGTTAATTCAAATATAAGAAGACTTGCAAAATAAAAATTAAATGTATGTAGTTTTTCATTTTATATAATTAAATATTTCTCATATTTTACTTATTTTTTTTTCCAAACTAAATATTAGTATTATTTATTTTTAAATTTTTTTTAAGGTTTGAATATTTATTATATTTTGAATAAATTTGTGACAAGTTAAGAACAAATATAGTCACACATCTCTAGATCTACATTAGGTTGAACCCATAGATTTTTCTTTCTCAAAATCATTTCCTCTCATTGCAAACTCTGTATATTTGTTGACTGTGCACCATTTCAACTGTCCTAGACTAACCTTGCTTATCTTATTACTAATGCTTTTTTTTTCACTAAGTTTTTCATGCACACTAACAACCCATCCTTTAAGTTCTGCACACTAATAGGTCATCCTTTAATTATACTAAAAGGCTTATTTTAGTTTAGCTATTGTATGCATTTTTTGTAAAATCACAATAATGGTCTTTATTTCCATCTTTGTCCAAACACACAAATAGGAAAAAATAGTTCTATTTTCTTACTGGACATAATCAACATAGTTGAAACTCATAAAAGGCTTATTTTAGTTTAGCTATTGTTTGCATTTTTTGAGAATTTGAATTATACTAAACTAATTCAATAAGTAAATATATATCTAATTCATAATTTAAAATATTATGATTCTATGTACCTAGTATAAAAAATATTTAGGAACAAGTAAGTCATGGAACCTTCTGATAAATATAAATAAATACAAAAATAAAAAATAAAGGTCTGTGAAAAAATGGCAAAACAAATGTCAAGAGGCTTGGAGATTCTCATTTTATTGCACACTCATTTTGATCGCACACCTAATAAAATGTGAACGACGCCATTATGTTCAACCAGGCACTACGACGATATAACAGCCTGTTTTTCTAGGTAGTGTTGTAGTTTGATCAGTAGAGTTTAAACATTAGGATCCTATTATTTCTTCCTTCGCCTTGATTTATTTTTTCATGCACACTAATGCAACCAATTCGGTCAAACCCCCATATATTCATCCTTTATATGTTCTGTCCATTTCTTCACCTCAAACACAACGGCTCATCCTTTGTTTCTGGTTTCTTCACCTCAATGAAATTTCTATTTCAATTCACCTCAACGAAAGGGTATAATAAAATAATTTCAATTCATATATAAACACCTATTATAGAAGATGAAGATGGAGGTAGTGGTGTTTCTTCACCTCAAATGCCAGCGGCAGCAGTGGCTTCTTCTGTGGCAGCACAATTGGTTTTTCTTCCGGCGGTAGCAAACGTGTATGCTGTTTGTTTTCTGGGGAAAGTGGGAGATGGAGGTGAAAAATCTTTTCTGGAAAAAGTGGGAAGATGGATGGAGGTGATAGGCTGTTTTTTTCTTCTTCTCGTGTGGTCTGCCACGCAAAGAGCCGAAGAGCATATATATATATATATATATATATATATATATATATATATATATCATTTGGTATGTTGGTTTTTCTTCACACCCGTGAAGCATCTCTAAAAAGAGCATGCTTATGTGATTTACGAAGACAGCTGGATAAAGAGCCATTCTACCACTGCATGCCATCCCGTGAACCAAATAAAGAGGAAAAAGACAGCCGGGGAAGGGGGAAAAAGCCTGCGGAAAGAGGAAGAAGACAAGCAATTTTGCATTTGTGATTTGCGACATCCAAGGACCTCGCAAATCACAAATGCGAAATGCACAGATTCCACATAATTGCACAGAATTGCACAAAGGTCTGTCGGGTAGTGACTATCTCGCATTCAGCGAATGCGAGATCCTGGGGAACCTCACATTCACTAAATGCGAGGTACCCCCTGTCTACCACCCCCACCAATTTCACCCCTCATTTGGTTTTTGATTTGGATTTTAACCCAAATCAGTCAAAACCTCGCCATTTGTTTCATTGTCTTATCAAATGATTGTTATATTTTTAATTAAAAAAAAAATCAGGAAGCTAATCATGTCAGTATGATCTTATGAAGAATAGGACCAAGAAGGATTAGCACTTGACCTAGCCAAAACCACGTTAGCATTCCTAGAATAATATTCACTAAAATCCACCAGTTCATTTATTATTTGATGATGTATCAATATATTTTAATACTTTTTGTGTGATTTTATTTGTCAATTTCTTGTAATTTTATTAAATTTTCATGTTAGAATTCTGTTAGTTTAACAAATTCTAAAATAAAAAATTTAATAAACACAACAAATTAATAACGCAATTTGACTTTCAACAATCCTACATTTGCAAGTCCACAATCAATAAAAAGATCCATTAAGCTTGCAAATTAGTATTACAAGGACAACATTTATCTCAAATTACCAAGTATTTCTTACTGGACTCTAATAGAACACAACAAAATACTTTTTCTGTCAAACTTATAAAAGACCATTGTTGAACTCAATAATCATGATTGATCTCCCATTAACCATCACTACAGCAACTCTACGGATCCTTATTTAACTTCAAAAACCTTTTCACCAGAAAGGTAATCACACATAAGGAATGTTTTATTCAAACTCCATCAAGAAGATGAGTGATATAGAAGTAAACAAACTTCAATCATTGATACAAACATTAACGTGAGAAACTGAAATTTTCATTAATGATGTTTGCATTAGTACCTCCAAAATATAAGTATAAATTCCTTTCTCTATCTTTTACTTGACTCTTTCAAAGAATGCTCTTAGAATTTAACACTTGTTTCTTGCTCCAGAGTCAACTTTCTATAAATGCGATAGATGTATTATACTCTCATTAAATTAGGAGGCTGCTAAATCGTTTTTCTCTAACGAATTTATGAAACAATACTAACTACAATTGTCAACACAGAGAATAAACATAACCTCCACAAGATTGGCCATGAGAAAATTAAAGACAACAAAAGGAGTGAAAGATATGAACTTGTCAAGAATCCTTTAAATTAGCCAAATACCAAATCAAACCCAAGATAGCTAAATTCTCAATTGTAAAATCAGTAGAGGTCACGAATACAAAACTCACACTCTCTTGAGTTATTGATTCTCTATTCTTGGGCCAATTGAAGTGTATATCTACCTCTCCAATTGAATCTAAGAAGCATTGAGTACAAAACCTCAAATTTCCACAAGAACCTAATACCCCTATCTCTAGGCGATATCAAACTCCTAATGATTACCAATTTCTAATCCCTCAATTTCTCTCTCAAGATTACCACAGAAAAACAAACGTTGAACCCATTAGCTTGGCACTTAACTCCTAACCCCATCTTTTGAATTCATTAAAAATGAGTAACCAAACCATAAATCCAACAAAATAAATGCAAGTAATCATTCACTAGAAATTATAATCTAAAAAATCAAAAGTAAATTTAATACAAAAATAATTAGTGTTCATCTCTTCAAGAATAATTAAAGCAATAATAAAAACACACATTAACAAGGGGAAATAAAAAGAAAAGTTGAAGAAATGCTCATAGACAAGCTTTGTTCTTCATCTCCATCTTCAATTTTCACTTGGCAACCCCCAAACATCTACTCTTTCTTTTCTTTCTTGTGAGTGGATGTTCTTCTCTAGTGGTGGCTACCCATTTCTCTTCTAAAACGTTATATTTATAGGCCCCATTTTGCCCTAAAAATTGTGTCTGAAATTTGAATGTAAATCATATTCTCGACATCAATCGTTGCCTATTAAGTGTGAAAATATGTGCTTGTTGTTTACATTTTTTGGCTTTTAATGCATATCTAGTGCTTGTTAGGGGCTTGAACCGGCTCCTGTTCATTCTAGTAAACTTTCTATTTTTTTCGGGTGCCTGTTGAAGCAAAGTTCCGCAACCTGTTCAATGAGAAAACCAGTGCCTGTTAAAACTCCTAGTCGGCGCCTGTTTCTTCTTCAAGCAGTAGCCAGTCCATGGCTTTTTAAGCCATGGACTGGTTATTCTTTGTGCAAGCTTTTGTTTTTCTGCATTTTTATTTTTGTTCTTCCTCAAGCCTTTTTTATTTAATCCTACTCAAAATAATGTACAAATATGGGAATGAGTAGTTATTTAAGCACTATTTTACAACAAATAAAGTACAATTTACACAGAAAATATATACATGATGAGCACTGATCAATCCTCTTACAAACACATATGAAAATATGCTTTAACTGGTTATGTGATTGTAGTCTAGAGATTTGCATAAAATTCATGCACAAGAGAATCATTCTACTACTCCACAAATTCAATAAACTCAAGCAATCCTACACTCTACAACACTATCTTTAAATCAAACGATTTAAATTTTGTGAAATCAATTTTCTTCTCTTCCAAAAATCCTTTATCAGATACTATTTTATACTGGTCTTCACTGGCTTTGTCATAAAAGTGGTGGACTTCAGATGCATTGCAAGTCTCTTTGACTTCTTAACTACCATAGGAAGTCCTTCTTTCCAAATGTTCTTGTTTTCCTTTTTCTCGGTGTCGACTAGTCTTCAAGAATTTCCAGCTGCATGGAATCTACTCCCTTGTTAGTCTCTACAACAACTTCATCAGTGACTTGTTCTTCTTTTTCTATTGGGATTAAATCTGGTTGTATTGGAATTGAATCAAATGTAATTGTTCTTTCCTTAACTTCCACATTTATAGTAATGAGGTCTATAGACTGTTAGTCAAATGGTATATAAATAGAAATATCATTGTTAGTCATAGGTACCACAGCCCTATAGCTTGCAGTTTGGTTACCATGATAAAATAGTCTATTCCTCTCATCCATTATTCTCCTCAAAATATCAGGCTCATGACTCAATTGCAAAGCATACAAAAAATAAAGGTTCACAATTGCTATTGGAATTGTAGACATTCAGATGCAACATATGCAATGTTCTATTCAAGATAAACTGAAGGCACAATTTCTTAAGAATAGATTTACTTTTCAGCCCTAATCTTCTTAAACATTTGAATCAAAGATAGGTCTACAAATAGTTTAGGCATATCACTGTTATCAACATTCATCCTATTCTTTATCTTATTCAAAAAGAATTCAGGAATATTAAATCTAAAACCTTGACGAAACTCCATATTGTCAGGATAAAAAAATAATAAATCCTGGATTCTACCCATAACAATATTCTGACATATATTCAGAATAACATTAGAAATAAAGTGCTTAACAATGTTACCTAAAGTAGCCGTCTAAGAGACAGTCGATACAAAAATTTCAACCAGCTACTTTGCTTGTGATGAAACTTTATCTTCTTTGGCAACTATTGCTTGACAAAGATGACATAGAGGTTTCTCAACCATTGCTAAGGTTTTGATCTTCTTCTCTATTTCAGAACTATCAAGAATAAGAGTTTTGTGGGAAAAAAAAAAAAAAACGTGAACAAGAAGGGATATTATAGCTGAGTTTGAAGAAGTCATGACTGGTGTTGAAGAGATTTGATTCTTTTGATACCTTACAACATTTAAGCTTCTGATAACCATCTCACACTTTACTTGTTAAACTAAATAAGATACAAGTTTTTGTCATATCTAATTGGTACACTGCCTTTTTTTGTAGAGACTAAGTCATGTCAAGACTTCTGCATATCTACAACATATGTTTGAACATATCAGGAACAGTCCTTTTTTTTTTTTTTGTCAAAACACATAAAATAAACAACAAAAGAGAATTAGACATATACAAGTTTGATACATAATTTTCTATGTCAAAGTAAGCAAAGTCCTAATAGTTTTCGCAATTCTTCAAATTACGTAGCTTCAAGAGGTTTTGTGAAAATGTTTGCAAGTTGTTTCTGAGTCGCAATATGTTTAATCTTCATAGTTCTTTGTTCAACAAACTCACTGATGAAATGACATCAAATGTCAATATGCTTTGTTCTGCTATGTTGAATTAAATTTTTTGAGATATCAATAGCACTTGTGTTGTTACAATAAACGATTTACTCTTGTTATCTAACACCATAATCTTCCAACATTTGTTTCATCTATAACAAATAAGTACAATAGCTTCCTACAATAGTGTATTCAGCTTCTGCAGCTGACAATCATATACAATTTTGTTTCTTCCGGTACCATGACACATGATTGTTTCCTATATAAAAACAACCCCCAAAAGTACTCCTATGATTATCACAGTTTCCTACCTAATCAACATCACTATACCCAAATCTATGTTGGAATCTTTATTGAAATAAATACCGTACTCCATAATATGACAAATATATTTAAGAATTCGCTTCACAGCTTTCAAGTGTGAGTCTTTGGGACTATCTTGATTTCTTGTACAGATTCCAACACTGTAACTGATATTAGGAGGACTTCCAGTAAGGTATAGCAAGCCTCCAATCATGTTTCTGTAAAAATATTAGTCTAGCTCTTATCCTTTATCATCCATTGACAGTTTCTGAGAAACACTAATAGGCATTCTAATAGACTTTGAACCTTGCATATTGATCTTCTTAACTAAATTGTTGGCTTACTTAGTTTCAAATATAAATATCCATCCTTCATCTATTTAATCTACAATCTAAGAAAGAATATTAGTTCACTAACCATACTTATCTCAATTTCTGTTTGATAAGTTCAACAAAGTCTTTTGATGAGTGCTCATTATATCTGTATTTATTAGACATTTTGAACCAAGTTATACTAAATTTATGATCAAATGATTACCCATTTCTCCTATTTTGCCTCTTTTTTTTTTTTGCGTAGAATGCATAAATTAGATATGACTGAAAAAATATGGTGAAAATAGAGCAAGAAGTATCAAATCAGTGCCCAATATAAGGGTAAACAAGCACCGGTTCAGAATAGAGAGTTTAGGGAAACATTTTGGAAATAACAGGCGCCAGTTTAGAGGATACACAGGCGCTGATTGCATTAATTAATAGGAAAGTATTGGATAACTGAAGAGGCACCAGTTATTTCTAAAGAGTTAAGAAGCTGTAACAAGATGACTAACAGGCGTCGTTTTAGAGCGGGATTCAAGATCTTCAACAAAAAAAAAAAAAAAATATGCATTACATGCGCCGATTTGTATTGGGACAAGTTAATATATAGCAAATTTTGAGGATTTTCCAAGACCAAAATAGATCATTTGTTGTCTTGTTAAAGGATAGAACAAGAAGGGGGAGAGCAACTCTCAAGCCCTAGAACACCAAGAAAGAGCTCAACGAAGGTCCAAGCCTCCTTTGGAGAAGAGGATCTTCAAGAGAAAATTGCAAGTGGAAGAAGAAATCAACTTGTATGAGTTTATTTCTTTTCTCTTACATTTTCTTGTTGATTTTGATTGTATTTTTGTAGATTAATGATGTATTTAAATTGTTGAACCCTTATTATGTTATATTTTGACACTATTTATGTTATTTAAAAATTATTTTGGGCATTCAATCACTTATTTGTTTATTGTACATTTCTATTGTTTGGGTTTTCTTGTCCTAATAAATTAGAGAGTTAGGATTATGATGTAGAGGCTCGATTGGTAGATTTAGTTATTGGGTTTCTCTTGAATCACATCGAGAAAGAGGTTTGAGGATGAGAACTAGGTGATTGAAGAGTTGTGTGGTCGCCTTGAAATAGGGGCTTCATTTCCCCCAAATTAGATGGGTAATGAATCTTAATTCCTCTTAAAATTGATTAGTGATGTTGAGATACCCACCAATTCATAAAAGGATATAGGGCTTATAACTTAAGAAAAAATGAGTCTTATACGATATTATCCATTGGTACCTAATTTAAATTGTTAATTAGCTAATTTAGGTAGTTAAAGGATGGCTTAATTTTGGAGATTCCATTTATTGGCATTGCTTATCTCTTCCTTTCTTTGATTGGGCTTGATGATCTTAGGTGAATTCTATTGTGATAAGGTTGACCAATTCCTTTGATAGTTCGTTAATTTTTCCTAAATGAAGGGTTAACCAAATAATGAGATAATAGCATGGTAAAAGTATTTGCCACCTTATTCGAGGGAAACGATACTTACCATTAGTATTCTATGTTGCACGATGGGTATGCTTTCCCAAATATGTGATGTGTGAGAGTGATTTTTGTATCTTATATTTAAACTTAATTAATTTGTGTAAATTATTGAGACTATTTTCTATGCACAAAAATATACAGACAAGCACGCATCATCTTTCGACATCTACTTTGATGTTGAACCAAACACAATGTTATTAACATAGATTTGTACAACAATAAAGTTTACTTCTAGTTTCTAGACAAATATCGTCTTATCAACTCCTCCTCACTTACAACTGGCTCTAAATAGATAATTTGTAAGCCTTTCATACCATACTCTTGGTACTTGCTTCAAACTGTAGAGATCTTTCTTTAACATGTCCATATGATCTAGGAACTCGGGATTGACAAAACCTTTAAGTTGTTCAACAAAATGCTTCTTCCTGTAAGATTCAGCAATGAATCGGCCACGAATATTTTTCAAAATGTAATTCTATTTATACAAAAATATTTGTGGCCGATTTGTGACTAATCATTTGCGAATCGGCCATGAAAATCTTTTATCAATATATAATCACATTTTTTTTAAAAAAAAAAATTGTGGCTAATTCGTAGGTGATCAACCCCAAATCGGCTATGAATATTTTTCATAGATGATCTCCTACAAATCAACTACAAAAATTTATATAACTGAATGTTTATTTATATTTAACTATATATATAAATATATATGTATAAATATTTATAAATATATATAAATATATAAATTAAAAAATATTTTTTATATATAGATATTTAAAGAAAAATATATTTATAAATATATATTATATATATACGTATGTAAATAAATAAATATATATACACACACATGCATATATCGATACATACATACATGTGTGTGTGTGTGTGTGTGTGTGTGTGTATAAAAATCATTTAATAAAAATAATAACATAATTTACCGTATCTAAACTTATATAAATGTATAAAATACTTTTATTATATTGAATAATATGGTTTCAAAGTAAATTTAATATGATCATTATATTTTGTTATAAAATTAATATTTAAAAAAAAATACAAGAATGTTGGGAATAGTTTAAATGAAAAAAAAAAAAGATATGTCCAAACAATTGACTTGGCCTAGTGGTTGAGTCCCAACCTCTCATAAGAGAGGTCTTAGGTTTGGCTCTTAAGGGAATCAAAATTTCCCAATTAATTGGAGGGTTGCAATTAGATATACTTGGTCCATGAAGTGAGTTGAGATCCACGGAGGTGATGATGCCATGATCAGGTGTTCTTGGTCCATGAAATCATTGTTGGTTGTTTTTTAATTAAACAAAATTTTATTTATTGAAATTGTATCAGCCAGGAAATTTTAACATTAGCCACAAAATTTATTATGGTTGATCACCTACAAAAATTAATTTCGTAGTTGATTAACTGACAACGAAAATATTAGACACAATATATATATTTTTTAATTGTTTTGTGGTTGCTTTGGTAGATTTGAATTTTTAAAATTGGAATTTGAAATATAAATTTTGAATTTGAAAATTGAATTAATTATAATTTATTTTATATGTTATATTTTATTATAATTTGGATAAAATAAAAATAAATTATTATTATTATTATTTGAATATTTAATATATTCAAATTTTATATTTAAATAACTTTTATTTCAATTAAAATTTATAACAGAATTTTACTATATTTTAATCAGGTAAGTAATAATAAAAATATATTATCAGACGCACTAAAATAATTAAGTACTTAATATTATCCATTACATATTTACTTAATTAATTCTAAATAATTAATTGAGTGATCAAACGGTCCCTAATCCACTATCAAATTCAAAATCTACACCTCAAACAATAATTACTCTATTATTAAAACAAGTTGTTATGACAAATGCAACTTATGAGATATTAACTTTATTATTAGGGTTAATAATTTGGAAAAGACAAATTTTCATAAATCATCCTTTATCTATTTTACTTATTACACGACAGTCCTAACCCTTTTTTTTTTTTCAATTTTTATGATTCTCAATCTATATATTTCCTTTTTCCAAAATCCCAACTGCCCATTACGTGGCAGAACCCGGGAATGCTCCATGTGTCTTGCACGTGGGCCTATTAGTGAAGGGTAAAGTCAGCAAAACACTTACATTAACCCGAACTGAATGGTGACCAGAACCAAGCACAAGTTGAATAGCACCAAAATAAGTCTTCCCCTTCCTTATTCCATTCACAATTGGAAGAACAAAGCTTTGGAGTAGAGAAGTCTCGTAATGTTTTCCTCTGATGTAATGGCAGCAACTGGACGAGTTTACTTATGTGAAAGGCTACTAAAATTTAGACTTCTTGGACTAATACAAACCCAACAAGAAGATTTATGGGTCTTACAAAATTATAAAATTATGATATTATTCTTCTCCCTAATTTGTATCTTCTTCTATATATTCATAGGAATAGGAATGTGTACTCAATACAGGAAGATGGAGGATGTGGGTTTTTCCGATGGTTTGACCCTCCTATGTTTGAGAAAAGCATGAACATCATCCCTGGATTGCTATGGAGGATGAAAAGTATTGAGGATGAAAATCAAATTTTGAAGAAATGACTTAGGAGATGTCAAATTCATATTTGAAGTTGTTGGTGTTAGTGTTATGACCTAGAGGTAATCACATGCATTCTGTATATTGTGCATTATTAAATAAAATAAGGCATTATTTATCTTTCAATTTGTTTTATTTATACTTTCGTGTAAAATAATTGTTAGATAAAGTTCCAAGTGAAACATTATGTTAAAGAAATCATGATAGAGATAATGATGTGAGGTTCCTACTACACTGGATAGTGTTCGTACTTAAATTTTTCGTAGTCATAGTATTAATGAGATATGACATCATTAATGCGTTAAGATTAGCAAATATTATACTTCCTAATTTGATCAGGCAGTGGTTCTTATAGGGGCTAAATCAGTCATATTTTTTCTAGTTATTTGAGGCTCTTTTGTGATGTATTTTGTTAAATAACTAGTCATATTTCTTCATATTTGAGATTTTACCCTTGGAAAGGTATTTTGTTCATCATTTCAAATTTTTGGGATAAAATATTAAAATGAAGTAAAAACATCGCAAAATAGAACCCAGGCGGCGCCGGACAGGGCATAGGAACTGGTGCCGGCCATATGCTGATTACACGAACTTTGAGGCGACGAAAAATTGTTAAAACAGATCAGAACAAAACCAAGGCAGTGCCGGCTGCATTTTGGACTACATGGTGTTGAAATCAAGAAAAAATCGACGAACAACAGAACAAACAGAACACAACTGGCGCCGGCTCTAGCAGCCAAGGCGGCACCGGCTGTGCTCTGAAGAAAAAACGGAGCTTTGATTTTTGCACGCGATTTTTGGTAATCTGTAGAATTTTAGTATCTTCCTACTTCTACTCAGCCAAGAACCTTACACCAATAAGTTTAGGCACTTCCTAAGCCTATAAATAGATGGAAAATATAAGGGAAAAGGGGAGAATTCATTGATTATCACAGAAAATCACTCGAATCAAAGGAGGAATTCTTCAATTCAAGGAGGATTGTACAAGAAAGTCTTCAAAGGAAGAAGAAGGAAGCTTGTCTATTAGTGCTTTCTTTTACTTTGTTTTCTTTTTCTTGACAATGATATGTTAATCGTTTTATTGTAATTCAACATTGTTTAGATATTCATGATTTTTAGAGTTATTTGATCTTTTGATTAATTGATTGTTCTTCTTGGTATTTAATTACTTGTGCTTATTACGAGATTAATTTGTTGGTTCTTCCCATTAATTCGCTGAGACCAAAGGGGTTAGTGGTGGTTTCAATGTATTAATTTCATATTTGTTGTCTATTAACTCGTTGAGACTAAGGGGGTTAATTGATAAGGACTAGGTAATTAAAGGTTAATTGATATTTGCTGGGACTAAGGATTCATTGGTTAATTTCATATTTTAAATTCGCCAAGACCAAGGGAATTTAATTAAGGATTGTGCTTAATGCATCTTTTGGATGAGTTAGTTGAGATGAGACCAAGTGATTCTAATTTATCTAGAAGATAGTGATTTCATGGATTGGGAAAGAAGTGAGTCTACTTTAATCCTTTATGATGCCAAGAGAATAATTAGTTATGATAATGATTTGGTACTTTAAGATCATGATTGTCTAAATAATGGTTTGAGTTACCTACTTCTCCATCCTTGACATGTATATATTTTTATTTTTATTTTTTATTTTATTTTATTTCTTTTTCACTTTATTGAGTCAGTTAAACAATGAAAAAAAATGATTAATGTATACTTGTTTCTTGAGGATCGACACTCGTTTGAACCCTATGCTATGTTAATGATGAGTACGCTTGGTCATATGTGTAATTTGGAGTTAACGTTTTAATGTAAACTTGATTGGGAATGTGCTTAGTTTTTACGTGATTTTTATACCCAAATCAAATAACACATCAAGTTTTTGGCGCCGTTGCCGGGGAATAATATCATGAAAGCTTAGATTTTGTTGATTTAACCATGTAAATATATAAATATGTACAATTGTTCTTTCCGCAAAAAGGTGCTATCTTTTGCATTTTGTGTATATGTGTATACCATTGAAACCTAACCTACTAACTTTGACTATGTCCTCTTGACTAACTTAGTAAGCTTTTAATTTTGTTTAATCATGAATTCTGTTATCTAATTTGCTTCTTGTTTGTTTAGGTGTTATCCTTGGTACATGACCCGAAAATCCAAATGCGAGATAGTTGATTTTGACCCTAAAATCGAAAGGACATTATCAAAGATCCGCCGGACAATCCAAAGGAACTTGATCGTCGAAATGGATGGTACTCAAAATAACAATGCTAGGGATAGGCGGGTTATGGATGACTTTGTGAAACTTACAATCTTGGGCACAGGCTCGAGTATTACTAGGCCTAGGGTGGATGTAAATAACTTTGAAAAAAAGCCCAACATTTTCCAAATGGTTCAAAACATGGTTCAATTTGATGGGTTACCGGAAGAAGATCCCAATGCTCATTTAGCTAGTTTCCTTGAGATTTGTGATACTTTTAAGATGAATGGCGTTTCTGAGGATGCCATAAAGTTAAGAATTTTTCCTTTTTCTTTGAGGGATAGAGCCAAATCTTGATTAAAGTCTTTACCTACAGGTTCTATCACTACTTGAAATGCCCTAGTTGAAAAATTTCTGGCCAAATATTTTTCTCCAGCTAGGACAGCCAAACTTAGGAACAAGATATTTGCCTTCCAACAATTAGATTCTGAGCCATTGTATGAAAGTTGGGAGAGATTCAAGGAGATGTTGAGAAAATGTCCGCACCACGGATTTGAGCTATGAATGCAGATGCTCATCTTTTTTAATGGCCTCACGTTCGTAACCCGTCAAGTAGTGGACTCTTCTGCAGGGGGTTCCATCAATCATAAGACCCCGAAACAGGTATTCGATCTTATTGAAAATTTGGCTTCTAATAACCATTATTGGGGAAGTACAAGATCTAGAGCTCATGTGCAAGGAGTACACAAAGTGGATGTTGTGGTAGCATTAGAAGCCAAGGTAGACGCCTTAACTCAAAAGATGGAACAAATGGTGATGCCTCAAGGCCAAGTATTGAACGTAAGTTGTGATTTCTGTGAAGAGGGACACCCCAATCATGAATGTCAGAACATGGGGTCACTCCAAGAAACCCCGGAACAAGCGGCCTTTGCAGGTAATTTCTAGCCAGGTAACAACCCTTATAGCTCTACCTATAATCCTGGTTGGAGAAATCACCCTAATTTCTCTTGGAGCAATAGAAATCAACCTAGGCAGGGCTCTTTAAATTTTGGAGGAAATCAAATGAGTCAAAACCCCATGAACAATACTCAGCACCTTCAAAGCCACCATTGAAAGAGTTGATTGGCTAATTAGTAAGTACAATGGAGACTAAGTTCCAAGGGGTCGATGTTACAATAAGGAACCTAGAGGCCTCCATGCGCAACTTGGAAAACCAAATTAGTCAACTAGCTAAAATCTTGGGAGATCGTCAAGCTGGGACATTGCCAAGAAACACTGAGGAAAATCCACAGGACCAAAGCTGTGGAAAGCATTGAAGCCATTTTTTGTTTACTTTACTTTCAATTTTGTGATTGAAACAATTTGTACTTCTGTCATTTTGGTTGATTGTTTTTCATGAATTACAGTGCATTGTCATCATTATTGTGTGTTTCTCATTTTTATGAATTGAAAAAAAAATAATATAGGAGAACTGGACAGAATGCAGCCGGCGCTGGCTCAGTCTAGGACCGGCACCGGTTCCTATCGGGTAAGGCGCACATATAGGCCATTTTGGCCACTTTTTCTTCAAAATCTCCCAACTCCCTCTCAAATTCTCTCTAATCCACCCCGGCTTCACACCCTCAACTTTCTAAAATTTGATTTTTCACCTCTTAATTACTTCTATAACATCTATTTACCTCTCTTTTGTTGATCTTACGGGGCAAAAATCTCAAAATCTTCCATTTTTCATAACAACATCACCTTCAATCCACAAGCAAAGGGCTTGGATTTCTGCAAAAATCTTATATTTTTTTCTTGCCCATGTATACACTAGCACAAAGGTATGATTTTTATTCACTTCCCACGGTTAAAATGGTGTAGGTGACTTTTTCTAATTTTAGGGACACTTTTAGCCGAAAATTGGGATTATGTATGCTATCTTGAATTGTGCATTACTCCTTGAGCTTCATGAGTTTGACTAGATTAGGAGTTAATGGTTCTTTGATACTTGATTCATGCACATGATCATTAGGGGCTTCATGCATATAGCTAAGGTTAGAATTGTGGCTATTTGTGATGGTTGAATAGTTGCCATATCTGGAACTTGAATTATTTTTCACGTAATGCCATGATAATACCTTCATTCACATGATCATGTATATTTAAATGCATTGGGGATATTCAACATGTTTACGCTTTACAGTGAACTTTACATGTATTGTTGCAGGTTGTGTTGAATTGATTAGTTGGGATTGAATTGATTGTTGGTTGAAGTGTGATATACATTGAAGGAGTTTGGGTTTTGTGGTTGTGAGATTTGTTGAGGGCTGAGTGAGAGTTGAGGATTGTGTTTCCAAAGGGAAGTTGCATCCCGTGTTAAGTCTTTAAGCTCAATTGTTCTATCCTCTTATTTTTACCACTCCTTACTTGATAACATGTCTAGAGCACGGGGTCATTCCTCTAAAAGGGTGAGAGCTTCCTCTTCCTAAATCCCTTCATCCGTCGATCATTTGTTCCTTAGACCAACTAAGTTTATTGATCCATTTTGTGAGGAATGATACAATAGGAAAGCCTCCAATAAACTTATTGTTGAGCGTACTTTCCCACCTACCCTATATCGTGCACTCAAATTAGGAATGATGTTTAGAAGGCTAGGATGGGGTTCGATAGTACAGCTTAAAGGGAAGTATTGTCCAGTGCTCATTAAGGAATTCTATGCTAATATGGTTGACAAGGGTAATAAACACCTTCCCCATATTGAAATGAGAGTGAAAGGAATCCCCATTGTCATCACCCAAAATCAATTAGCTAATCTCCTCCAGGTGTTTGACGATGATTCTTGGCAAGGTATAAACGTGAACAATCAAAAAATTCTTTCTGACCCAAATTGGGATGCCAGCGGGACTAGAGTCACACTAGGGTTGTATAAGCATAATGCTTTTCAAGCTAATAGTTTTTATTCGAATAATGATATTGCTGCCAACTTTAGAGCTCTAGTCTATATGTTTGGGTTCAATGTTGTACCCCGTGCTAGTGGTTTTAATAAGACTCGACTTATTGACACTTATATTTTGCATCGAATGGTGAACACATTGCCTATCCCTCTTGCACCATTGATCATCGAATCCATTAGGGATGTGGTTCATCACCGTCTCTCTACAAAAGCCTTCGTTTTCCCCCTGGTTATAATGAAAATTTTGAAGAACTTTGGTGTTAGTCTTGAGAGAGAACTGATGGAGGCTACCACTAAGGACGATATGGTAACGGAACAAACTCTAATGAGTTGTAGGTACAAGTACAGTCAGGAGTTGAAAAAGTGGCTAACCCCATATGAGGTCAGGCATCCTGGTTAGATAAGGCCACCCACCATAGAGTAGGAGCACCCCCTACCACTGGCACGTGCACGCGCTAACAGTTCTCAGTCCTAACCCCGGACTGACATTGAGGCTACCGTGCTAGGATAGCTAGCCCAGCAAACGAAGATGCTCCTACGCTTGCAGGGTACTATGGATGACATGGCGAGACGGCAAGCTACTATGGAGCAGCAATTAGCTGAATGGAGGTAGCATTCTTCCTGGCAACATGGTGGTAAGGGAACTTCCACACTGGCTGATGATGATGAAGATAATGATGATGAGGAGGACTGATGATGATTGTCCACATTTTCCCGATCACTCTTGTTTTTCCTTTCTCTTTTAATGTTTTTTTTTTAATTAGTTTTTGCTTTTGTTTTTCTGTACTATTTTCTTTCTTTTGTTTTTTATTTATTTTCGTTTCTAGTTTTTATACTTTGGTGTGCTCTTTTGTATTTTTCTTTTTAGGTACTTTGCCAATGCCTCGTTCTATAAGAATTCAGCTTTTGTACAGCACATTGCACAATAAATGGAAGTATTGTCCTTCTTTTCTCTTCTCCTTTATATTTTTGGTCCCATGGCATGGATTATTCCTTGTTATATTTATTTGGCCATTGAGAACAATGTCCAGCTTAAGTGTGGGGGAGTGATTTGATTGAAATTCTTCTATGCATATACTTTATCCTTCTTGAAAAAAAAAAAAAATTGAGCAAAAATTTTTAAAATTTTTTTCTAATTTTCTTTGAGATTTCAAGCTGTATTTTTAATGCATGTCTTTATGATGGAATATAGAGTATATGTTCTAGATTATTTATGGCTTACGCATGACTTTTTGCACGTACTTGGACGAAGTAGTTCTTAATCAAATGTTTTGCATTGTTCTTAAACCTGTTTTTCTACTAAAATTCTTGGAGCATTCTAGAACTTACTTGAATACCTCTCAAGGCAAAATAAGAAAGACAGTCATGATTTAACTTAGGGATGTTGGTAATATGCCTTCTTTGGATAGTTTGAGCTTTTTATGCCTACCTATTTTTATATTATCCCTAGTGCCTATTTTGAGCCTAAATTGTTGATTTCTTTCTTTAAAACCCATTATCATACCTTGTCCATTGCTTGTTTTTGAGAGTTTGAATAATTTTCAAAATCTTTATGCTCTTGATGGATAAAAGTATATGTAGGAGCATGTTGAGGAAGAATACTTGGAGAAAGATCATGACTCACTACTTTCAGTCATGTATCAATAGTTGTGTTGAGCTGGAAAAAGAAAAGAAAGAAAAGAAAGAGAAGAAAGAGAAAGAAAAGGAAGATCACGAGAAGAATGGTGATTGAGCTGTAAAAGTTGAGTTCATATCAAATTCTAGACACCATTGCTGAAACTATGAGTGATCTTGTGAAAAATAGAGAAGAATTGATGAAGGAAGTGAAAAGATAAGAAAAGAAACGAAAAAAAGAAAAAAATGCGAGATTTGCTTGAGTTGAGCTGTAATTGCTAAATAAGGTTATGATTTTGATTGATGTTTGGAATAGGAGAGTAAGAAGAGATTGGATATCATTGATACATTTTGTTTATCCGTTTCTTGCGAACTCTCAACTTCTTTGATATTTGATTCTCCTATATCCTTCGTTTGATGAGCTACATTACAAGCCTTTAGCCTTACATTACAAGCTTAAAAGTCCTACTTGACCTAAGTAGAATCATGATATGTCTCGGATTAGTGGAGAGAGTGTATGAAAAGTAAGTTTATGGAATGCATATTCTTTTTTAGCTAAATTCTTTCTAATGGTTTGAGAATATTGTTAAATATTGAGATGGTTCTACTAAGTCATTATTCACCTACACAAGTCTTGCATTTGTTGTAAAAGATGTAGTAGCATGTGTTTTATGTTCTTGAATGAAGAAAGCATTGAAGATATTATTTTGAAATTGATTGAGTTAAACCTTGTGTTTTCCTACTTATCTTTGATACTTTGCTTGAGGACAAGCAAAGAGCTAAGTGTGGGGGAATATGATAGGGGCTAAATTAGTCATGTTTTTCCTAGTTATTTGAGGCTCTTTTGTGATACATTTTGTTCAATAACTAGTCATATTCCTTTATTTTTGAGATTTTACCCTTGAAAAGGTATTTTGTTCATTATTTCATATTTTTGGGATAAAATGAAGCAAAAACATAGCAAAACAGAACCCAGGAGGCGCTGGATAAGGCATAGGAACCCGTGCCGGCCATATGCTGATTACACGAACTTCGAAGCGATGAAAAATTGTTGAAACAGACCGAAACAGAACCAAGGCGGCGCTCTAGTAGCTAAGGCGGCGCCGGCTGCATTTTGAACTACATGGTGCTGAAATCAAGAAAAAATCGGCAAACAGTGAAAGAAACAGAACACAACCGGCGTCGGCAGTGCTCTGAGAAAAAGACGGAGCTTTGATTTTTGCAAGCGATTTTTGGTAATCTGTGAAATTTTAGTATCTTCCTACTTCTACTCGGCCAAGAACCATACCCCAATGAGTTTAGGCACTTCCTAAGCCTATAAATAGATGGAAAACACAAGGAAAAAGGGGAGAATTCATTGATTATCACAGAAAATCACTCGAATCAAAGGAGAAATTCTTCAATTCAAGAAGGATTGTACAAGAAAGTCTTCAAAGGAAGAAGAAGGAAGCTTGTCTATTAGTGCTTTCTTTTACTTTGTTTTCCTTTTCTTGACAATGATATGTTAATTTTTTTATTGTAATTCGACGTTGTTTAGATATTCATGATTTTTAGAGTTATTTGATCTTTTGATTAATTGATTGTTCTTCTTGTTATTTAATTACTTGTGCTTATTACGGGATTAATTTGTTGGTTCTTCCCATTAATTCGCTGAGACCAAAGGGGTTAGTGGTGGTTTCAATGTATTAATTCCATATTTGTTGTCTATTAACTCGCCGAGACCAAGGTGGTTAATTGATGAAGACTAGGTAATTAAAGGTTAATTGATGTTTGCCGGTACCAAGGGTTCATTGGTTAATTTCATGTTTTAAATTCGCCGAGACCAAGGGAATTTAATCAATGATTGTGTTTAATGCATCTTTTGGATGAGTTAGTTGAGACGAGACTAAGTGATTCTAATTTATCTAGAAGGTAGTGATTTCATGGATTAGGAAAGAAGTGAGTCTACTTTAATCCTTCATGATGCCAAGAGAATAATTAGTTATGATAATGATTGGGTACTTTAAGATCATGATTGTCTAAATAATGATTTGAGTTACATACTTATCCATTCTTGACATGTATATATTTTTATTTTTATTTTCTTTTGTTTTATTTTATTTATTTTTCACTTTATTGAGTCGGTTAAACAATGAAAAAAAAGTGATTAATGTATACTTGTTCCTTAAGGATCGACACTCGTTTGAACCCTATGCTAGGTTAATGATGAGTACGCTTGCTCATATGTGTAATTTAGGGTTAACATTTTAATGTAAACTTGATTGGGAATGTGCTTAGTTTTTATGTGATTTTTATACCCAAATCAAATAACACATCAGGTTCTCACATCTGTTAGTATTGTGATACTCAAAGTTTACAACTGGATACTTGTTACTTGAACAAGTACATTGGATGACCTGACTATGAGATATTCACATAGATAACTATTTAGTGCCAATGATAGAATCTTATTATAGCAGATGTGTAAGTATCCGTAAACTTGAGATCTCCAAGGTGCTTTATTTGCTAGTGTTGGACTTTGATTCCAATCTCTGGAGTCCTGACAAGACCGCCTATAGGATGGATATTGGGTACAACATAAAGCAAATGAAAGTAGTTGAGAGAATCAATAAAGGATTCACCACTCTTAGTAGTAGGAGCAAATATCTCACGGCCACTTGTAGGAATCACTACTCGAGAAGTTCTTGGCCAAGGCGATTGTATATTGGAAATGGTTCCAATTGATACAATGTTGAGTAGTGGATTTCGGAAACAAGTACCAAAATATTCGGCTAGAATTAATTTATTATTCTGGAAGAAGTTGGTACTAATTCTATACTCTAAACCAAATGAAATATTGTATGGTGAAAGGAGTTTATTACACTGTTATTTGCTATTGAAAGGTTCATATCAAACCACTTAACTTTCTTGACTTTTGGGTGATCATAATGTGTTGCTAGATACCGCTCATGATCTGCTGAATATGGATTTATTAATTAGAGAATTAATAAATCAATCCTTATGAGAATTAATAAGTTAATTCTAAAATTAGTAAGAAATATTAATCTTAAAGATGTTTAGATTAATTCTTATTTTACTACCAATAGATCGAAAAACCTAATAGGTCACACACAATAGAGAATTGTGTACTCATATTATTATTTCATAACATTATTAGGTTGATTGTGAAAAAAAGAAGTTGTTGTGTTCAAATTATAATCAGTTATAATTTTTGGGCTACATTTTAATGAACTAAAGTCATAATAAAAATTGGTAATAAAGAATTCATATGCAATATGGATTGTGTTGGCCAAAATAAAACGGACGAAATATATATATGATATATAGAGTCCGTGAGAATTATGATTTGAGAAATATGCAGAAGTTTTTTTTTTTTTTTTTAGAAAATTGAGAGCCCTCTCTGTACAACATCATCTTCTTCTGAACAACAAATACCCTAGCCGCCAAGAATTTTGCTAGCACAAAAATTTCGGTGTTTTTCTTGAGCACCATTCTCATGTGGATTATGTTATAGACAATCCTATACTTAGATTGTGGTGTTTTGATGGAACAAAGGATAAAGCATTCTTGCGTTTGCTGGATCGCGCCTCAAAGAACACAAATTGAAGAAGAAAATTTTTGTTTCATAGAGGCTTTACCTAAGGTAATCCTCTCTTCCTGTTTTGATTTCGTTAATACATATACGTGATCGCCGGTATGGAATTCTTGTTTTTTCACTGTGCAACTTTGTTCTTGCGTGAAGAATTCCTAATAGTGGTATCAGAGCCACCGTTTATGCCTTAATGGGTTGTGTTTTGGCCATAAAATTCGTTTTGTCATTGCCTCTGTGTCCGCTGTGAAAATCGTTTTCACGAGAGTTGTCTGTGAAGAAAAAATAATTGATTCTGTGGACTTTGGTTACACGAACATATTTCTGTAAAAGTTACAGGAATCAAGAATTAATGTGTTAGTTCTTGCAGAAAGAAAAAATATGTTTTCCCGGACGTGTAGTCTCTGTAACTAAAAAACAAGGACATTGTTTTCCTGAAAAATATTATGATTCCGGAACAAATTTTGATTTGTTCTGTTTTATTTTAATGAATCAGTTTATAAAACAAAAAAGGAAAAAAAATTCAGAATCAATCAGAGAATAATTCTCTGAAATTGTCTCAAAACTTGTAGGTTTTTTTTCCCTAGAAATCGTTTTTGGGGAAGACGAAGAAGATTAAAAAAAAGTTTTTTTTTTTTTTTTGCCCCAAGCCGTGGCTTGAGGCACAATTGATCCCAAGCCACAGCTCACATGGGATAGGCTCCCAAGATGCACGGCTCTCATGTTTTCTTTGTACAATCATGGGGAGGATGGATGCAATTCCTTTTGTTAATATAATTTTTTTTTTTCCTTTTCTTTGTTTAGTCAAAGCCTCCAGTTTTGTCTACTTGCTTGGCCCATGGATGATCTTGTTATTTCTCACTTGGCACCCAAATCTTCCCAAAGTTAGCATTTTGGGACTAATATAATTTTTCCAAAAAATTTGTTTGGAAAATAATATATTTTCTAAAATATTGATTTTAGATTATATATTATTTTAATTCCTAATATATGATTTTAGTAATAAATATGTTTTCTAAAATTATGATTTTAGATTATATATTATTTTAATTCCTAAAATATGGTTTTAGTAATTAATATGTTTTCTGAAATAATGATTTTAGATTATATATTATTTTATTTTAATTCCAAAAATATGTTTTTTAGCAATTTATATATCTTCTAAAATAGTGATTTTAGAATTTATTCTATTTTTCAAAATAATGATTTTGGAATTAATTTTAGGAATCAATATATGTTCTAAAATATTGATTTTAGAATTTATTTCATTATTCCAAAATAGTGATTTTGGAATTATTTGCTATGTTTAATTTTATTTTGAGTATAAAATTAGTATGGTGGTTTGGTTATGGACTCTGTACCCAATTAAATTGTTCATGCATTTTATTGCTTTAGTTTTGAATTAAATAGAGCCTGCGAGTCCTGCCTTCTCTATTTTCTTGTGTAAATCTCTTTTCTTATCTAAACTCCCATCGAATATAATTTGAGGTTTTTTAATTAGGATTTTATGTAATTATATTATATAGTTTAGATATAATAGAATTTATTACAAGTTCAAGAGAAAATGATCAAGACCAAAAGGAGGATGACAAGATTTTCTCCCTATATCATGTATGAACACTTAGGATTAGCCAAATTAATTTCCTTTGCGACTCAAAGAAATTAATATAGTAAAGTTCATAACTAAACCACCTTATTATTATGCAATATATGGATATGATGATATTATGCATGCTATGTAAGACACAAATATCACAAATTTCTCAATCAAAATTAAATCTAATGCCTTCCATTAATATACTAAGAACAAGAGTCATTTTTTGAGACCAAGTTGTTGGGCTAACCCAAACCTGCTTGACATTAGGTATGTTCAAGTTATAAAATTTTAAATTCCTGATTGATGGGTTGGGTTTAACTAATTTTCTTTATGACTGAGTTAGCCTTAATTTTCTTATCCTGGTTGGGCTAACTCAGGCATAAAAAAAATTAGAGGCAAGATTGGGTTAGCTTAAAATCTTTAAGATTAAAAGATGTTAATCACCTAATGATCCGGTAATTACATACAATGTAATTGGTATTGGATACCTACCATTGAACTTAAGGTTGGTTTAATGGGCAAAACGAAGGTCAATCTTGAGGAATTTGGATATTAGTCCACTAGAAAAGCTTTCAACGGACTTCCCGAATCAATAGTGGGGGCTATTGGTTTGAGTAAAATAGTGGAACAACAATGCGATTAATTAAAAACCTAATTATCTATATTACATGTGCAGATACAGTTAACTAATTTTCTCTATCTTTACATTTAGGTCATCTGCATCACATCGACCAACCTAAACCTGTGTAGCGTCTTGGAAACCAATAAATTGACTAAAACAAACTTTCTCAACTAGTATAGGAACTTGAGAATTGTTCTCAAGTCCAAAAAGTTGCTCTACTTGTTAGAGACTCCTATTTTGCCACCACCAGCTCAAGATGCTCATACTGATGAGCATACTGTCCACAAGAAGCATAAAGAGGACAGTGACATGTCATCCTATGTGATGTTGGCATCAATGACCCCTGAGCTACAAAAATAATATGAGCATATGGATGCTTACTTGATTATCTTGCATCTTCGAGAACTGTTTGATGCCTAAACTAGGACGAAAAAATTTGAGATATCGAAATAATTGTTCCATTCAAAGATGGTTGAGGGTACTTTTGTGGCCACTCATAAGCTAAAGATGTTGGGCTTAATTGAAAAGCTCGAATCTCTTAGTTTTGTGATGGACAATGAATTAAGTATCGACTTAATTCTGCAATCTTCACCAAGTAGTTTTTCACAATTTGTAATTAACTACCAGATGAATATGATTGAGTCCACTATATCCGAGTTGGTCAAATTACTCAAAACTGCGGAGTCCTCCATGAAGAAGGAATCCAATACAGTTATGTTAGTAGAATCTTCCTCTTCTAGGAAAAAGGTTCCTAAGAAAAAGAAGAATGCTTCTACAAAGTCCAAAGGTGGTGTGAAAAAGAAGGAGGCAGCCACCAAAGGCTCATGCCATCATTGTGGAAAAATGAGCCATTAGAGGCACAACTACAAAGCCTACTTGGAGATCGTCAAGGAAAAAGAAGCAGAAGGAGAAACTTACGGACACTTCTACTTCTACTCCTGGTATGTTTATGATTGAGGTTAATACTACCTTTAGGAATGACATATTAGTATTAGAAATCGAATATGGATTTCATTTGTGCAATAACTTGCAGGGACTAAAGGACAGTAGAAGGCTTAAGAAGGGCGACGTGGACCTACGTACTGCAAATGGAGCAAAGGTTGCTGCACTTGCTGTGGGGACTTACGAGCTACACCTACTTTTAGGATTAGTTTTATAACTACAAAACTATTATTTTGTACTAGTTTTATTGAAAAACATTATTATGTGGATTTTATTTAATTTTTAAGAATAAATATTGTTATTTTTCATTGAATGTTATTCATTATGGTTCCGCAACTTTGGTTAATGGTTTATATGTTCTAGATATGGATAATCCAATCCCCAATATAAATAATAAGAAACCAATGATAGATAATTCAACCTTATCTTATTTATGGCATTGGCATTTAGGCCATATAAATGAGAATTGCATTTTTAAATTACACAAGTTAGGTGACTTAGGGTCATTTGATTATAAATCATATAGTATATAAGAATCTTGTTTACTTGGTAAAATGACTAAAACTCCTTTTTCTGGAAAATGAGAAAGGGCCAAAGAGTCATTAACACTTATACATTTTGATGTATGTGGCCCAATGTCAATATAATTAAGAAGAGGTTATCACTACTTCATAACTTTCATCGATGATTATTCATGATATGGGTATTTGTATTTAATGAAATATAAATCTAAAGCTTTTGAAAAGTTCAAAGACTTCAAGAAGGAAATAGAGAAATAACTTAGGAAAAGTATTAAGACTCTAAAATCTAATCGAGGAGGTAAATACTTAAGCCAAAAGTTTCAACGTTATCTTAGACATAATGGGATATTATTTCAATGGACTCCACCACATACACCTCAACATAATGGTGTATCTGAGAGAAGGAATCGAACCCTTCTGGATATGGTACGGACCATAATGGCTTCTATAAACTTACCAAAATTATTTTGGGAGTATGCACTAGAGTCTCCTGTTTATATTCTAAACAGAGTTCTATAAAAAATGGTTGATACTACCCCATTTGAGATGTTCTTTGGTAAGAAACCAAAGTTATCTCACTTGAGAGTATGGGGTTGCCCTGCTTTTATCAAAAGGCCAAAGTCAGACAAACTTGATAGTAAGTCTGACAAGTGTTTTTTTGTGGGTTATTCGAAAGAATCTTTTTGATACTACTTCTATCTCTCTCCCAAATACAAGGTGTTTGTTTGGAAACATACTGTCTTCTTAGAGAAAGAGCACATGTTTAAAGGGGACAGTGCGAGTAAAATTGAACTTCATGAAGTTTAAGAAGAACAATGAAACAAGGATCAACCGTCTGATCTCAAATCTATTGAGAGAATAGGTGAACCTTCAACTACACAAGAATCTCGTAGGTTGAGTAGGATACTTGTGTTACTTGAAAGATATGAATTTTTCACTACTAACCACAATGACATATTGCTCATAGATGATGATAAGCCTTACTACTTACAAGAAAGTTCTGAACAGTTTAGAATATAATAAATGGCTTGAAACCATAAAGTCAGAGATAGATTCTATGTATGACAACCAAGAATATACTCTGGTTGATCCACCCAAAGGAATTAAACCTATTGGGTACAAATAGATTTTCAAGAAGAAAACTGACATGGATGGTAACGTAGTTACCTATGAAGCATGACTAGTGGCTAAGGGTTATCGTCAACAATATGATATTAACTATGACAAAACCTTCTTACCAGTTACTACGCTGAAATCCATCAGAAAACTCCTATCCATTGTAACTCACTATGATTATGAGATCTAGCAAATGGATGTGAAAACAACTTTCCTAAATGGAAACCTGACTGAGGAGGTGTATATGACACAACCTGAGGGTTTCACATCCAATGATAGCACAAAAGTGTGCAAGCTGCAAACGTCCATTTATGGACTTAAGCAAGCTTCTAGGAGTTGGAACTTCCATTTTGATAAAAAAATCAAAGAGTTTGTTTCATTCAAAATGTGGACGAACCTTGTGCATATAAGAAGGTTAGTAGAAGTGCAATAGTTTTCCTGTTACTTTATGTAGATGACATATTATTAATAGAAAATGATATACATATCCTTCAATCAGTAAAGGATTGGTTATCCAAGAAATTCTCCATGAAAGAACTTGGACAAGCAACTTATATTCTTGGAATTAGGATCTATAGAGATAGGTTAAAAAGGTTGCTAGGTCTTTCACAGTCTACAGATATAGACAAAGTATTAAAGAGGTTTAGCATAGATTAATCTAAAAGAGGATTCTTACCCATGTCCCATGAGATAAACCTTTTAAAGTCGATGTCTCCAAAGACACAAGTTGAAAGGGATCACATGAGTATGATCTCATATGCTTTTACAATTGGATCCATCATGTATGATATGATATGTATAAGGCCCGATGTATCCTGTGCTATTAATTTGACGAGCAGATACTAATTTAACCTTGGTAAGAGTCTTTGGGCAGCTGTGAAGAATATCCTTAAGTACTTGTAAAGGATTAAGGATGTATTCTTGGTATATTGAGGAGATGATTTGAAAATAAATAGGTATACTAATGCCAGTTTTCAATCTGATAAAAATGATTTCAAATCACAGTCTGGTTACATGTTTATGTTGTGTAGAGGGGCAATAAGTTAGAAGAGTTCCAAACACGTTACTATTGCTGACTCAACGACTGAAGTTGAGTACATAACCACTTCTGAAGCAGCTAAAGAAGCAGTTTGGATCAAAAAGTTTGTGACAAAGCTTGGAGTGGTTCCCAGTGTTGCTGAACCAATATCTCTATATTGTGACAACAATGGAGCTATTGTACAAGCAAAAGAGCCAAGGTCTCACCAGCGATCCAAGCATATACTTAGCCATTTTCATTTGATTAGGAAAATCATAGATAGACAAGATGTGAAGATAGAGAGAGTTCCCATAGATGAGAAGATAGCTGACCTACTTACAAAAGCACTATCCCAAAAGAAACATGATAGATATGTTGAGTCAATCAGTATTAGATACATGAATGATTGGCTCTAATGCAAGTAGGAGTTTATTATTGTTATGCTCTAGAGGCAATCACATGCATTCTGTATATTGTGCATTATTAAATAAAATATAGCATTCTTTATCTTTCAGTTTATTTTATTTATACTTTTGAGTAAAATAACTATTAGATAAAGTCCCAAGTGTAACACTGTATTAAAAAAATCATGATAGAGATCATGATGTGAGGTTCCTACAACACTGGATAGTGTTCATACTTAAATTATCTCTAATCATAATATTAATGAGATAGGACATCATTAATGCATTAAGACTAGCACATATTATATCCCCTAATTTGATCAGACAGTGGTCCTCACATCCGTGAGTATTGTAATACTCAAAGTTAACACGTAGATGCTTGTTATTTGAACAAGTACATTGAATGACTTAACTATAAGATAATCACATGGATAACTATTTAGTGTCAGTGATAGAATCTCATTATAGCAAATATGTAAGTATTCTTAGACTTGAGATCTCTAAAGTACTTTATTTGCTAAGTGTTGGATTTTGATTCCAATTTCTGGAGTCCTAACAAGACCGCCTATGGGATAGATATTAGGTACAACATAAAGCAAATAAAAGTAGTTGAGAGGATCAATAAAGGATTCACTACTTCTAATAGTATAAGCAAATATCTCACGGCCACTTATAGGAATTACTATTCGTGAAGTCCTTGGCCAAGGCAATTATATATTGGAAATGGTTCCAATCGATACATATGTTGAGTAGTGAATTCTGGAAATAAGTACTAAAATATTCGGGTCAAAATTAATTTATTATTCTGGAAGGAGTTGGCATTAATTCTATACTCTAAACTGAATGGATATTGTATGGTGAAATGAGTTTATTGTACTGTTGTTTGCTATGGAAAGGTTCATGTCAAGCCACTTGACTTTTTAGACTTTTGGGTGGTCATGATGTGTTATTAGATACTGCTCATGATCTGCTAAATATGGATTTATTAATTAGAGAATTAATAAATCAATCCTTATTAAAATTAATAAGTTAATTCTAAAATTATTAAGGATTATTAATCTTAAAGATGTTTAGATTAAATCTAGATTTTCCTATCAATAGACCGGAAAACCTAATAGGTCACACGCAATAGAGAATTGAGTGCTCATATTGTTATTTGATAATATTACTGGGTTGATTGTGAAAAGAAGAAGTTGTGATCAAATTATAATTAGTTATAATTTGTGGTCTATATTATAATTAACTAAAGTCATAATAAAAATTGGTAACAAAGAATTCATATGCAATATGGATTCTATTGGCTAAGATAAAACAGAAGAAATATATATATGATATATAGAGTCCGTGAGAATTATAATTTGAGAAATATACAGAAGTTGTATTTTAGAAAATCGAGAGCCCTCTCTGTACAACATCATCTTCTTCTAAAAACAAATACCCTAGCCACCAAGAATTTTGCTAGCACAAAAATTCTGGTGTTTTTCTTGAGCACCATTCTCGTGTGGATTTTATTAGAGACAATCATACGCTTAGATTATGGTGTTTTGACATAACAAAGGAGAAAGCATTCTTGCATTTGCTGGATCACGCCCCAGAGAATACAAATTGAAGAAGAAAATTTTTGTTTCACAGAGGCTTTACGTAAGGTAATCCTCTCTTCCTGTTTTGATTCCGTTAATACATATACATGATCCTTGGTGTGGAATTTTTTTTTTCCGCTGCGCAACTCTATTCTTGCATGAAGAATTCCTAACAGTTGGATTGTTGTTGCAGTCTTTTTTTTTTTTTTTTTTGTAATGATTCTTTCTGTTGCAAGTGGATAAGAATTTCTTCCTGTTCAGTTATGTTGTTGTTTGAAGGACCGCGGAAAAATTAAATACACAGCGGAAGATAGCAAATTAATTTTTTTTTCCTAAGCCAAAGTCTAAGAATACTTACTTCTAAGGCATTTTACTTGAATAACTGGAGTTGGATTTAAGTTTAATGGCGCTTTCTCAACTAGAACGTCTACTTATTCTGCAGGTATATGAGCTAACCGTCGCTCTTTCGCATCAAATACTTACTGCGTTTCCTAGCTCTTGACCTTCCAGAGTATTGTCGAACCTCTATGAACCTCCACCGGTGAAAGTAGAACTATGGTGAAGAAGATTGGAGGAAAAACGGAAGAGCTAAAACGGTAAAGGAAAAATGACAAGAAAACAGTGGCCTTGTTTTCAAAAGAAAAAGACGCAAGCTGTTTTCTTTTTCTTCCAAGAATTCAGTCAACTCCTTTACCATGCACACGTAATGCCTTAAAAAGAAAAAACCAGCTTTCCTAGTCCTTTTCAAACTTAACAATCGGCCTCAGTTTTTTAATCTTCTTTTTCCTATTTTTCTTTATTGCACATGACAGCTACCATCAAACCTTGATAAGCCATGTTTTCTTAATTAGTTCAATGACTAATTAAATAAATATTTTATTAATTAATTAATCCACTTGGACCCAATATAAAATTACCAAAGATAATAATTAATTAATAAACTAAATAATTAAATTAGCTCTTTTATTGATTAATTAATCTACTTGAGTCTAATATAAAATTACCCAATATAATTAACTAATAAACTAATTAATTAAATTGGCTCAATTAATTATTCTAACCCAAAAAAATAATTAATTGGACTCTTAGAATAATTCTTCCAATAATAAATTCACCCAATAAGTCCATATAGTAAATAAATTTATTAAGATTATTTGAGCTACTCTGGGGACCAAAAAACATATTATTCTTGGATACTAAAATATCCAAAATACTCATACTAACAAATAGCGGTATATTTATCATTTTAAATATTTTATTTATCACCATATGAAAATATTGATCCCAAGAATAATATTGCAAATGTAGTGTCATCGACCTACAAGTATAATGACGAAAATACCCCTCTATGTAACACCCGTTATTGAGAAAAGAAAAATGCACTAACATATTTCTCAATAACATCTACCATCCTTTGATAGCTTGTTTGATAATCAATGACTTTCAGTACATATTCACTTATCACAAGGAGTTATCCAAAAGTGTACATACTTAGTCACATTTCCCAAGACCTTTGATTATTATATTATCTCGGACAATCACAAGGGGGTGATTCTTTACGTAATGAAGTATAGAAACTCTATTGTGTAAGTTCGTCGTAATTAACTAGAGTCATACACCCAACATACAAAGTTATTGGTCTTGCGATAAGACCTCACCCAACATGCATCATAGTGTACAAGTTCAGTTTCACTAGACCACCAATTGATACTCAAGTCTTAGGTTACTCATCCACATTGTAGCTACAATAAATCAATCTTTGTTTATTTTAGTATTTTTATAAATATTATTATCACATGGTCTAATTCTACGTATTCTAAATGTGTTTACACTATTGTTGTGAGTAGACTACTCACTAGTTAAAGTTAAACCATTCCCTATTTAGAAACTATAGTGTAATAATCGAAACCTTGATGAAGTGCCTAACTCCATCAATCGATCAAGAATAATTTTTTGGCTTATGTATTAGTAACCCATAATCTATACCTTACTACGAAAGCACAACCCAATCACGTTGATTACTTACTAACACATTTAGACCTTAATGTGAAAATATGTAAATAAACGATCATTAATGAATGAAACTTTTATTAATTCCTAAAATACAGAAACACATAAGCTATTTTAGGCATACATTCCAATAATCTCCCACTTGCAGTAAATAGACTATGATAGTCCATATGTACCTATCCCTATGACATCTAAGTGTCTTCGAAACACCTTCTCTGTCCAAGGCTTAGTAAATGGGTCCACTAGATTGTTTGTAGAGGAAATTTGATTACCCACTATCTCCCTTTTCCTGATGAACTCCCGGATCAAGTGATACTTTCTCTCAATGTGCTTGCCCTTCCTGTTATTTCTTGGCTCCTTATATTATGACATAACTCTAGAATTGTCACAATATATAGTGATGGGCCTATCCATTTGTAGCACAACTCCAAGTTCTGTGAGGAATTTTAGAGCTAAACAGCTTCTTTAGAAGCTTCTGATGCTACCACATACTCAACTTCTATGATAGAATTAACAATACAAGATTGCTTAACACTTCTTCATGAAATAGCCCCTCCAGACAAAATGAAAACATATATGCTAGTAGATTTTCTTTCATCTTTACCTGCCTGAAAGTCTGAGTCTATGTAACTGGTAGGAACTAAGTCATCAACCCTGTAAACAAGCATATAATCCCTCTTTCTCTTTAGGTACTTTAGAATGTACTTTACAGCTTGTCAATGTTTTTTCTCTAGATTTGACTGATACCTGCTAACCATACCTACTGCAAAACAGATATCTAGCCTTGTACAATGTATGGCATGCATGAGACTTCTCATTGTTGAGGCCTAGGGAATCCTACTCATCATTTTCTTTTCTTCCTGTATTTTAGGATATTGCTTAGAAGATAAAGTTAATCCATGTCTAAAGGGTATGATTGCCCTTTTACATTAATCCATGCTAAACCTGGCCAATTTCTTGTCAATGTAAGCATATTGAGATAAACCTAACATTCTTTACTTCATATCGCTAAGAAGCTTTATTCCAAGAATATAGTTAGCTTTTCCCATATCCTTCATGTTAAATTGAGTTGATAGCCAAACCTTTATAGATGATAATATTCCTATATCATTCTCAATGAGTAAAATATTATCTACATAAAGTACTATAAAAGAAACGTTGTTGCCATCTGTCTTTCTATGTACGCATAGTTCATCTACGTTTTGTATAAAACCATAAGACTTTAAAGTCTCAACAAAACATATGTTTCATGCTCATGATGCTTCTTTAAATTTATAAATGGACTTCTTAAGCTTACAGACTATATACTCTTGGCCTTTCGCAACAAAGCCTTCAGACTAGGTGATATAGATGTCTTCGCTAAGATAGCCATTAAGAAAGACTATATTGACATCTATTTGCCATATTTCATAGTCATAATGACGTGCGATGGCCAAGAAAATGCGAATAGACTTAAGCATGACAGCAGGTGAAAAAGTATCCTCATAATCGATCCCTTCTTTCTGAGTATAACCTTTTGCAACCAACCTTACTTTAAAGGTTTCTATCTTTCCATCCACACCTCTTTTTCTCTTTTATATCCACTTGCACCCTATAGATTTTAATCCTTTCAAGTGCAATGACAAGATCCCAAACTTGATTGAGATACATAGACTCAATCTCGGCATCCACTATTACTTGCCATTTGTGTGCATCAATATTAGTAATGGCCTCATCATATCTGGTGGGATCTTGTTCCTGATGGTTGAAGACTACCTCAAAGGCTTCTCCACTCTATCTTTCTAGAATCCAAGATGCCCTCAAACGACAACGTGGTTTATTTTATATAGGAACATCTATTTGTGTCTCTTTAGACTCCTCAATTAGGGTACTAGAAGTTGAAGTGTCTCTTAACTTCTCTTCCAATTCCATCTTACTCGAAACCTTACTGGATACACTTTGTTCATCCCCCAAGTATTTAGCATCAATAGTAATAAGTACCTTTTGCTTTTAGGGATAATAAAAGTGTCCACTCATTGTTCTTTTTGGATATCCTACAAAGTAACACAATTCTGATCTTGGTTCTAGTTTACTTTCTCTAAGCAGTATATATATCATCTATCATTGTAAAATAGCATACAATAATCATTCTATCATTCAATAAAAGTGTCCACTACTCATTGTAAAACATCTATCATTCTATGCAGTATACAATAATCATATTATTTGGTCGATTTTCTCCCCCATTCACAGCACCCTCCTCATTTCAATCTTCTCGGTGCCCCCTAATAGCTCGTCTTGGTGGCACTTGTTGGGTTAGTTTATAAATGTGAAGTAAATATATACATAAGAACAAAAGAAACAACACATAGTTAGCAAAATAGAACACACTTAGTATCTACACTAGTGCCCTATTTACAACATCTTACTCACACCTAGAGCTATCACTCTTCATCACTATTACATTATGAAGTTAAGGGTTTAGAATCTGGTGATAAAGTGTAATATTCAGGATCATCTGACTCATAATCTACAGGTTCTAAAAGATTGAGTGCCCAATATGGGTCCGAAAGTATGTACTGGTAAGAAATAGTCTCAGGCTCAAATTCAAAAGAAGGATTCTTCTTCAACTCTACTACCTCATGCTCTTCATCTTCAGATTCTTCCTTTGTCATTTTAGGCTTCCGAGGTTTTGTAGGTGTACTAAGCTTAGCATCATGCTGGTTAGATAGCAAAATGTGTGTGTGATTACCTTGACATCTTGGTTCTGGTCCTGTATGGGTATGGAAATAGCTAACGTCATACCCTATCCATGTTGTATCAAACATGTATATAACAAATTTCTTTTGTTGTTATTTTTTTTTTTTTTTTAAGTAGAGAAAAAAAGAGAGCATTGTTTGGGATATATTTAGAATATGTTTCAAACATTCAAAAGTCATGATATGACTTGAACTCTAGGAAAAAAGTGGTGTACGAATAACGAATCGGTAAAATCTATGCATTATTTGTTAGGAATATGTCCTAAAATAATTTTTACTTATTCTATTATCATTATATATTTTGTAATAATATAAGGCATTTCTTTCCATGAATAATACGTTTAGTTTTATGGTCATCAAATACGTGACTTGATAGTAAAATCCTATAACAACTAGAATAATTGTTCTTAAATTGTCCTTGATCAATTATTATTAGTGGAACAATAATAAATTAATGTTTGTGACTTAATGGCTATGTTTTACTAATCATGGATATATGAGATATCAAGTCAAAATATAAATAAATGTTAGAGAACATTGGTTAGACATGACCTACTGTGAGATTACTTCATAGGATATGTCATAAGTACTTTCTAGCCATAATGATATTAGAAGTCCTTCGACCTGAATTCATCATAATTTTCTACTTGATAAATTCTATATCTTGACGTTGTCTAACGTTTTCTTTAACCAGAAAATAAAATTAGACCACAGTTGAATATAGAATAAACCAGGGAGAGGAATATGATTGATAGTGAAAGAATTTGTCTCTTTCATTCTTCGAAGAGATATCCATGGGCTCCTTAATAAGTTAAACTATTAAAATGTATGGCCGTGCTCAAATATATCAATTTGAGATATTGATATAATTTGTTTGAATAGTCTATTATGAGATCAAGAAATAGTTTATTAAGCTTAATAAGGATTACATGCTCCGTGCCTTATACTTAATCTAGATATTGTGTGACAAAAGGACTAAATATGAAGTTATGGTTTGGTTTAAAAAAATCACTGATCTTCATTTAACCTGGATAGTTATAATATTTTACTAGAAACCGCTTATAACTTATAGGCTATTTTAAATGTGATTTGGGCACACTGTCAATGTTAAATAAACCTATAGGGTCATACATTAAGTGAACACATTAGGTTATTTTTCTAGTGACCATGTTCGATATATCTTAAAGTGTGTCTAGGTTTATCGAACCTAGAAAATTGACGAGATACAATGAATCTGAAAATATGTCCACATTCGATGTATCTAGAGGATATCCAGATTATAAGAATCTGACTTAGTAAATAAATTAGTTAAATTATCGAGATAATGGCAGAATCTCATCATATCCTTTTAATTTAATTTGAATTTAGAATAAGATATAATAAGATATTATGAGAGTTGGACTCTAAGAAGTTCATGTGGTTTTAAAAGAAAACCCTAGCCGTCTTCTTGTGGTAGACTTCTCATAAAATTTTCGTGCCTCCATAACCAGAAATTTAGCTTCTCAAAACCCTAAGCGCTAGCACTTTCGGCTATTGAACTGAGTTTGCCGTGTGTATCTGATAGAGGACGTTCACAAATTGCAGCGTCTGTTGATTGTCCGAAGTGCACATACGCCTGAAAATATGAAGGCAGAGATTTTGCTTCCGGTAATACAGAGGTAATTCTGTAAACTCTTAATCGACCTAATTGTTTGGCCTAGGTCCTCAGAAGGCATTCATGGGTGTTTTTCGCTTTTAGGAGTCCACAAATCTTAATATTATTCAATCTAAGAAGCAAAATTTAGGATGGTTACTCAAACACAGAAAAGATGCAAGTCTTAAAAAAAAAGTCAAATCTTTTATATTTGGCCATGACTCCTTCAATCAAGAAAAAAAAAAAAAAAAAAAGTGTCGGTACTATTCCTCTCTTAATAGTTCTACTAAAAGAGCGAAGTAAGCTAAAATTCCTAACAATGGCCGAGAAACTCTGCGTCATCTTTGGAGTGCGATTGTTGCAGAAGAAGATGAAACTACATCACAAGAGAATTAGCCAAAAAAAACCTCTATTTCAAATGTGTCTGAGATAGCTATCTTGAGTAACATTGGTAAGAACTCTAATTCTAATAATATTCTAAATACATGTCAAGGTATTGTTGTACCTATGGGTGGAATCCAGAATTTTATTCTTTACTATGTTTATCATGACAATATGAAAGTTCGTAAAGGATTTAAATACAATATTCCCAAGTTATTTATGAATAAGATGGGGAATTGATGGATATTATTACTAGTGATGTACCCCAATGATTGTTGACCCTTCATTGTTCCAAATGTTTAAGGAAATTTGGGCTAAAAAAGAAATTCCTGCCAAAGAAAGTGTGGCTTCTGTCATTTCTGGAAGGATCATTACATCTATTGACTTAGAATTGTCAACAATATGTATAGCACCTCTACTTCCTATGTTTTTGTATACCTTGCAATCAAATCTATAACCTGATATTGTGAAAACAGTAATGGATGAAAGAAATAAACTGTTATATCTCAGTAGTTAGATTGCCAATACTAGAGAAACCAATACCTCTGGGGTTTTAGTTCTCGTGACATAAGTCGGTGCTCCTATTGACACTATCTAAACAATAAATTAAAGACACTAGTGCTACCAATGTTAAAGTCAATGAGACAATAGTTATATTGGGTTCAGTCCCAATAGAAAAGGGAATGTAAGCTACTAAATATATTATAACGGAGATTGACAAAGGAGTAGATTGCATGGATTTGGAGATTGTTGAAGAGCAGTCCACAATTAGAAAAAGGAAAGCTAAAGTCTCTACAAAGGAAGTAGTACATGTGGAAATGAAGCAATCAAAAAGACTTGTCATGACTTTTGAGGTTTATATCTTTTGTGACAAGGCCAGTGAAGATCAATACAAGATAGTCTCTAACAAAGGGTTTTTAGAAGAGAGGAAAATTGACTTCACCAAATTTAAACCATTTAATTAGAAGATAATACTGAAGAATGCAAGACTGCCTGAGTTTGTTGAGTTTGTGGAGCAACATAATGACTCACTTATGTATGAGTTCTTTGCCAACCTCATGACCACAATCACAAAATTAGTTGGAGCATTTTATCATTCTGTATTTGTAAGAGGATCTCTTGCTACTTTCAATCCTGAGGAAATATCAGCAATCTTTGACATTCCACATGACAACACCATAATAGGGCTTGGAGAAGATGTTAATTTCTCTCATGTTTGTCAAGCACTCATAAGAGAAGTGGTTCATACATGGCCGACGAAGGGCTTTTTAAAATCTTTATCTTTAACAAACTTTCACTTTACACTCTACAAAATTTCTTGCTATAACTGGTTCTCCACTTACAATGTGTCTATTGCACTCAGGGATAGAGCGGTGTTGTTGTATAAAATTGGGTATGGTATGAAGTTTAACTTGCGGGGCTTGATATTTCATCATATGGTGAAGCTTGCCTAACTAACTGCTCATAGCACCACTCTGCTACTATATCCCTGTTTGCTCGTTGAGTATCTCAGTGTTTGTCCAAGTTAAATGGTCCTCAAGTCTAACAAACTTATCAAGGACATCAAGATTCTCTTACCACTATTAAAGAAGCCACCTATTTCTACACCTATTACAGTTATTGTGAAGCAGCCTACCTAGAGATCCCCAAGGATCAGTAATGTGCCTCTTGATACATCTCATATTTCTACCTCTGGTTCTTAGTTTTCTACCCTAGATCATGTTACCTTGCATCAACAAGTTACTGTGGTCTCAAATTAACTCGCTTTATTAGGATATTTTGTCAATGCTATTTTGAGCAAGCTTGATACTATCTTAGCAACTCAACAGAAAATTCAGACTAATTTTCTATCCCTTTCCGACCATTGATTGGCATCTTGTTTGATCCAAAAAGGGGAACTAGTAGTGGTGGATTTCAGGGGAGTAATGGTTTGAATTGTGATGCTATTTGTGGATGCTAGGATGTTGATTTTTTTTGCTGAAATGAACAATGAACAATCTTTTATTTCATTTGCTCAACAATTTCATTTAAAGCTTTTGTAATAGAAATTAGAAATACTTGCTACTACTACTGCTACTAATGATATTCCGTATATTATGCATTGCTGCTTGTTCTTGTTTTGTTAGTTGTGTACTCTGCTAGGAGTTTGTGTTGCAATCTATGTTAAAGCTTGGAGCAGCATACGGTTTTACATCAAACAATGCCAAAAGGGGAGTTCATGTTAAAATCTGTGCATTGCTTCTTGTTCTTGTTTTCTTGGTTTTGTATTTGCTAGGAGCTTGTGTTACAATCTATGTTGAAGCTTGAAGCAGTGTATGGTTTTGCATCACACAATACCAAAAAGAGGAGATTGTTAGGATTAGTGTTTTCAAGGTTGTCAACTGACAAGTATCTTTAACAAGGATCTTTGACAAATTGAAATTGGTTCTACAATTGCTTTAGGTAACAACAATATTGGCAAGGTTTGATGTGTGAGGAATTTGAGATGGACTAGGAAACCAGAGTCCAAAAGAATTTCAACAAATCTAAGGAATATCTTGGAAGAGAATCTATTGAAGATCTTACATGAAGAAAGTGGGATTAAAGTGGAAACATGATGGAGAAAACACTTTGGTAGTCTTCTAATTCAATGAGAAAACATTAACTCTAAATATAAAAGCTAACCAAGAAGTAGGAAGAAAAAGACGAATTTTTTGACAGCATTCTTTGGATAGTCAAGCAAGAGATAGTGTGAGGAATTTATGGTTACACTTTGAATGGTTCTAATGCACATACAATCTATGAAACCTTATGTTACTCTTTTTTAAAGTGTGCATCAATTATTCAAGTTATTTTCTTCTACTTTGCTTGTCTTCTTGATGGAGCTTGAATCGAATAATTCTTCTGTGCAATTACCTTTCTGGTGAGGAAGGTTTCTGGAGTCAAATGAAGACTTACTGAGTTGTTGTAACAATGATTGATGGGAGATCGATCATGATAATTGAGTTTAGCAATGGTTTTCTGTGAGTTTGACAGAAAAAGCACTGTGTTGTTTTTTGTTAAAATTCATTAGAAATCACTCGATGACTTGACAAAAGTATTATTCTTGTAACTTTTTCTAAAATTTAGTGGATCTTTTTATTGGTCATGGACTCACAAACATATACTTATTGATAGTCGAACTACATTACTAATTTGTTTTGTTTGTTAAATTTTTTATTTTATAACGTGACAAACTAATATAACTATAATAGGAAAGTTTAACAAAAACCACACGAAGTTAACAATCCAAACTCCACAATTAATTAATAATAAACCTCAATAAGAGATCTTAATCCTAGCAAAGGGGTAATCTTATAGTCACTGAAACCAGCCTGAAAGAAGAGTTTGCCCCAATCTTTCTCCGTTCTTTCCCTCCCCGTGACCAGAACCATCATCAGCATGTCAAAGAAGAGTTGACTTTCAGTTGCCTCGTTATCTTCATTCTTGTCTCCCAAAACCATGTCAATAATTATGACTTTTCCTCCTCTTTCCTTACTTGGAATTGCTTCTTTGCATTTCTTGAGTAGTTCAACACTCTCCTCGTCGGACCAATCATGCAAAATCCACTGCCAGCAATTTGCAACCAAACAAAATGGTGAAAAATGTAATTCAGACTGATTTTCTTCTAGTAACAAAATAATGAAATGTACTAGAAAATTTTCATAAAATCGAAAAATTATAATAGTTACATAACATCCTTTGACAAGAAGAGTTAAAAAAAAATTGTTAGCTATAAATAATAGGGGTAAAAAACATAAATAACCCTTAAACTTTTTTAATTTTTAAACGTTTGTATTCCCCATTTTAAAATTTTGATTTGTACTCTCCAACTTCTACATACCATAATCTTTGCCCTTCTATCTAGTCTAGACGTTAAATCCTACTAACAATCCATCACGTAACAAATTTAAGGGATATCTTTTGAGGACAGATCCGCAACGCAAATGCTCAAGATAGAAGATGAGAGCCTCCGCACGTAATGGGCTGCTAGCATGACTTAGCATCTAAATTGAACAAAAGGTTAAGAATTGATACATTTTCAAAGTTAGAATACCAAAAAAAAAAAAAAAAGTTAAAATAAACGAAGGCAAAATTAAAATTTTAGAAAAGTTCAAAGACTACTAGCACTTTTTACCCTAAACAACAAGTATATCAACTCCCATCTAATCATCATTAATTACAAATTTGTCTAACACTTAAAAATATTATAGCATGTGGTACGCAACTAAATTTTGTAACCTCCATGAAAACAGTTAGTATAATAAATTTCAGAAAGTAAAAAATTAAATTAAAGAAATAAAAAAAATACTTCAACCTCAATCATTACGAGAGAGAGAGCATTGTAATTTTACAACAACAATAATAATAAAGATATAATTAGACAAATTAAAAAGTTAATTGGACAAATTAAAAAGTTTAAATACCAAATAATTTATCAAAAGTCTAATATTTATAGTGTGATGCTAGTTAATATAAAATAACAATCAACATAAATTTACAGTGTCAAAAACAAAAAAATAAAAAATAAAAAATAAAAAATTAACACAACTCCTCTTTTCAATTTGTAATTTACCACAAGGAACGTGTAACTTTTTTATAGCATTTCTACGCTATATATAGAGTTCTGTTTCAATTTGCCCCTTAAAAGTTAGGATTTTTACAATCATACCTCTACTTTTTTTTTTTTTTAACTCTATTTTACCTTCAAAAGTTAAGTTTGTTTTAATCATGTCTTTCTATTACTTTTTCAATGGTGAATGATTGGTTGACGGTTAATCAGGACTTGATCGAAAATATGAAAACATATGAGAGTATGGATATTAAATTCAAATATTTTTTTACTTTAAAAAAATAAAAACATGAATAATGACTAATTATGTTTCTATTTTGCTTTTGTTACTTATAATTTGTGTATTTTACTTCTTTTATTTTTTATACAAGTCATAAAATATTTTAATTTACTATTTAGATCTCCTTATTATGTAGTATTTTTAGTCAACATCTAAGTAATTATCTATCTACTTTTGATCATTAGAAAAATAAATAGAAGAGAAATTATTGAAATTGAAATTAACTTTCAAATTGGGGCAAAAAAAAAGCACCCTTATGCAAAACTTTTCTCTGTCCCTTCATTATCAAACTTTGCCCCTTCATTATCAAACTTTGCAACATTAAAATGGAGATGACTCCTGGTTTGACCTTAGGGGAGAAGAAACAGGTTGACTTGTACATATTAGCTAGAAATAGCAACCATGTAGGAGGTGACGAAACTTCAACATATTAGCTCCAAACCGTCTTAGTGTCTTGAAATTAAGAATTAATAGTGATCAATGATAATAATTGAGTGAAGACTCTTTAAAATTTTTAAAAGTTTCCCCAAATTCAACTTTACTTTTTAACTTATTATTTCCCTTACAATTATTAAAATATCGACATGTAAAAAAGTTTAAGAATATTTTGAGAATTTTAGATGAATTATTAAAATATATTATTATTCTATTTTTATTTTAAGAGCATTTCTTTTTCCCCCTTTTTATCCCTCTCCTCCCACACCTCTGCCAGTGCGACTCTACTCGCCAAAGCAGCACCCTAACTATTTTTACATTTGGACTCCAAATCAGCAAATCCGACAGTCGTTTCATAAAACCCAATGAAAATGACTCAAAAACTACATGACAGAGTTGTCTACTCCATTAACAACTTTTGCTTTTCGAGTTGGACCACTGGACAAGTGAAATGCCTGAATCCCTGGTGAAGTTCTTGGGGCACTACCACCCATTCAAATAGTTCAAAGACATGATTTTAGGCATCATTTGTATATTGATTGCATTTAGAACATAAACATAGAAGAACAAGAATTCAAAGATGAAGTAATCATAAGTAAGAAAGTCATGAACCTGCACAGGGGCTGCCGAGAGAAGGAAAGAGGGGGAAGGAGAGGATGACAAAAAGAAAAATAAAAGATAATTGAAATGACTATAATACTTTTAAAATTCTTATATCCATATCACATGGCAAAGGAAATTGGAAGTTTACTGACAATAAACTACGGAAGGTAAGATTTGATAATTTAAATAATTAGACGGCAAGTGGATATGATTATGTAGTTAGATGGCAAAAGTTAAATTTTACCCCAAAAAAAAAAAAAAGTCTTTTTCCCTAATAACTTAAATGAGAATCCTAATTGCCAATCAGAGAACAAGAAAGCTTATAATACCTTCAACAAAACTGCATCAGTGGCAAGGATGGACTCAAACATGTCTCCCCCAGCATAGGCCAAGTTCTTCGTCCCTTCCAAGCCCTGAACTACATGAGGAAGATCCAGCACTGTGCACTTCAACTGAGGGAACGCCTCAGCAATGGCCTTAGCCATAGTTCCAGTGCCACCTCCGACATCTACCAACGAATTCAGCCCCTGGAACACTTCCTTATAATTCCCGATGACTAGACCACTAACCAACCGAGCATCACTCGCCATGCCTTCGTTAAAGAAATAGTTAAGCCGCGGTTCATGGCCTGCCAAGTCCCAAATTTTACTTCCATGAGTAGTAACGAAAGGGGTGGGATCTTCATTTTGAAACCATTCGCTTAACTGGTTCCACGGCATTGTCAAGATTGGATCAAGCATGGCTAACAAAAACGGACTCACACTCAAGGGGTTATCTTTGAGAAGAAGTTTAGAAGCAGGAGTAGGAATATAAGCCTCCTCTTTCTCAAGTCCAGCAGCCTTTGCTTTAACAAAGAAGCCAGAATGAGTCAGTATACGCATCAGGCGATACACATAAGGGGCTTTGGCATCGTTGATTTTCATGGCCTTGATCAACTCAGAAAGGGTCATTGGCTTGCCATGATTATGGATGATATCAGGAATGCCTAATTGAACTGCACATTTGAGTGACATCGAGTTTATGAAATTGAATATGTGGTTCCAAATATGAGCATGAGCTTGAAGAAGCTCAGAAGTTTCACCATTCAAAGCTACACTCATAGCTTCAATCTTGAGTGGCTTCTCTTCTGCAGATAGAATACGGAATCAGCCTTTTATAAAGTTGTCCAAGTTTGAAAATCAACATCTTATCACTATTAACATAATGGTCCGACAATCAAGTATTTAAATTTTAATTTTGAAAGCTTGGTTCGATTTCTATCACTTTGAAGAGTATAAATAGTAGTACGAAGCATTTTATAATTATGCATCACTTGCCACATGCTAATAAATTATACGTATCATTGGTTGTTGTAAAAAATAGTTGTCTAAAATGGACTATTCCCATTGCATTATACTCTTGAATAGTTAAAGACAATAATTCTAGAAAAATTATGTGGGTGAGATGTACATATAACTATGTATTATAATTATGTATCACAAACACATTGATATATTCATGTCCAAAAGGCGAAGTCCCTCGACCATAGGGCTTCCGCACCCCACCTCAAGAGATGTGAAAAAATAAATCACGGTGACCAAGTCAGTCCAACCATAGGAGAACTATCTCATAGGGAATTAATCCTAATAGAAATTGATCATTGGTTCTTATTCCAAATCTGCTGCCGCCGAACCAACTCGGCTAAGCCCGTAGGGCCACATTGATATATTCATGCTCTATTTTAGTGTATGTGGTTAAAGAATCAAGATATCAATCTGAGAGAAATTTAATAATAATGATTTTTTTCCTTTTTGAGGGGACTATTTGGCATATTTTGATTTATAAAAAAATTTATTTATTTTTCATATTTTTTAGCAACTTTTTAAGATTTTTTTATTTATTTTCTTCTCACTTTTTAATAATTAAAATAATAAATACAATAGATCGATATAATAATAAATTTAATATAATAAAATATCATTCATTTACTTTCTTTATATTCTACTCAAATAATATAAAAATAAATACTTATTTAATAGAAGTAAAAGTGCTACTCCTCCTCCCCCTTTGCAAACTAAACAAAGTGGTAATGGTTGTTGAAGTGTACTTCCAGATGTCTTTAAGACCGTACTTAACCGGTGATTTATATCTCGGATCCCATTCTTATTGGCTGAAAATGAGTTTGATGGAGCTTCTTATCTACTATATATATATATATATTTCTTTTTCAACTTTTGTAACACAATATCTTTTGTCCAAATATCTGAAACCACATCACTTCAATGTGTTGTCGATAATGGGGGATTGAGTAGGGTATTGAGAAAGTTTACGATTCAAGTTGTGGGCATAACAAGAATTAAAAAAGAGGCCGACAGAGAGGGAGGGAGCATTTGGATTAGGGGTGTATAATAATCAAGACTTCTTCATATTATTTAATCACTCGTCAATGGTTAAATAATTAAATATTTTATTCATATTTCATAAACTTTAAAATTCGTGTTATAGATTCTCGAGCAATGAAATTCAGAAGAAGGCATGTGGCGAGGTATAGTGGACTGACTTCATTATTAGTCCTGGCTGAGTTAATGGAATTAATTGAACATGTCATATGTTGGATCTTTTCTTGCTTGGGGCAAGAAAATCAGAAAATTATTGAAAGAGATTTCCACCCCCCCCCCCCCCACCCCCCTTTTTTTTTTAAATTTCGATGTGGGCGTATGCAGAAACCATGTAAAGGCAATATCGAGCAAGGGCAGATACATCCTTGCTTGTCTGGATAGGATCACACCTGCTAGAAGACCCAATTGTGATGAAACATTTTGGGGTTTTGATCGAAATGGATCAAAACCCATTTTGAATGCATTAATGGGGCAAAATTCGTAGTAGTGACGTAGAGAGATATATACCTCGTGTTTGCAAAACGTGAGGTGCTCCCTCTAACTCCTCTCTGACATGAGTGGTTGAAAAGCGGCCGAAAAAGTAGTACCTCGCGTTTGCAGAAGGCGAGGTACACACCAGATTTTTTTTATATATAATTTCTTTTTATTCTATTAAGCATTTTATTATTTTGTGACTTTTGTTCTCATTTTTTATGAAGTTCCAAATTTATTAGAAGAAATGAATATTTTTTTAAATAACACAAAATTATATATAAATTTAAATGATACACAATTAAAATTTAATAGTTTAAATTTGACCATAACATTTAATATACATATTTTATCACAATTAATTTTATTTATAATGATGTTGAAAAAAATTATTTTTTATGGTTAATTTTATTTATAATGATGTTGAAAAAAATTATTTTTTACAGTTAATTTTATTTATATTAAAATTTGAAATAAAATTTTATTTTTAATTTAAAATTGAATTAATTTATATTTAATTAAATATTTTAATTTTGATATTTTTAATTTTAATATTTTATTAAATACCGTTAAATATTTAGTTAATTTAAATATTGAATAAATTTAAATAGTTAATTTATAATATTTAATTGTTGAAGAAAATTATAAAAATATAAATTCTCAACTATCTAAATACACTAAAATTATAGTGTCAACTATTTAAATAGTATTTAAATTTAAATCTCAATTATCTAAATTTCATAATCCCCTTACATTTCATAATTCAAATAATTTATAATTTAACCGAATTCAAATAATGTGTGAAATTTTACAGCTTTGAAAAAATTATTTAAAAAATTTATGTTATATTTGTCTTTAAAATTCTATTATTATTTTTATTAAATTGCCACAATAAATCGAACTTATTGTTCTCTCTATAATTTTTAAATATAGATTATATAGCACAGATGCACTAGCTTTTCACGAGGTCTCTTTTTTTTTTTTTTTGAAATTTCTTTTTTCTTCTATTATGCATTTTATCATTTTGTGACTTTTTCTTCTCATTCTTTTATGAATTTCCAAATTTTTATTAAAAGGAATTAATATTTTTTAAATAACACAAAATTATATATATATATATATATTTATATAATGCACAATTAAAATTTTTTAATTTAAATTTGACCATAACATTTAAGGTACGTATTTTTACCACAGTTAATTTTATTTATAATGATCTTGGAAAAATTTTTATTTTTATAGTTAATTTTATTTATATTGGAATTTGAATAAAAATATTTATATGTAAATATTAAATAACGATAATATTTATAAATTTATATTTAAATTAACTATAAGTTTTAAGGATGTTTTATTTAATTGAAATATTGAATTAACGATATTTTAAATATTTAACTAAATCGAACTTATTGTTCTCTCTATAATTTTTAAATATAGATTATATAGAAAATTGGATAATGATATTTTATTAATGCTATTTTGACTTTAAATTTGAATATAAATATAATTGTTAATGAAATGTAATTCAAAATTTCATTCACACTTAATTATCTTACTTGAGGTATTTGGTATTTGTAAATTTATTAGTATATATATATATTAATATTGGTTGAGTTGAGTTTTAACATTGTCCCCAAATCTTTTGTGGCTTTATGACATTAATAGGTTATCATGCATGATTGGGAAGACATGAACTCTAAAACGCGATACAAAAAATAAACAATAAACTTTATTACACATGAAATAATCTAAAAAAAAGGATTAAAACTAGTCCCACAATAAAATCCTCTACGATTCCTTGGAGGTTGAACTCGTCTCCGAGGCTGTTCTTGCTGTTGTTCTTCGGGTAGTTCTTCTGGTGTACTGCATCTTGCTTCTCATAACGGTGGGAAGGACCGGTAATATCTATAGAATGCCTGTGCGGTATCCGAGACCATCCAGTCGATAGGCCGGCAGCAAATTCATCAGCTGAAGATAGGTATCTAGTATCAAAGATTAGGTGCTACGGAGTAATAAAATCAGTTTGTTTATCTTCAATTGTTGCAGGATTACCATGTTCATAATTGTATTCTTTGCCGTGTACTGGTGAGTAGTGATCCTACATAGGAATATCAAGTACAGCACGTCTGCATACCCATCTACCCCCTCTCCGCACCGGTCGTACTTTGCGATTGACTTCTTGCGGGATCGGAGGTATCGAATTAGCAATGTAGCTTCGTCTAGTTGGCTCGTAGTGTGAGTGGTTCAAACAACTTGCTTCACTAGCGGCAGTTAACGAACAAGTGGCGAGATCTATTAATTGATGCAAACACTCGTCTACTCACAGCATCTGTATTTTGATATCCTTCATTGCCAAGGTACAATATCCGATGCATCGAATCGGCCTATATATATTTCGAAATGTCAATAAATTATTTGAGTGTAGATTTTATATTTTTTAATAATATGTAAAAAAAAATTACATAGCAATATTTCTGTCGCCCCACTGCTCAATTGGTAGCCCGAATAATTAGGTTGCGTTATAGTCGGATTACCAATCAGTTGCCTAGTGTGAGTCCAATACGATGCTGCATAGTCAAGCGAACTATATTCTGATTGTAACTGAATTGTCCAACCATTACTGTTGAATGCCTATCAACCCACTTTGTGTGATGGATTGAATCAATCTCGGACCACCCTATACCAGTAGTTCTCATGTCACGGGCATGCAAACTGTTACCGGTGTCAACTACAACAGGTATTTTCTACACCAATCCAAACTGTCGCATGACTCTATCTGGGCAATGCATTTCTATTGTTTCCCAACAAATTAGGGATGTGATAGACGTCTAAATGCATCGTCCATGAGTACAATACGGGGGTAAGGTAGCCAACATGTGCTCATCATAAGATTGCCAGATAAACTGCATAAACGTAAACTGTCAGTATTAATAATAAATAATGAACATGTAATTAGAGTTGAAAACAAAGTGGTTGAAATAATACTTACATGATAATGTTGCATCCTATCCAATTGATCCCTATAAGTAAGAAGCACATATGTCGGGGTACGGGAAAGCTCTAATGGTCCCTCTCATGCTGATCTTCTTGGGGCCTGTAGATCAATATCCTCAATCGAACAAACTCTAGAAGGTCTGATAGTAGGAATACGCTCCCAAGCCCACAACTATTTCAACATTTATAACCAACACTTAAGAAAATACTATATTTATTATATTTTTAAAATACTAATGCTCTTTTGACTTTAAAAAAAATGTGTGTTCCATACCAGAACCAACAATAATGGGCCACTAATAGTATGTGCTCTGTAGGATGTAGCATTGCACAAACAACGATACAGATGAGCCAATGCTACACTTCTCCAACTAAGGGTGTCAGATACTTCTAAATCACGAATGTATTTTAAGAAACGCAGATATACTCTGTTGCCAGACTTGTCCAAGAACAGAAAGCTACTAATGAGCTGCATAATACGATAACGTGTATGCTGGCCTATTATTTCTGGCGTCGCGTCTGCAGGTAGTGGCTGACTCAAGACTCTTTCGAGTGAAATAATCTTCAATGTATATCCATCAAGCTCTGTCATAGTTGGTCAAAATCTTAATAGCTCATCGCACATGACAATCAACTCTAAAAGTGTATGTACAAACCGACTGTTACAGATTGGATCACCATCTACACGTAATCCGAATAGAACCTCTATGTCCTGTAGGGTGATAGCAGCCTCTCCAACTGTAAAGTGAAATGTATTCGTCTCTTGGCGCCATCTTTCCACTAATACTGTAATCAGTGGATGGTCGATCCTTATGTAATATAAACAGCGTAGTCCGCCAAAACCGGCCATGTCCATGAGATGCTCAATACGGTGATCGAATGGTCGAGCTTTCCAAAATATACTATCATTCCTCTTCGCAGTAATAACGTCACTGTATCGCTGTCCCACCCAAATATGTGATGACCTATGTTTGTACTGCAATCTCAATACGTCTGGTATAATAGGACCTGAATCCACTCCGTGAGAAGTAGGCTCATACATTTTGTCCTAATTAATAGAACCGATATGTAGAAGTTAAAAATAATTTAAAGATATATCATAAACAAACCAATTAAGTGCAGAAAGAAAATTAAGCATAAAATTAAAGATAAATAATTTGAATCATGGGTACGCACCATTAAAAATTTAGGTAACAGATAAACATTATATCTAAATAAATTTAGCTAATATGATGCAGAATTAATCCATGATTGCGTCATTCTACAGTGCCGTGAGTGCAATTTCTCCTATTGTGTCCACTGCGATGGCATAAGCTGCAACGAGGTAGTGAATCAAGATTGTGTTCGTCCATCTCATTCCGAATACGCGCCGTCCGCAATCTGCCCCTGTAACGGTTCTTGAATTGGTGAGCAAATAGTGCCACACTAAAGCCAGGATTACGCTAATAATCTTCATGCGGAATGGGCTTGAATTGTGCTGCATAAGTCATTCTATATACCCCTCGAAAATGTCCCATCAACGCTGACCACCAGTTTCATGTGAACAAATGCATCAATACAGGGTCCGAACGCCCAAAAAACATATCCAAAAGTCTTGGCTCCATTGTTGTCCATAGGCAAGAAGTGCCACGCCATGACGGTACCAAGATTCGCATCTTGTAATGCTTGCATATATCGTGATAACTGTGCAAACGAAGAAAGCCAATCCCCATAGATCATCTCAATAGTGTGCATGCGTGCATTCCATCCTTTCTTGTACGATAGGGTGAAGTGCAATGTGTTATGAACATGACTATTTATTTCGCTGACTTTTATCTCCGGATTATTGTGAATCATTGACATGATGTGTTTCGCCATGAATTTCGCACTCATATTGCGATGGTTCCCGTCGACTGTCTGGACTAAACAAATGTGCTCTCTATGCCATCGAGTAATTTGCCACATGCCACAACCTTTCTTTTTCCGTGCACGAATTCGCCAATAACATGGATACTGTGGAGTTGAATTTTTACACTCGGCAACCCAGTATGAACTCTTGCTCTCTACCACCATAAACTCACGACCGAGCCTAACAGACCATGACCAAACAACCCATAGCAAGTCATTCTTATCCCTGAACCACATGCCAATCCTTAAGTCAATATTGGATTCTAACCATAAATCCATGCCCCGACTTGGATCCATGCCATCAGTTTCGTTTTCCATCTCTTGTGAAGTACCTAACTGGTCAAGATAGATTGAATATGGTGGATCATACAAACGAACCAGTTCAGATGATCTATTTGCAGGTTGTTGCAATACAGTAGGACCGGGAATATCTTTTTCGGGATTGCCATCCCCCTCATCCTCATCGGGTGAATAATCCGCGGTAGGCCTATCAATGTCTGACGTAGGTCCTAACCCATCCACAATCGCCTTTAGAGTACCTACCCAATTATGCTCTCGAGCTACTCAATCATCAACTGGGGTTACATCCAATGGAATACCAATTTCAGCTGTTAAAAACAATTGCTGGCTCATCTGTACTTGAATAGATTGAATCCGGTCATGAAGTTCAGGCATACCAAACCCAGTAGAAGCCGACATGATGTATTGGTTGCTAGGTCCAACGATAGGGGGTATCCAAAATTGATGTGCTAAAAAGTGATTGGAAAGTCTCATTTCGAATATGTAGAGCATCGTTGGCTATAGTTGCTGGAAAATTTAAATCGAAGTTAGGGATGCTGACAGGAACAGTTGAGTTAAGTAATGCAGTGAACAATTCAGTGATAGGAGTTGGGATATTATGCTCAAGAAGATTTGTTTCTGTTGCATTTGAAATCTGAACAATCTGATAGTGAACATGCAGATCAATTGGTTGTCCCTTCATGATAGATGTATAGTACCACAAATTTTTCATATCATCGTCATCTGTTATAGTAGCGGTTGTAGACCTCGTCACTGTACCAAAAATAGTATCTTCCCTCATTGTGATTTGCAACTTCACAGTAGACGTGTCCAATCCTCGAATAACATATATTTTGTTGACTAAACCTCCAAAACTAACTTGATTTCGAACAATCAATGCCTTGCAATAGGAATCATTAAAAAAATCACCGTGTGGGGTGTGCATAATTTCACAGTCTCAATATAACCGTAGTCTTATAGGTTCTTCTAATGACATTGTGTCTAAATAAATGATGCAAGATTTTTCTATTCAAAACATAGAGCATGTTACAACTTTGAATTAATATATGAAGCAATATATTATAATCAGTACAAATCTATCTAAAATAGCAAAAATATTTTATATATGCAAAAAATGAGTATTTAATATATTCCACACTAATTATTACCTAATATAAAACTTACTAAGATAATTAAGATTAATTATTCAAGAAGCTAACATATATTTAATTTAAAATCCCTAAAGCTCAAGGTTTTCTTATTCTAGAAAACATTTTCAAATCTCAGTGATAAGTGAAAATTTAAAGAAAATATGAAGGATCTTTATTAAGTTAATAGCTAAAAAAATATGTAAATAATAATTTTCATACTCTATGAATGTATTTTTAAAAAAATATTAAATAGACTATTCAAATGATATGTAAATTTTCATGCTAAAAAAAATATGTAAATAATAATTTTCATGCTATACGAATGTATTTAAAAATATATATATTAATAGGCTATTCAAATGATATGTAAATTTTCATGCTAAAAAAATATATAAATAATAATTTTCATACTATACGAATGTATTTAAAAATATATATATATTGAATAGGCTATTCAAATGATATGTAAATTTTCGTGCTAAAAAAATATGTAAATAATAATTTTCATGCTATACGAATGTATTTAAAAAATATATAAAATAGACTATTCAAATGATATGTAAATTTTCATGCTAAAAAAATATGTAAATAATAATTTTCATGCTATACAATTGTATTTAAAAAATATATAAAATAGCCTATTCAAATGATATGTAAATTTTCATGCTAAAAAAAATATGTAAATTTTTTATGCTAAAAAATTTATAAATAATAATTTTCATGCTATACGAATGCATTTAAAAAATATATTAAATAGAATATTCAAATAACATGTAAATTTTAATGTTAAAAAATATGTAAAAAATTACTATTCAGATAGACATATTAAATTATATTTAAAAATTAGATTAATTTTCAAATGTATGCATTACTTATGGAATTCTATATAAAATAACTAGTGATTCATACTGCTAATAACAAAAGATTTTCAAGCTTAACATTGACTAAATCTTAATTGAAATCAACTATATTACAGGATTATATTAGATGAATTAGCCGCATTTTTTATTAAGAGTAAAATATTAAAAATTTAAACTACAAAATTATAATAATTAATTTTATTTAAAAAATAGAAGATAAATTAAGAATTTAGCCACATAATTTTTTTTTTTTTTTACAATTTGAGGAAATTAATTTTTTTAAATAGAATTTAAATTAGTAAAAGTATAAAAATAGTATATTTTATTTAACTGAAGATTATCTTATTCGTCTAACACACTTTAAATGTCACAATATATAGTAAACATATTTACAAAGCATAATTAAAATACACAGTCTATACACGTTTTAAACAATTAAATTAAATAACTAATTCAACTACACAATTTAATTATAAATACATAATTCAACATATATCACATCATTATAAAAAAATAAACTACACAAAAATTTAACAGATAATATCTCTATTATAATATTTAAAAAGACTTGTAAAATATATGTCAATGTATATGTGCTCCCACGAACACTTTCTCCGACTGAAATTCTTCTTGGCTCCCTCCCGTGCGACGGCTGATCTCTTCAGAGCCCGAGCAAAATTTTTAAAACAGGCAACAAAATGGAAAAAAGAAAGTAGAGAATAAAGAATGAGAAGAAGCAGAGAGGAGAATGAAAATGTGAGGGATGATGCGATAGGGAAATGTTGTATGTATATATAGGCAGAGGAAATGTGGCTCGTGAAATGGGCGTGGAAAAAATCACATGGGTTTCTGAAAAGGGGCTGAAAAGCTAAGGACCTCGCGTTTTGAAAACACGAGATCCTCAGCTTTTCAGCCCCTTTTCAGAAACCCATGTGGCTGCTCTCAGGCTGCTGTTAGAGGGAGCACCTCACCTAAATGAGAGGTCCTTAGCTTTTCAACCCCTTTTCAGAAACCCATGTGCTTGCTGTCGGGCTGCTGTCAGAGGGAGCACCTCACCTTTGCAAAACTCAAGGTACCAGTGCAACTCGCATTTTGAAAACACGAGGTACCCCCTCTACGCCGCTACTACAAATTTCACCCCAATTAATGCGTTGAAAATGGATTTTGACCAATTTAGGACAAAAACCAAATGAGGGGCGAAATTGGTAGGGGTGATAGACAGGGGATACCTTGCATTTAGTGAATACGAGGTTCCCCAGGATCTCGTATTCACTAAATGCGAGACTGTGTGCAACATTTTCCAACATGGTATTCAACATTTTGCGGCTGCTGAGTTGTACCTCGCAAAAAACTTTTGCGAGGTTTGTTGCAGCTCGCAAAAGTGTTTTGCAAGGATTTGTTGCTTTGCGAGGTTTTTTTTTTTTTTGTAATTTTTCTCTATTGTTATTAATATACACAAAATATACATATTTTTACTATATAATTAATTTTATTTATTTGTACATATTTTGAAATAAATTTTTATTTATATTTTAATTTATAATATTTAATTATTCATTAAAAAATTATAAAATTTTAAATTCTCAACTATCTAAAATATACTAAAAATGTCCTTTTTCCCCCTATATTGTAAGCATTTTATCATTTTTTGTGATTTCTTCCTATCATTCCTTTTCTATTGAATTTAAAGTCTCTACTATAATCATCCGTTCATTTTATTTTATTTTTTTTGTAATTTTTTTCTCTATTGGAAAAGGAAATAATACTTTGAAATAACAAAAAATTTATAATGACCTATATAAATTTAAATAATTATAATTAAATTTTATTAATTTAAATTTGATCATAACAAGTAATATCTGTATTTTTACTACAATTAATTTTATTTATATTAGATTTTGAAATAAATTTTTATTTGCATTTTAATTTATAATATTTAATTATTCGTTAAAAAATTATAAGAATTTAAATTCTCAACTATCTAAAATGTACTAAAAATATCCCCCCCCCCCTTTTTTCTATTGTAAGCATTTTATCATTTTTGTGACTTCTTCCTCTCATTTCTTGTATTTCAATTTTATAAACTTCCAACTTTGTATTTCAAAGGAATTAATACTGTTAAATAATACAAAATGTATAAAGGCCTATATAAATTTAAATAACACACAATTAAAATTTATTAATTTAAATTTGATATTAACATGTAATATACGTATTCTATTCTTACTACAGCTAATTTTATTTGTATTGTATTTTGAATTTAAGCTTAATTTATAATATTTAATTATTGAGGAAAATTATAAAAATATAAATTCTCAACTATCTAAATACACTAAATTTATAGTGTCAACTATTTAAATAATATTTAAATTTAAATATCAATTATCTAAATTTCAAAATCCCCTTACATTTCATAATCCAAATAATTTATAAATTAACTAAATTCGGATAATGTGTGAAATATTAAAGTTCTAAAGATCATTTAAAAAAATTATATTATATTTGTCTTTAAAGTTCTATTATTATTAATTTTTTCTTAAAAATGGCCAAACTAAATTGAACTCTAAAACGTGATACAAATAATAAAATTTATTATACATGAAATAATCTTAAAAAAGGATGAAAGCTAGTCCCACAATGAAATCCTCGACGGTTCCTTGGAGGTTGAACTCGTCTCTGAGGCTGTTGTTGTTGTTCTTTGGGTGGTTCTTCGGGTGATTCTTCTGGTTGTATTATACATTGCTCGTAATGGTGAGATGGATCGGGAATATCTATAGAATGTCTATGTTGTATCTGAGACCGTCCAAAAGAAGGGCCGGCATCAAATTCATCAGCTGAAGATAAGCATCTAATATCGAAGACTAGGTGTTGTGGAGTAATAAAATCAGCTTGTCTATCTTCAACTTCTACAGGATTTCCTTCTCCATAATCGTGTACTGGTGAGTAGTGATCGTGCATAGGAATATCAGGCACAGTACATTTGCATGCCTGTCTACCCCTCTCTGCACTGGGAGAACTCCGCAATTGACTTCTTGCGGGATCAGAGGTATCGGTTGAGCAATGTAGCTTCGTCTAGCTGGCTCATAGGGCTGGTGGTTCAGATGACTTACCTCACCAGCGACAGTCAACAAACGCGTAGCGAGATCCGTTATTGATATAAACACTTATCTACTCGCAGCATCTACATTTTGATAGCCTTTATTGCCAATGTACAATTTCCGATGCATCAAATCAGCATATATATGTATTTTGAAATGTCAATAACACTACAAGAAAAACATTAATTTAGCGACGGCCTAGGCCGTCGCTAATTTGCTACGGAACAGCAACGGAAACAAAAATTTTGAAAATAAATTATTTTTTAAAATTTCCGTCGGTAAATGCAACGGATTAGCGACGAAAATAAATCCGTCGCAATTTTTCTACGAATTTGCGACGGATTTCTAAAAATAAAAAATAAATTAATTTTCTTAAAATTTAAAAAAAAAATCCATCGCAAATCCGTAGCAATTTTGTAACGGATTTGCGATGGATTTCTAAAATTAAAAAATAAATTAATTTTCTTAAAATTTAAAAAAAAAATTCCGTCGCAAATCCGTAGCAATTTTGCGACGGATTTGCGACGGATATCTAAAATTAAAAAATAAATTAATTTTCTTAAAATTCAAAAAAAATTCCATCGCAAATCCGTCGCAATTTTGCTACAGATTAGCGACGGAAATAAATCCGTCACATTTTTGCTACGGATTTGCAATAGATTTCTAAAAATAAAAAATAAATTAATTTTCTTAAAATTCAAAAAAAAAAATCCGTCACAAATCCGTAGCAATTTTGCGACGGATTTCTAAAATTAAAAAATAAATTATTTTTCTTAAAATTCAAAAAAAAAAATCCGTCGCAATTTTACTACGGATTTTCGACGGATTCTAAAATTAAAAAGTAAATATATTTTTCTTAAAATTAAAAAAAATTCCGTCGCAAATCCGTCTCAATTTTGCGACGGATTAGCGATGGAAATAAATCCGTCACAATTTTGCTACGGATTTGCGACGGATTTCTAAAAATAAAAAATAAATTAATTTTCTTAAAATTCAAAAAAAATCCGTCGCAAATCCGTAGCAATTTTGTGACGGGTTTGCGACGGATTTCTAAAATTAAAAAATAAATTAATTTTCTTATGACGGATGCTAAAATTAAAAAGTAAATTAATTTTCTTAAAATTAAAAAAAAATCCGTCACAATTTTGCTACGGATTAGCGACGAAAATAAATCCGTCGCAATTTTGCTACGGATTTGGGACGGATTTCTAAAATTAAAAAATAAATTAATTTGTTGCAATTTGAAACGGATTTGCGGTGGATATATATTAATATATTAATATAGCTTTTTTATATACATATAAATATGTTAATATATTTTTAATATAAAAATAAATATATATACATACATATATACATATTTATTTATGTTAGTATGTGTGTCTATATATATATATATATATATATATACACACACACATATATTTATACATATATCTATATATATATATGTTATAATACTTTTAAAATATATTAATATATATACATACATACATATTTATATATACATATATATTTGTATATATATATATAATGTATGTCTACATATATATATACATACATTATATATATATATGCAACACACACATTATATATATTATATACATACATTATTATAATGTGTGTGTATATAAATATATACATACATTTGCTATTAAATATACATACATTAATAGCAACAGATGCATATATGTCATATTCTTACATATATACATACATATATATACTTAATATCATATGTATATTATATATATATATATATAAAATATTTCAACTTACTAATATCTTTTTGCGTATTCTACTATTTCAAGACACACACACATACTATATCATATGAATATTTAAATAATCAAACATTAAATTTTTTTGGGTGAATTTTTTAGATTAGCGACGGATTTGCGATGGCAATCTAAAATTAAAAAATAAATTTATTATTTTTTAAATTTAAAAAATCCGTCGCAATTTTGCTATAGATTTGCGACAAATTTCAAAAATAAATAATAAATTAATTTTCTTAAAATTAAAAAAAAATCCATCGCAATTTTACTACGGGTTTCTAAAATTAAAAAATAAATTAATTTTCTTAAAATTCAAAAAAAATCCGTCGCAAAATTGCTATGAATTTACGATGGATTTCTAAAAATAAAAAATAAATTAATTTTCTTAAAATTAAAAAAAAATCCGTCGCAAATCCGTCTCAATTTGCGAAAATTCTGTCGTCGTAGATCCGTCGCAAAGCCCTAGCAAATCCGTCGCTAATTCACAAAAAAATTTACTATATAATTAATATATAGCACAATATATCACAAGAACGTCAATAGCTTAGTGGTCGAATGCATGTTCCCCCACAATAAGGACGCAGGTTCGAGCCCCAAGTCCGATATAATCTCATAATATTCTTGGCGGGTCGGGTTGTAGATCAGGTTCTCAGCGGGCGGGGTCGGGCCGAGTAGCTAATTAATTAAATTTTTTAATAAAAATTTTTGGCCATCGCAAATCCGTCACAAAATTAATTAATTTTTTAAAATAATTTCTTTTCGCTACCGCAAATTAAATTAATTAATTTTTTAAAAATAATTTTTTTCCCGTCGCAAATCTATCGCTAAATTATTTTAATTTTTGTAAATAAAAAAAATTTTTTCCGTAGCAAATCTGTCGCAAAATTAATTAATTTTTTAAATAATTTTTTTCGCTACCGCAAATTAAATTAATTAATTTTTTAAAAATAATTTTTTTCCGTCGCAAAATTAATTAATTTTTTCAAAATTTAAAAAATTTTTGATTAATTTTTTTTTAAATAAAAGTTTTTGACCGTCGCTAATCTATCGCTAAACGTGATTTGCGACAGATTTGGCCGTTGCTAATTTAGTTTTTTCTTGTAATGTAAATTATTTGAGTGTAAATTATATATTTTATAATATTATGTATGAAAATTTACATACCAATACTTTTGTCGCCCCATCACTCAATTGGTAGCCCGAAGGATTAAGTTGTGTTATAATCGAATTTTCAATCAATCGCCTAGTGTGAATCCAATACCATGATGCATAGTCAGGCGAGACTATATTCTGACCATAACTATGTTGTCCAAGAAAAACTGTTGAATGCCTATTGACCCAATTCACGAGATGTATTGAATCTATCTCGGGCCACCCTGCACCGGTAGTTCTCATGTCACGGGCATGCAAATTGTCACCGGTGTTAACTGCAATAGGTATTGTCTGCACAAATCCAAACTGTCGCATAACTCTACCTGGACGATGCACTTCTATTGTTTCCCAACAAATTAGAGATGTGCTAGATACCCAAATGTATCATCCATGAATGCAATACGGGGGTAAGGTAGCCAACATGTGTTCATCATAAGGCTGCCAGATAAACTGTATAAAGGTAAACTGTCAGTATCAATAATAAATAACGAATTTAAAATTAGAGTTGAAAGTAAATTGGTTGAAGTAAGACTTACATGATCATGTTGCATTCTATCTTACTGATCCCTATAGGTAAGAAGCACATGTGTAGGGGTGCGTGCTAGCTCTAATGGTCCATCCCATACTGATCATCTTGGGGCCTGGGGAGCAACATCCTCAACCGGACGAACTCTACTCGGTCTGATAGTACAGATACACTCCCAAGCCCACAACTATTTCAACATGAACAACAAATTCTTAAGAAAATACTATATTTATTATTAATTTAAAATAATAATAAGATTTTTTAAAAATTGTGCGTTCCATACCTGAACCAACAATAATGGGCCACTGATAGTGTGAGCTCTGTAGGACGTAGGATTCCACAGACAATGGTACAGATGAACCAATGCTGCACTTCCCCAACTAAGGGTGCCAGATACCTCTAAATCACGAATGTGTTTTAGAAAGCGCAGATGTACTCTATTGCGGGACTTGTCCGAGAATAGAAAGCCTCCGATGAGCTGCATAATATGACACTGTGTATGCTACCCTATCAATTCTGGCATCGCATGTGCAGATAGTGGCTGACTCAATGCTCTCTCGAGTGAAAGGATCTTCAATCTATATCCATCAAACTACGTCAGAGTCGGTCGAAATCCCAGAAGCTTGTCGCACATGTCAATCAACTCTACAGATGTATGTACGAAACGACTGGTACAGATAGGATCACCATCTACATGTAATCCAAAGAGAACCTATATGTTCTGTAGGGTGATAGTAGCCTCTCCAACTGTAAAGTGAAACGTATGCGTCTCCTGACGCCATCTTTCTATTAATGCTGTTATCAATGGATGGTCGATCTTCATGTAATATAAACGACGCAGTCCATCAAAACTGGCAATATCCATGAGTTGCTCAACATGATGATCGAATAGTTAAGTTCCCAAAACATGCTATCATTCCACTTTGCATTAATAATGTCACTGTATAACTGTCCTACCCAAATATGTGACAACCTATGTTTGTGTTGAAATCTCAATACGTCCAATATAATAGGACCTAGATCCACTCCGTGAGAAGTAGGCTCATACATTCTATCCTAATTAATAGAATTGATTTAGGGAAATTTAAAATAAACACAAAAGAACGATATATGGATAACATCAAATTAAGTACAGAAAAATAAACACAAAAGTAAAGATAAATAATTTAAATCACGATATATAACAAATATTAAAAATTAAGGTTACAATTGAGTAGTGTATATAAATAAATTTAGCTATCTAAATATAAAACTTAAATAGATGTTGCATTCATTCTATAGCACCGTGAGTGCAATTTCTCCTATTGTGTCCACTGCAATGACATAAGCCGCAACGATGTGGCAAATCAGGATTACGTTCGTCCATCTCATTCCGAATATGTAACATCTGCAATCTACTCCTGTAACAATTCTTGAAATGGTGAGCAAATGGGGCCAAGCTAAAGCTAGGATTACGCCAATAATCCTCGTGTGGAATGGGCCTGAATTGTGCTGTATAAGTCATTCTATAAGATAGTGTCGTATTTTCTGATGACACTAAATCTCCAGGATTTAACCCCAGTTGCTGACATGCTGCAAACGTGAGCGAACAAGGTATTTCATAAATTTTCCTTTTGCAACAGCTGCACATCCTAGCCCTAATATTAACCTCATACGAGTTATTTCCCTTCCCATGCTCACGATGCGGTGACAGAATATTAAAAATACCACGATCTCAATTAAAAGTCAATACACGGTATGTTCTTCCTTTCGTCTCATTCTTCACAAATTTGCCCCATATCCTAGAAGGAAAATGATATCACCTATGATTAGCCTCATATCTATGGTCATTGAAAAATTTGACTCTATTTTTTTAAATGAAGACTTCACAATCACTTTGATGGGTAGGGCACGTATGCCTTTTACGACACTGTTGAAAGATTCTATTAGATTGATTGTCATGTTACCGCACTAATACCCACCATTATAAGCAAGTGTCCATTGCTCTTTCGAAATCAAATCTAACCATGTCTTTACTTGGGGGTTTAGCAAATTACTTTCTTCCACAATCTTCAAAAATTTTCACTTTTTGCTATGATCCCCGACTGCATACATTAACTTCTTTAACTTATGCGTTCTGAACTTTGCATTAAAGTTACTCCAAATATGCCTAAGACAAAATCTATGTACTGTCATTGGCTCTTGCCAGAGGGGTAGTCGATGAACTGCATTCACAATCCCAATGTGTCTATCAAATATTAAATAAACTTTTTGATCCTTTAACACATGCTCTCTTAGCAAGGTCAAAAACCACCCTCAACTGTCATTAGTTTCTTCTTTAATGACTCCAAATGCAAGAGGTAATATATGGTTATTGGCATCTTGACCAACCGTTGTTAAAAGTTTTCCCCTGTACATACCTCTAAAAAATATCCCGTCAACACTGACCAACAGTTTCATATGAATAAATGCATCAATACAGGGTCCGAACGCCCAAAAAATATATCCAAAAGTCTTGGTCCAATTACTATCCATAGGCAAGAAGTGCCATGCCACAACAGTACCAGGATTCGCATCTTGTAAGGCTTGCATATATCGTGGTAGCTGTGCAAATGAAGATGGCCAATCCCCATAGATCTTTTCAATAGCATTCATGCGTGCGTTCCATCCTTTCCTGTATGATGGGTAAAGTGTAATGTGTTATGAATATTACTATTTATTTCGCTGACTTTAATATTCGAATTGTCGTGAATCATTGACAAGATGTGTCTCGCCATGAATTTCGCACTCATGTTTTGATGGTTCCCGTCGACTGTTCGGATTAAACAAATGTGATCTCCATGCCATCGACTAATTTGCCACAAGCCATAACCTTTCTTATTCCATGCACAGATATGCCAATAACATGGATGATGTGGAGTTGAATTTTTACACTCGGCAACCCAATATGAACTCTTGCTTTCTACCACAGTAAACTCGTGACCCATTCTAATAGACCATGATCGAACAGCCTAAAGCAACTCATTCTTATCCCTAAACCACATGCTAACCCTTAAGTCATTATTGGATTCTGACCATAAATCCATCCCCGTACTCGGCACCAATCCACCAGCTTTATTTTCCAGCTCTTGTGAAGTATCTAACAGGTCAAGATATATTAAATACGGTGGATCGTACAAGCGGATCGGTTCAGATGATCTATTAGCAGGTTGTTGCAATACAGAAGGACCGGGAATATCTTTGTCATTATTGCCATCCCCCCCTCTTCTCGACTGGTGACTCATCCACAGTAGGCCCATCAATGGCTAACGTAGGTCCTAACCCGTTCACAGTCGCTTCCGGAGCACCAACCCAATTACGCTCTCAAGCTACCCAATCATCAACTAAGGTTATATCTAATGGAACACCAATTTTAGTCATTGAAAATAATTGCTGGCTCGTCTGTGCTTGGAGGGATTGAATGTGGTCATGAGGTTGAGGCATGACAAACCCAGTGGAAGTTGAAAAGTATTGATTGCTAGGTCCAACGACTTGGGTATCCAAAATTGATGTATTGAAAAGGGATTGGAAAGTCTCATTTCTAATATATGGAGGATCGTTGGCTATAGGTGTTGGAAAATTTCAATAGAAGTTAGGCATGTTGACAGAAGCAGTTGAGTTAAGTAATGCAGTGAACGATTCAGTGATAAAAGTTGGGATGTTATGCTTTAGAAGATCTGTAGCTGTTGCATTTGGAATCTAGACGATCTCATGGTGAACATGCATATCAATTGGTTGTCCTTTCACGGTAGATGCATAATACCACAAATTTTTCATATAATCGTCATCCATTATAGTAGCGGTTGTAGACCTCGTCACAGTACCAATAACAGTGCCCTCCCTCATTAAGATTTGCAACTTCACAGTAGATGTATCCAGACCTCAAATGACACATATTTTGTTGACTAGACCACCAAAACTAACTCAATTTCTAACAATTAATACCATGCGATAGGAACTATTAAAAAAATTGCTATGTGTCGTGCGCATAATTTCACAATCCCAATATAACCTAGTCTTACAAGTTCTTCTAATGACATTGCGTCTAGATAAATTGAGCAAGAATTTTCTATTAAAAAATTAAATTATGTCACGATCTCAAAGTATTATATGAACCAATATCAAATTAATCAGCATAAACATATTAACAGTTAGTTTAATATGACAATAATAATGGTATTAAATAATAATAATAATAATAAATGATAGAAATAATATATAATAATATATAATATTAATAATGAATAATAGCTTTAACAATATCAACCAATAAATATGTTATTAGTAAATATTTAAAATATTTATAATAGTAAGTAATAAATAATAATTTTAGCAATAAAGTTAATAAACAATGTATAATAATCTTAATAATAATAAAAATAAATGAAGACATAAATAAATAGATAAATAAATAACTATTTAGGTAGTTAAATATTTAAATAAATAGACAAACAAATAAATAAATGATAATTAAACAAATAAATAATTAATTACTTTAATAAGACAATAATAATGGTATTAAATAATAATAAATGATAGCAATAATATATAATAATTATAATATTAATAATGAATAATAACTTTAACAAAATCGACCAATAAATATGTTATTAGTAAATATTTATAATATTTATAATAGTAAGTGATAAATAATAATTTTAGCAATAAAGTTAATAAACAATGTATAATAACCTTAATAATAATAAAAATAAATGAATACATAAATAAACAGATAAATAAATAAATATTTATGTAATTAAATATTTAAATAAATAGGCAAATAAATAAATAATCAAATAAATGATAATTAAACAAATAAATAACGTAATAAATAATTAGTTACTTTAATAAGACAATAAATATTGGCCATTACATATCATAGATAATATTAAGTACTAACTAAATAAATTAATAATGACCTAAATATAATAATTTTAATTATAATAAATAATAATTATAAATACTGAACAATAATTTTAATTTAATATATATATATACTAAATTATATTATAAATTTTTAATTGTGACTATAATATAATAATTAGGGATAAGAAAAAAATAGTTAAATTGTGACTATAATATAATAATTGTGACTCTTTTTTTCTAATTTTAACATTTCTAGACTATATATGTGAATTATTTATATATTCTTTCCAACAAGCCCAAGATCAATTGCGACAAAGCACAATGCAATATTAAATGATAAATATAACGTAATATAGAGAAGAATTCAAAAAACTAAAAAAATAATAATAATGAAGCATCAAAATATAACTTTACATGATAAATAAAATGCGACAAAATACAGTAACAATATAAAAAATAAATTATTAAAAAAATATCAAAAAATAATTTATCTAAATACAATTTCATTCAAATATAAGAAGACTTGCAAAATAAAAATTAAATGTATGTAGTTTTTCATTTTATATAATTAAATATTTCTCATATTTTACTTATTTTTTTCCAAACTAAATATTAGTATTTTTATTTTTAAAATTTTTTTTAATGTTTGAATATTTATTATATTTTGAATAAATTTGTGACAAGTTAAGAACAAATATAGTCACACATCTCTAGATCTGCATTAGGTTGGACCTATAGATTTTTTTTTTCCCTCAAAATCATTTCCTCTCATTGCAAACTATGTATATTTGTTGACTGTGCACCATTTCAACCGTCCCTGACTAACCTTGCTTATCTCATTACTAATTCTTTTTTTTTTTCACTAATTTTTTCATGCACACTAGTAGCCCACCCTTTAAGTTCTGCACACTAATGGCTCATCCTTTAATTATACTAAAAGGCTAATTTTAGTTTAGCTATTGTTTGCATTTTTTGTAAAATCACAATAATGGTCTTTATTTCCATCTTTGTCCAAACACACAAATAGGAAAAAATAATTCTATTTTCTTACTGGACATAATCAACATATTTTAAACTCATAAATGACTTATTTTAGTTTAGCTATTGTTTGCATTTTTTGAGAATTTTAATTATACTAAACTAATTCAATAAGTAAATATATATCTAATTCATAATTTAAAATATTATGATTCTATGTACCTAGTATAAAAAATATTTAGGAACAAGTAAGTCATGGAACCTTCTGATAAATACAAAAATAAAAAATAAAAGTCTGTGAAAAAATGGCAAAACAGATGTCAAGAAGCTTGGAGATTCTCATTTTATTGCATACTCATTTTGATCGCACACCTAAAATGTGAACGACACCGTTATGTTCAGTCAGGCACTACAATGATACAATAGCCTGTTTTTCTAGGCAGTGTTGTAGTTTGATCAGTGGAGTTTAAACATTAGGATCCTATTATTTCTTCCTACGCCTTGATTTATTTTTTCATGCACACTAATACAACTAATTCGGTCAAACCCCCCATATATTTATCTTTTATATGTTCTGTTCATTTCTTCACCTCAAACCTAACGGCTCATCCTTTGTTTCTGGTTTCTTCACCTCATTGAAATTTCTATTTCAATTCACCTCAACGAAAGGGTATAATAAAATAATTTCAATTCATATATAAACACCTGTTATAGAATATGAAGATGGAGGCAGATGGAAGCAATGGCATTTCTTCACCTCAAACGCCAGCGGTGGCAGTGGCTTCTTCCGACGTCGGCAATGGCTTCTTCCGTGGCAACACAATTGGTTTCTCTTCCGGCGGCAGCTAACGTGTATGCTGTTTATTTTCTGGGGAAAATGGGAGATGGAGGTGAAAAATCTTTTCTGGAGAAAGTGGGAAGATGGATGGAGGTGGTATGCTGTTTTTTTCTTCTTCTCGTGTGGTCTGCCGCGCGAAGAGCCGAAGAGCATATATATATATATATATATATATATATATATATATATATATATATCATTTGGTATGTTGGTTTTTCTTCACACCCATGAAGCATCTCTGAAAAGAGCATGCTTATGTGATTTGCGAAGACAGCCGGATAAAGTGTCATTTGCCACTGCATGCCATCCCGTGAACCAGATAAAAAGGAAGAAGACAGCCGGAGAAGGGGGAAAAAAGCCTGCGGAAAGAGGAAGAAGACAAGCAATTTCACATTTGTGATTTGCGAAGTCCAAGGACCTCACAAATCACAAATGCAAAATGCACAGACTCCACGGAATTGCACAGAGGTCTATCAGGTAGTGACTATCTCACATTTAGCGAATACGAGATCCTGGGGAACCTTACATTCACTGAATGCGAGGTACCCCCTGTCTACCACCCCCACCAATTTCACCCCTCATTTGGTTTTTGATTTAGATTCTGACCCAAATCGATCAAAACCCCGCCATTTATTTCATTGTCTTATCAAATGATTGTTATATTTTTTAATTAAAACAAAATCAGGAAGCTAATCATGTCAGTGTGATCTTATCAAGAATAGGACCAAGAAGGACTAGCATTCCTAGAATAATATTCACTAAAATCCACCAGTTCATTTATTATTTGATAATGTATCAATATATTTTAATACTTTTTGTGTGATTTTATTTGTCAACTTCTTGTAATTTTATTAAATTTTCATGTTAGAATTACGTTAGTTTAACAAATTCTAAAATAAAAAATTTAATAAACACAACAAATTAATAACGCAATTTGACTTTCAACAATCCTACACTTGCAAGTCCACAATCAATAAAAAGATCCATTAAACTTGCAAATTAGTATTACAAGGACAACATTTATCTCAAATTACCAAGTATTTCTTAGTGGACTCTAATAGAACACAACACAAAACTTTTTCCGTCAAACTTATAAAAGACCATTGTTGAACTCAATAATCATGATTGATCTCCCATTAACCATCGCTACAGCAACTCTACGGGTCCTTATTTAACTTCAAAAACCTTTTCACCAGAAAGGTAATCACACATAAGGAGTGTTTTATTCAAACTCCATCAAGAAGATGAGTGATATAGAAGCAAACAAACTTCAATCATTGATACAAACATTAACATAAGAAACTGAAATTTTCATTAATGATGTTTGCATTAGTACCTCCAAAATATAAGTATAAATTCCTTTCTCTATCTTTTACTTGACTCTTTCAAAGAATGCTCTTAGAATTTAACACTTGTTTCTTGCTTCAAAGTCAACTTTCTATAAATGCGACAAATGTATTATACTCTCATTAAATTAGGAAACTGCTAAATCGTTTTTCTCTAACGAATTTATAAAACAATACTAACTACAATTGTCAACACGGAGAATAAACATAACCTCCACAAGATTGGCCATGAGAAAATTAAAGACAACAAAAGGAGTGAAAGACATGAACTTGTCAAGAATCCCTTAAATTAGCCAAATACCAAATCAAACCCAAGATAGCTAAATTCTCAATTCTAAAATCAATAGAGGTCATGAATACAAAACTCACTCTCTCTTGAGCTATTGATTCTCTATTCTTGGGCCAATTGAAGTGTATATCTATCTCTCCAATTAAATCTAAGAAGCATTGGGTACAAAACCTCTAATTTCCACAAGAACCCAATACCCCTATCTCTAGGCGATATCAAACTCCTAATGATTAACAATTTCTAATCCCTCAATTTCTCTCTCAAGATTGCCACAGAAAAACAAATGTTGAACCTATTAGCTTGGCACTTAACTCCTAACCCCATCTTTCGAATTCATTAAAAGTGAGTAACCAAACCATAAATCTAACAAAATAAATGCAAGTAATCATTCATTAGAAATTATAATCCAACAAATCAAAAGCAAATTTAATACAAAACTAATTAGTGTTCATCTCTTCAAGAATAATTAAAGCAATAATAAAAACATACATTGACAAGGAGAAATAAAAAAGAAAAGTTGAAGAAATGCTCATAGACAAGCTTTGTTCTTCATCTCCATCTTCAATTTTCACTTGGCAACCCCCAAACATCTACTCTTTCTTATCTTTCTTGTGAGTGGATGCTCTTCTCAAGTGGTGGCTACCAATTTCTCTTCTAAAACGCTATATTTATAGGCCCCATTTTGCCCTAAAAATTGTGTTTGAAATTTGAACGCAAATCAGATTTGTGACATCAATTGAGGCCTATTAAGTGTGAAAATACGTGCCTATTGTTTACATTTTTTGGCTTTTAGTGCATATCTAGTGCCTGTTAGGGGCTTGAACCAGCACTGTTCATTCCAGTAAACTTTCTATTTTTTTCGAGTGCCTGTTGAAGCAAAGTTCAGCAACCTGTTCAATGAGAAAATCGGCGCCTGTTAAGACTCCTAGACAGTGCATGTTTCTTCTTCAAGCAGTAGCCAGTCCAGGGCTTTTTAAGCCATGAACTAGTTATTCTTTGTGCAAGCATTTGTTTTTCTACATTTTTATTTTTATTCTTCCTCAAGCCTTTTTTATTTAATCCTACTTAAAATAATGTACAAATATGGGAATGAGTAGTTATTTAAGCACAATTTTACAACAAATAAAGTACAATTTACACAGAAAATATGTACGTGATGAGCACTCATCAATCCTTTTACAAACACATATGAAAATATGCTTTAATTGGTTATGTGATTGTAGTCTAGAGATTTGCATAAAATTCATGCACAAGAGAATCATTCTACTACTCCACAAATTCAATAGACTCAAGCAATCCCACACTCTACAACACTATCTTTAAATCAAACGATTTAAATTTTGTGAAATCAATTTTCTTCTCTTCCAAAAATCCTTTATCAGATACTATGTTATACTGGTCTTCACTGGCTTTGTCATAAAAGGGGTGGACTTCAGATGCATTGCAAATCTCTTTGACTTCTTAACTGCCATAGGAAGTCCTTCTTTCCAAATGTTCTTGTTTTCCTTTTCTCACTGTAGACTAGTCTTCAAGAATTTCCAGCTGCATGGAATCTACTCCCTTGTTAGGCTCCACAACAACATTATCAGTGACTTGTTCTTCCTTTTCTATTGGGATTAAATCTGGTTGTAGTGGAATTGAATCAAATGTAATTGTTCTTTCCTTAACTTCCACATTTATAGCATTAGGGTCTATAGACTGTTGGTCAAATGGTATATAAATAGAAATATCATTGTTAGTCACAAGTACCATAGCCCTATAGTGTTGATTCTTTCAATGCTTGTAGTTTGGTTACCATGATACATCCATTATTCTCCTCACAATATCAGGCTCAAGACTCAATTGCAAAGCATACAAAAAAACAAAGGTTCACAGTTGCTATTGGAATTGTAGACATTCAGATGCAACATATGCAATGTTCTATTCAAGATAAACTGAAGGCACAATTTCTTAAGAATAGATTTACTTTTCAGCCCTAATCTTCTTAAACATTTGGATCAAAGATAGGTCCACAAATAGTTTAGGCATATCACTGTTATCAACATCCATCCTATTCTTTATCTTATTCAAAAAGAATTCAGGAATATTAAATCTAAAACCTTGACAAAACTCTATATTGTCAAGATAAAAAAATAATAAAATCCTGGATTCTACCCATAACAATATTCTAACATATATTCAGAATAACCTTAGAAACAAAGTGCTTAACAATGTTACCTAAAGTAGCCGTCTAAGAGACAGTCGACACAAAAATTTCTGTCAGCTACTTTTCTTGTGATGAAACTTTATCTTCCTTGGCAACTATTGCTTGGAAAAGATGACACAAAGGTTTCTCAACCATTGCTAAGGTTTTGATCTTCTTCTCTATTTCAGAACTATCAAGAATAAGAGTTTTCTGGAAAAAATAAAAAACGTGAACAAGAAGGGATATTATAGCTAAGTTTGAAGAAGTTGTAACTGGTGTTGAAGAGATTTGATTCTTTTGAAACCTTGCAACATTTAAGCTTCTGACAACCATCTCACACTTTACTTGTTAAACTAAATAAGATACAGGTTTTTGTCATATCTAATTGGTACACTGCTTTTTTTGTAGAGACTAAGTCATGTCAAGACTTCTACATATCTACAACATATGTTTGAACATATCAGGAACAATCCTTTTTTTTTCTGTTTGTCAAAACATATAAAATAAACAACAAAAGAGAATTAGACATATAAAAGTTTGATACATAATGTTCTATGTCAAAGTAAGCAAAGTCCTAATACTTTTCGCAATTCTTCAAATTACGTAGCTTCAAGAGGTTTTGTGAAAATGTTTGCAAGTTGTTTTTGAATCGCAATATATTTAATCTTCACAGTTTTTTGTTCAACAAACTCACTGATGAAATGACATCATATGTCAATATGATTTGTTCTACTATGTTGAATTAAATTTTTTGAGATACCAATAGCACTTGTGTTGTTACAATAAACAATTTACTCTTGTTACCCAACACCATAATATTCCAACATTTGTTTCATCTATAACAAATAAGTACAATAGCTTCCTACAACAGTGTATTCAGCTTCTGCAGTTGACAATCATATACAATTCTGTTTCTTGCGGTACCATGACACATGATTGTTTCCTATATAAAACAACCCCCAGAAGTACTCTTACAATTATCACAGTTTCCTACCTAATCAACATCACTATACCCAAATAAGTCTATGCCGGAATCTTTATTGAAATAAATACCATACTCCATAGTATGACGGATATATTTAAGAATTCGCTTCACAGCTTTCAGGTGTGAGTCTTTGGGACTATCTTGATTTCTTGCACAGATTCCAACACTGTAACTGATATTAGGCGGACTTCCAGTAAGGTATAGCAAGCCTCCAATCATGTGTCTGTAAAAATATTAATCTATCTCTTATCTTTTATCATCCTTTGACAGTTTCTGAGAAACACTAATAGGCATTCTAACAGACTTTGAACCTTGCATATTGATCTTCTTAACTAAATTGTTGGCTTACTTAGTTTCAGATATAAATATCCATCCTTCATCTATTTAATCTACAATCTAAGAAAGAATATTAGTTCACCAAACATACTTATCTCAAATTCTGTTTGATAAGTTCAACAAAGTCTTTCTGATGAGTACTCATTATGTCTGTATTTATTAGACATTTTGAACCAAGTTATACTAAATTTATGATCAAATGACTACTCATTTCTCTTATTTTGCTTTTTTTTTTTTTTGTTTGTGTAGAATGCATAAATGAGAGATGACTGAAGAAATATGGTGAAAATACAGCAAGAAGTATCAAATTGATGCCCAATATAAGAGTAAACAAGCATCGGTTCAGAATAGAGAGTTTAGGGAAACATTCTGGAAATAACAGACACCAATTTAGAGGATACACAGGCGCTGATTGCATTAATTAATAGGCAACTGATGGATAACTGAAGAAGCACCGGTTATTTCTAAAGAGTTAAGAAGCTGTAATAAGACAACTAATGGGCGTCATTTTAGAGCGGGATTCAAGATCTTAAAAAAGAAAATGCATAACATGCGCCGATTTGTATCGGAACAAGTCAATATACAGCAAATTTTGAGGATTTTCCAAGACCACTATAAATAGATCATTTGCTATCATGTCAAAGGATAGAACAAGAAGGGGGAGAGCAACTCTCAAGCCCTAGAACACCAAGAAAGAGCTCAACGAAGGTCCAAGCCTCCTTTGGAGAAGAGGATCTTCAAGAGGAAATTACAAGCAGAAGAAGAGATCAACTTGTATGAGTTTATTTCTTTTCTCTTACATTTTCTTGTTGATTTTGATTGTATTTTGTGGATTAATGATGTATTTAAATTGTTGAACCCTTATTATGTTATATTTTGACATCTATTTAAGTTATTTAAAAATTATTTTAGGCATTCAATCACTTGTTGTTTATTGTACATTTCTATTGGTTGGGTTTTCTTGTCCTAATAAATTAGAGAGTTGGGATTATGATGTAGAGGCTCGATTGGTAGATTTACTTTTTGGGTTTCTCTTGAATCACGTCGAGAGAGAGGTTTGAGGGTGAGAACTAGGTGATTGAAGAGTTGTGTGGTCGCCTAGAGATAGGGGCTTCATTTCCCCCAAATTAGATGGGTAATGAATCTTAATTCCTCTTAAAATTGATTAGTGATGTTGAGATACCCACCAATTCATAAAAGGATATAGGGCTTATAACTTAAGAAAAAATGGGTCTTATACGAGATTATCCATTGGTACCTAATTTAAATTGTTAATTAGCTAATTTAGGTAGTTAAAGGATGGCTTAATTTTGGAGATTCCATTCACTGGCGTTGCTTATCTCTTCCTTTCTTTCGTTGGGCTTGATGATCTTAGGTGAATTCTATTGTGATAAGGTTGACCAATTCTTTTGATGGTTCGTTAATTTTTCCTAAATGAAGGGTTAACCAAACAATAAGACAATAGCATGGTAAAAGTATTTGCCACCTTATTCAAGGGAAACGATACTTACCATTAGTATTCTATGTTGCACGATGGGTATGCTTACCCAAATATGTGATGTGTGACAGTGATTTTTGTATCTTATATTTAAACTTAATTAATTTGTGTAAATTATTGAGACTATTTTCTATGCACAAAAATATACAGACAAGCACGCATCATCTTTCGACATCTACTTTGATGTTGAACCAAACATAATGTTATCAATATAGATTTGTACAACAATAAAGTTGACTTCTAGTTTCTAGACAAATATCGTCTTATCAACTCCTCCTCGCTTACAATTGGGTCTAAACAAATAATTTGTAAGCCTTTCATACCATACTCTTGGTACTTGCTTCAAACCATAAAGATCTTTCTTTAACATGTCCATATGATCTAGGAACTCAGGATTGACAAAACCTTTAAGTTGTTCAACAAAATGCTTCTTCCTGTAAGATTCAGCCCTGAATCAGCCACGAATATTTTTCAAAATGTAATTCTATTTATACAAAAATATTTGTGGCCGATTTGTGGCTAATCATTTGCAAATTGGCCATGAAAATATTTTATCAATATATAATCAAAATTTAAAAAAAAAAAATTTGTGGCTGATTTGTAGGTGATCAACCACAAATCGGCTATGAATATTTTTCGTAGATGATCTCCTACAAATCAACTACAAAAATTTATATAATTGAATATTTATTTATATATAACTATATATATAAATGTCTAAATATTTATAAATATATATTTATATATACTTATATATAAATAAAAAATATGTTTTTTATATATAGATATTTATATAAAAAAATTATAAATATATATTATATGTATACGTATGTATATAAATAAATATATATATATATACACACACGCATATATCGATACATACATACATATATGTGTGTTTGTGTGTGTGTATATATGTATATAAAAATCATTTAATAAAAATAATAACATATTTTAACGTATATAAACTTATATAAATGTATAAAATACTTTTATTATATTGAATAATATGGTTTCAAAGTAAATTTAATATGATCTTTATATTTTGTTATAATATTAATATTTAAAAAAATACAAGAATGTTAGAAATAGTTTAAATGAAAAAAAAAATAGATATGTCCAAACAATTTACTTGGCCTAGTGGTTGAGTCCCAACCTCTCATAAGAGAGGTCTTAGGTTTGACTCTTAAGGGAGTCAAAATTCTCCAATTAATTGGTGGGTTGCAATTAGATGCACTTGGTCCATGAAGTGAGTTGAGATCCACGAAGGGGATGATGCCACGATCAGGTGTTCTTAGATTTAGGAGGGAGTCCCGAAGGCGAATCTCCCCCACCTGAGCGTCGAGGCCCCACGACCGGGTAAGATGTAAATCGAGATGTGCACCAGCGGTAGGTACTTGAGGGAGAGGACCTGCGAGCAATCCCCAAGTGAGAATCGAACCCACGACTCAGCCTGTGAATCAAACCCGCGACTCAGCCAACCCATCACAGGCATGTCATCCCTCACCCGAGCGTCGAAGCCCCACGATCGGGTAAGATGTAAATAGGGATGTGCACCAGCGGTAGGTACTTGAGGAAGAGGACCTGCGACCAGGGACACAATCAGGTGTTCTTGGACCAGGTAAGATGTCCTGACCAGGGACACAATCAGGTGTTCTTGGACCAGGTAAGATGTCCTGCGAGCAATCCCCAGGTGAGAATCGAACCCGCTACTTAGCCAACCCATCACAGGCATGTCATCCCTCACCGAGTGTCTAAGCCCCACGATCGGGTAAGATGTAAATAGGGATGTGTACCAGCGGTAGGTACTTGAGGAAGAGGACCTGCGACCAGGGCCACGATCAGGTGTTCTTGGACCAAGTAAGATGTAAATCGGGATGTGCACCAGCAATAGGTACTTGAGGAAAAGGACCTGCGACCGGGGCCATGGTCAGGTGTTCTTGGTCTATGAAGTCATTGTTGGTTGTTTTTTAATTAAACAAAATTTTATATATTGAAATTGTATCAGCCACGAAATTTTAACATTAGCTACAAAAATTATTATGGTTGATCACCTACAAAAATTAATTTCGTAATTAATTAACTGACAACGAAAATATCAGGCACGATATATATATATTTTTAATTGTTTTGTGACTCCGGTCTATAAACCACGAAATTTGCGCCAATTTCTAGTAGTGAAAGTTTTGTACCAAGTTGAGTGCAATGAAATTTGATAACCAATAATTTGATTGATTCTGGCTATTGGATATTGATTCTTGGAGGCGGAAATATCTAACGTTATTTTCGAAGTGCCCCTAACAACCGCTGCTTTGGCAGATTCGACCTTTTAATGTATTTGTCGTTCTTTTTCTTTTTTGTATTTTTCGAAATGCCCCTAACCACTGCTGCGTTGGCAGACTTGACTTATTGGATTTGCCGTTCTCTCTTTTTTTTGTTTTTTAAAAAGAATTAAGAATCAATTATGATAGTGAAAATGACTCTACGAATCCCCCATAGCATATTGAACGGTATTGTGGAGTTCTGATATATGGTTTTAGGAGATAGATGTTAGATGTCCCGTTTCCAGACAACAAAAAGATTTTTTTTTAATTTAAATTCCATGGTCATTTTCAAACATGCCCCTAACCACCGCTGCTTTGGCAGATTTGAATTTTAAAAATTGGAATTTGAAATATAAATTTTGAATTTGAAAATTGAATTAATTATAATTTATTTCATATGTTATATTTTATTATAATTTAGATTAAATTAAAATAAATTATTATTATTTGAATATTTAATGTATTCAAATTTTATATTTAAATAACTTTTATTTCAATTAAAATTTATAACAGAATTTTACTATATTTTAATCAGGTAAGTAATAATAAAAATATATTATCAGACACACTAAAATAATTAAGTATTTAATATTATCCATTATATATTTACTTAATTAATTCTAAATAATTAATTGAGTGATCAAACGGTCCCTAATCCACTATCAAATTCAAAATCTACACCTCGAACAATAATCACTCAATTATTAAAATAAGTATCCCATGGAGATTCCGACTCTCAATACTTTTTTTTTTTATGGAAATGTAAATATATTAATATTGATCAAAAAGAATATACACGGATTACTAGTTTATAGTCAAGGAAATTACAAGCTAGTGGTTCTCAATATAGTCCGAAAAGATAGGCACAACATTAGGGTACAAAATAAAAATAACAGTGTACACATGTGTTTTAATCTTCTTTATAATTTCCAACGGTTAGCATACCACATTCTCAAAAATGGCCTTATTTTGAGCATACCAGATGTAGTAGAAAGTGACTGCCAAAGCAGTAGATTTAGTCTTTGTAAACCACGAAGTACCACGGTTGGTGCGCCTAAACCACCTAAGACAGGCTTTGACCGAATCCAAATTATTCGGTAAAACAAGCCACCTTTTAACTTCCGTCCAAATAGTAGATGAAATTGAGCATTTGAAAAATAGTATTGAGAGAAGTTTCCTGTCTCTTAATACTTATTCTCAAGTGACATTGAAGTATTCCTCAATGCCAAAGATGAAAATATAGGTATGCTAGGTACCAAGAACAAACAAATGCATATATAATATACTAAGTTAATTATATGATATATAGAAATATTTCACATAGCTTACACCTCATGTATTTATAGGGACATTCCAAACAATGTCCCCCACTATCATACATCTCCAAAGTATAAGTGTTAAGATCATGGATCTTAACAAAACTCATTATCTCTGGACTCTTACTCCCAATATTACTACTCTATCTATCAAATTGGATCTAGAGTAATCAAAACTAGAAGACTAGAGAATGTATCAAAATTCTTATATCTTATTGTCATATCTAGTCCTCTTATTCCTAGGGAATCTCTTGTAAGCATACTTATCAAATTCTCCAAAAGTACCGGTATGGGTAGATATTTAAATCGCTTAACTCCTCCACCAAAGTCATCATCATACTAACCATCCGATCACAAATTAAAATTGAACATAGTAATAGTCCAAAACTAATCCATCAAATCCAAAAATACATATTCCTAGGCTCTGATACCAATTATAACACCCCATAATCATATGGCCCGAATGATTGCAAAGGTCGTCTCGTCAAGTAGACATAAGGGGTCTTTATAACGAACTAAATAAATAAATAACCAGGATTTAAAGGCAAATTGAATAAAATCTTACAAGGCTTTAAATTGTACATCAATCCCAAATAACATAACAACATCTTAAAGTACTTTAACTATATCATTCTTAAAGACAATAATCATAAAAGAAAATAATTTCCAATACATCAAGATCAAAGGTGACAACTACATACTTCTCCGTCTTATCTCTAATATAATTCCCATAAAACATGAATTAAAATGTGTGAGATATAATCTCATTAAGTCCCGTGTGTGCTTCGTCAGAAATTTTTGATGAAAAATATTTTCATGATGCATGAGTTATTGTTCCAAAAATAGATATGAGTTTATTGCGTGTTATATTCTCAAAACACTGAACAATACATGGGAGGTCTATATCATTTCAATATCTTCACACAAAAAAAAAAAAAAATTATTTCTCGTTAACAACATTTAATCGTATTAAACACATCATCCGTAATGAACTTACCATCATGATCGTTTCTTACGACCACATAAAACGATACACATTTTTGAAATTGTATTTGAAATATCGTACATCAAAATTCAAATTTATGCATTTGCAATCTCAAATCAAACATTGACAAAATCTCGTCCTATAAACAAAATTTGCTACAATTGCCCGGATAGGATTTACAACCCTTTCACAATAATAAATTGCTATCTAACTCGAATAGCATATGCAATCCATTCATCATAATAAATGGCTATCTAGCCCAAATACGATGATCAATCCCATCATCATAGTGCTATCAGCCTAGATGTCCCACCTCCGTCCTCTATTTTTCCCATAAAAAACATGTTGCTAACTAAGGACGACTAAATTACAAGTACTATCGCCTTGCTCAGAAAAATCGACTATCTAAGGTGGCCTCCTACCAGATAGCATCCTAAACTTCACAAAAGCTAGTGCAAAAATAAAGTCCCTTTGAGTACTCAAGAATAACAACACAAAACCACACGTTTCGTAGCAAACATGACACAATGCTAACATGAAAAGATCAGTGCAATACTTTTTTGAAAACAGCTTAATACTTTTTAAAAATATTTCGCAAACATTTCTGAAAATATTTATTTCCCAAAAATTACTTACAATTTTTACTTCAAAGCTCAACTCCAAATTCTTTATCCAGCTCAAAATCTCAAAATCATTTCAAAAGCATTTATCCAATGTAACATTCTATAAACATCCCCAAGATTTCATAAATATTTTGAAACTCCATAAATAAGTATCTCCCAAATACATTAGGTATATATCATGCAATATGAAACTAGTCGTGTTAAAAACATGCTATGTATTTTACAATTAATTTGTGCATGATCATTTGCAATTCTATATACTCAATAACTTTTAATCTAAGCATTCGTATCCAACATATCATGAATATGAAAATTTTTCCAAAATAATGCATAATTAATTATTACATAAACCATAATTCACATTTGCTTCACAATAGAACAACATGCTCACAATATAATATACATATACACACACATATATATATATATATAATATACATACATACATTTGGTCAAATATCACTTGCATAAATAAAGTATTTCATGATGTAATATTTTTTTAATAAATAAATATTTTATTCCACAAATAATAAATTGGAAGATAAATATTTATGAAGTCGAAGTATTTAGCAAAATTGAAATATTTCATATGCATTCCTATATTTAGAAAATCATAAAACGTGGAGACTTACAAGTTTATGAAAACATGAAGTGTAGAGACTTACATTGAGTCCTAGCAAAAATAAATTCAAGAACAACTTATTGATTGCAAGGTCCTCCTTCTCCTATTTCCTCAAAATCTAAGTATAAATAAAGTATAGGAATAAATTTTCTATCATAAATTAAATCACAATATAAAGTCTTCCAAATCAATCTTAGTCATTCTAATTAAAGTCCTTAATCATCCTAGAATCATAATCCTATCTCACACCAAACCCCAACAACAAGTTCAAAGACATACATCAAATTTCAATCATAATATATATAAATTTAGCATGTAACTAGACTCAGCACTATAGGAAATTAAATAATTATTTAAGGTGAAAAGTTGATTTCCATGCTACGTAGTCAATTATATAACTAGTAGGTGCATAGCAACTAGTAGTTAAGGTTCATTAAGTACACAACTACAACATCACATCAATTAGCACTTAACCTTCTTACATCAATATAAGATCATCTCGTGTTAATATGATGTAACAAATATAGCAAAATAATAAGGTTTTACAAATAGCATATGTAATTATCATAATAGTCTACCTCAAGTAATATTTCATACATTCAATGGTTTCATTCTTTTAGCAAATATAAACAAACATCAAGATGCATCATCAAGCATTATATATCACCCTTATATCAATACAGAATCATGTTATGTTGATACAATAAAGAATTCAAAGTAAAATCATAACTTTCCTAACACATGTTCAAATTAGTAAATTTGATTAAATTGGGCAAAATAGGGTACAATTTGAGTTAATTAGATCACCATTCAAATCTACTACAAATCCAATAAAACTTTACAGAATATAATTTTAACATGAGAAGAATATACTAGTAAAAGTTTAGCAAAATCTAAGGTGTCTAACTGTACTAATTAATTGCTTAAAAAAGCAGCAATTGTATAGTAACTTGCAACTCTGCTTTGGCAGTATTTTTGAAAAATTCATTAAAAATAAAATATAAGTCCAAATCAGGTGATTTAAAGTGCTAAATAATATAAAACATGGAAGTTTATTTTTTAAATATCAGATCCAAATTAAAAGTAAAAGGACTTAATTGAAGGCTGAAATTGATAGAAAATCAGCTTTGGTGAAAAACTTAATAACGTAATTTTGGAAAATCATATAAAATCAACCACAAGTTCAAATTATATTATTCTACTGGGATTTTACTCCAAAGACACAGCAGAATCTGATAGAATCAAACTAAATTAAAATCCCCAAAGTATGTTTCTTGAACGGATCTCACAAAATTATGAGATTAACAAATTCTACACACAAATCAACTTCCAAATATAATTTTCACCATCAAATCTCCTTCCAAACACATCAAACCACCCAAATTCAATAACCCAACACCATTACTACATGTTAACATTAACATTGCATCAATACATCCTCATCACAATCTTCAAAACCAAGTTCTACACAAAAATCCCAAATTTGTCCAACATGGACTTCACCTCTAAATCATGAAATACAAAGAAAATAAGATGAGATATGTTACCTTCTGGCAAAATTACTTTGAATACTTGAAATTACTGAGTTCAATGGCCTTCAAATGAGTGTTCTATGGCTAAAGTTCATAGTGCTCTTGAGAGAAAATAAAAGAGATGAAGAGAGAGGAGAGAAATAGCAAGAACGCCTTCTAGTGTGTGTTGGTGTATATGTGGTGTGTGAAATGAGGAGTGAAATCTGATGTTTGGAGTTTTATTTGGTGAATAAGTGTTTTGTGTAAATAAAGAATGAGTTAGATTAATTAAATGATGTTTAAAAGTTGTTTAATGCTAAAACTCTATTAAAATCAATGGCTAATATTACAATACATGAATGGTTGAGATCGGGTTGCTATTAAAAAGGATATGATAGTCATTTAACATATTTAGGGCTTCTAGGATTTATTGGAAAAAAATAAATCAAAAAAGAAATTAATTTTGTTTAAAAATAAATATAATATTAAAATTAACTTTGCATCAATAAAAGAAATTATAAAATAAAATAAATCTTCATCAATTAATAAATGAGCTTAAAAATTAAAAATAATTAAAATAGTGAAATATGACTTTTATTTAATAAGAATCAACATCGAGTCCTCAACAAAAGTGATTTTCTATATTATCTCCAAAAACAATGATATTCAATAAATAAAGGTAATAATCACTTAATAATAATTATTAATTTTCTATTCAGGATAATAAATTAGCCATAAATAAGTACACATAGTATCGCATAAGTATAAACAAATTTCCTACTCAAATATTTCACTCAAAAACAAAGAATATAAGAAATAGTCAAAAAATTCTTACTTAAATAAACTCTTACAAAATTTGCAAATATTCCCTCCTAACATATTCAAATAAATTTCAAAATGATAATACACCTATATAATTCCAATGTGTGTGTGTCTGTGTGAATGAGGAATTTTACATCTTTCCTTAAATACAAAATAGGCACCACATATTAAAAAAATACTCTTCTAAGAGTAAATAAAACTTTTTGGAAGAATATAAAATTATAATTTACTCCCAAAAGCTTTTGAATCATATTTTTGAGAAATATCATTTTGCTCCCAAAAACATTTAATAAGGTTTTCTTCTCTCATAAAACTTATACACATACAATTTACTTATTCTAGATATAAAATTATTCGCTAATTAGCATCACAATATAATCACATTGATACACACAAATTTTCTATACAAATATTTCACCCATAAATAATTACTACAAAAAGTAGTCGTGGGATTTATTCACATAAATACTTAACAAATATTCCTTAAATGTCATGCACTTAAATGCTATCTCACTTGTATATTTATATATGAAAATGATGGATGAAAATTAATGTATAGAAAAGATGTATGAAAATGTTGTGTGTTAAAAATTTGTTGGAATATGTTGGCTTTACATTTGGCGAGTTGGATGGATCAATTGAGTGACATATTCACCAAATCTTAAGAAAGAACATGTATCAATTGAATGATATGATTATGGTGGTGGTTGTCTTATTTTTACAAGATTTCTTGAATGATCCTTATGGTTGTGGTTTGATTTAGCTACCTATGAACAAACAGGATTATTACTTCTTTCATTTTTCAATGATCTTTTCCTCATTTATTTAAAATGAAAGTCAGTTCCTTCTTGTTGTTGAGGGAAGATATATTGTAATGATAAACAACACTCGATCCAAGTTAGTCTTAAATTTATTTTCCATTCATCTATTAAAGTTCTTGGAATCTTTTTGTTATCTCTTTTCGAGTATAAACCTTGATCCTTTGAGGGTTTTTCTTGTTTTGCAGTTTTGTATGATGTGAGAACTGATTTAGGGTGTTCTTAAAATGTTATTTGACTGTTTTCTAACTGGCATTTATTGTCTTTAACCTATGCTGTTTTTTGTGTCTCAAGGGATTACTTTTAGCTATTTGTTTTCTATCTTAGTTGTCTACTGTCTACCATTTAGGTTGATTGGTAAATTTATGGTTGCTGAGGCACAAAAGAAATAGGATGAAGAACCATGATGTTTTGGGCTTTATGACATTTGAGGTATCATTTATGTAGTATATTATTCCATTCGTCCCAAATTATCTGTCTAATTTAACCAAATACGCGAGTATTAAAATAATTAATTTTTTAGTTAATTAAACATTTACTTATATTTTTACCCTTAAAATTCAATTTATTCTCTCTCTATTTATTAAGAAATACTCAAATTTCAAAAATTTTGATATACTCTAAATTGCCTCTCTCTCTCTTGTTTTTTAAATGAAATTAGCTTGTTGGGAAAGAAATAATTTAATATATTAAAGAAAAAGTATTATTAAGTGGGGACAAATTTAAAATGTTAAATTTTAATTTCCTAACAAGACAAAAAATTTGAGACAAAAATTAAGTTAGAAACAGGATAGATAATTTAGAACAGAAGAAGTACTAATAATTCAATACTTTATTTGCATGCAAATTTTTCTGAACAATGTGTATTCTCCAGATGGCATTGGGAACTTGCCCAAACTTGTGGAAGTTATTGTGCAGGTATCTGTGAGCACAGGTCCGCATGGAGCCTTGAGACTAGCTCAAGGCATTCAAGCAATTATTGGGATAGGCAGTGAGTGGTTAGCAGATGTATCAAAGATGGGGACTGTTCATTTTCTCTATTAGTTAATGATTTATATTTTCTATCGAATACAGTTCTACTTCATCTATCGGATTAATTCAGCTGCTCACCTAAATATAGATTGCGAAAACCCAAAGATTTGATACGAATGGTGAGAGCAGGTCCCTTCTGTTTCTTTAGAATAATATCATTGCAAACATCGCGATAGTCTTCTGCTGGCTTCAGATGTTTCAGGATATCAATGTCACTCGGACCAAAATTGGTTCCAGAAGATCCTAATTTGTTAATTCCTATACCAATAGTTCGATAATTTTGGCACATGCTCTATGAATTACTTCAGTAAATAAATGTAGTATTCCTTTATCTCTCAATAATTCACCTGATATCCTGTTTCTACTTATCTTCCTTCTACTTCTCCTCTTCCTTTAGTTCATTCTCTATTAATGATTTATACATGAACGAAGCGCTTTGACTGAAAATAACACTGGGAACCTGTCTAGACAGCAAACTCCTCCACTAGATTACCAACTGAGATGCAGGTCGGATTGTTGTCGCCCCATTATTTGAGAAAATTATTTGAAAGAATGGGCACAACTTATATTAAACTAGGTCAAGTAAGTAGTGTTTTGATACTTTCCTACTTGTTTACATGTACTCTTTCATTTCTGAAAGTGTACCTATTTATTTATTTCTTTTGGTTTAAACTTTAAATACTTATCAAATGTTGAATGTACATGCATTGATTGAAGTTTTTTTTTTTTTTTTAATTCCTTCCACTTTTTTTTAAATGGATAATATAATTCTAATTTATCCATATCTGTTATATTAAACCTCAGTCACTCATCGTGCAGTGTGGAATTTATAGTTCATAGCTTCTGCACCAACTTTATCTCCACTAGAATACCTCTAGGAATTCCAGTACTACTTTGATAGAGCCCCTATTATTCCTTTTGAGGATATTTAGGTAATCTCATAGGAGTAATTGGTCAGGCCAATTGATACTGTTTTCGAGGATGTTGATCCTTCCAATCGCCTCTGCATCTATAGCATAGATTTATCATTCTTTTGCACATGACTATATTAGCAGTATTCTTCTATTAAGGTCTTAGATGCATGATGCTTAACTCTTATCAGTCATTGGAACCTTGTTTTTATTTATCCAAGTTCATGGAGCAAGGATCAGAGGCACTCAAAAAGATATAGCGATAAAGGTTTCAAAACCTAGAATAGAAGACGTATCAGTGGCCGATCTTAACTTTGTATATATTGTTGCACGCATCTTGGAGTTCCTGAGTCCTGACTTGAATTGTGCATTACTGATATGATGTTTGGCTCATATTGAAAATTCTTTTCATGCAGTTGATATGTTCTTCCTTGAACCGCAAAATCACTCGTTATCAAATTACTGAACTTATCAGTGTCATAAATTCTGGTTATTCCTTCTTTAGAGCAGAAACAGAGCGTAACAGGGTTCAATTTTGAATCATGTGCAACACTCCACTACATGCGTAGCACAAACAAGTTGGAGATATCATGCCATCCTAAGAATTAGGGATCTTGATAACTCGGTAAATAAATAAGTAAACTATCAGGCTCCTTACTTAAATTAGAAAAAACTTCAAATTGAGACTATTGCAAATTCTACATTGGTCAAGTCTCCAAAATAACATTTCCAAACATCTGAATTAATAAACAAAAGCATTGTATCAGGACTACTGATATTACAAAAAAGAGCTCTATTTCTCAGTCTTGATAGATTTACCTAACCTTGAAAATGTGATCAGAAAAGTCGTGTGAAATTATAAAAATCTCAATAAGTTCGAAGTGTGTGAGTTTGTGTCTCAATTTCTAAAGTTGATGTCACAATGCATGACTAACATAGATTTGAATGGATATATTTATAATGTAAATAGTTTTTTGCTTCTCAAATGTATTGCCATGTTTGGGGAGATTTAGCAAGTACAAAACCAATATCTTGCATGATTAAATATTTTGTCGAGTAAAAATTATTTATATAACATTTCTAAAATATCAAATTTATTTTTCAAAAGTCTTGAACCCCACACAAAACATATCTTGTGTATCCTTAAGATACATGTACCATGTCAATATTATCACGTTACGTTATATATATGGTGACGGCATATACAATGCCAAATAATTAAGTAGGATGTACATCCCTTCCAATGGAATACTCTGCCCTCTCGCTCATATAAATCAGAACGAATGTCACACGTCCATCCTCTGACTCCCCTTGGAGACTATGTTGCCAGCTAAGGACTGCACTTAGCTAATAGAACTGTCACCCCATTTGGTAAAAGTCAGCTTTCCGGAGACGGCCAATTCACCGGAATTCTCTCCTTTTCTAGTGAAAGCTAGTCCTATAACTTTGCCCATTGAGATCTCAATGTAATTAGTTTAATGGTTCAAGAGTTTGTTATTCCGATATGAAATAATTAAATTATTTTCAAAATTGTTCTAGTTTTTTCAAGTAAATTTCCAAATCTCATCCTGACTAAAATCAAAACCACAATTATTTTCTCTAAGGTTTCCAAAACAAACCTTTTTATATCCGTCTCACAATTTATTTGAGAAGTATTAATATATTTCTCGTAATTCGCTATAATATTTGTAGCCATGTGTAAAACTCATGCCATCATTTTCGCAATATTTTCATACATGAAATGCATAAGTGTATTTTCACGTGTCGCATAAATTTTATGCATGGCTCCATTTCATAGTCATAATACTCATAAAATGATTCGGATAAAAACTAATGCATGAATAAATCATTATAGAACCATTCTTTACAATAAGCTTTATTTTCATGCATAAGTATTTTTTTCAAAGTGATATACTCATAATTTAAGTTATAAATTACATGTCGTAATCAAAAAACATTTCAAATTGTGTATTTCAAAAATATGCTTGGGATGCACGAACTTACCTTTATCCAAGTTTACCAAATGGTCTTCACTTAATTTAAGTTCTCACTTCTCTTCCTCTATCTAAATCCACCACATCTATCATATATAACATACAAGAATTAACTTCCAGTTTTTATCACTCCAAATAGAATGTTAATCAAGACCTTAGGGAAATTGGAAAATTACTTAGGTCATAACTACTTCTAAAAACTCTTAACGATAAAACTTAATTCTAGGGGTATAGCATCCCAGTACGAAATTCAATATCATACTAAATCATCCACAAATACATATAGCATAGAACTCTACAATTTTTCTGTTAACACAAATGGCCAAACTAAGTCTTAATTATTAATCAAAAGCCCTAATTATGACATAAAACCTTAATTATCATGAAAACCCTAATTACTAAACAAAAATCCTAATTTAATGAACACAAACACAAATCAATTTATAATCTAATAAGATGCCATGTAATCATATTAAGTACATCAAACAATTTGGATAAGGAAAAATAGTTTTAAAAGAATGAAAATTCCTTTTAGTGCTGCATTTATATAACATGGTTATATTTTAGGTTTCGCTACCCAAAATCACTTAATTTATTTTTGTGTCATCAAAATCACATAAACCACTTTTAGCCAGCTTAAGTGGCTTATAGAATGTAATAGAGTCAAATTCTAACACATCTATAGCTATATTTTTATGCAAACATGTTATTCTCTTTAAGATTAAAACACTACACAAAAAGATAAAATAGGGGTTTTGAAAATTATATTAATTACTTATGTAAATCCCTACATATTTTTATAAAACTCTCCAAAATGATACCTCTACATGTAAGTGAACAACCATACAATTGTCTCCCAAAAATTCTACTTAAAAGGGGGTCAATTAATTTTTACAACAAGGTGCAATGCTACAATAACTAGTATTGAGCGATCATTTTTGAAAATTTATAACCTAATGAAATGTGGTTTTCCATGATTCTTATTCTCAAAATTTCCTAACATCCTGAAGTATATTTAATATAAATTTTATGGTTAAATTCGAGTGAAAAATATTTGTTTCCAAGGAAAAACCTTAACGGCTCTTGTACAGTATTTTTGATAGATTGCAATGTCTTCTACTATTAATCATAAAACTTTGTTCCTTTTGTTTTCCTCATGCAACAATCATATCCACACACTCCCCACATATCATAAATTATTCGGAGACTTTTATTCAAGAAAGTTATCTACAATTTTTGAATTCAAAAGTCACACTCATTTCTGTACAAATATATCTCCAGCAGTGCTCTGTTTTTTTATCATCTTCATCACCCTCATGACACGTAAAAAATCATGTCATTTACTCACACCAGCTTATACACACATTATGGTTCACAATACCATGAAATTTACCCCTTCATTCACTCCAAATTCACAAAGAAAACAACATTCCATAACCAAACACAAATGTGGACAAAAACATAACATTTCGATTTTTCATTCAAATAGACTAAACAAAAATGATTTCTTCACACCAAGACTTGACTCTCACAATGTATATCACGTCCCTAACATCTTACCATCAACCATAGGTAATAATTTGCACTTTTCACATTAACACAAGGCTGGACAGAAGGTACCATTTGATTTTAGGCTAGCATGTTTGCAAGGGGAAGGTGAGTTCTTTTCACTCATCTCTTCGAAGACTTGCTTAGAATATACTCAAAAGGCCACAGGAGGAATCTCCCAACTTCAGTTCCTAGCTGGTTTGCTCATGTCTCTTGAAGTGGAAAATCCAAAGAAAGGAAATGAGTGAGTTTTAGTCACAAATAGGGAGAACAAAATAAATTAAAAAAATGGAGCGTGAGATTACCTTGTTGAAATCTCTTGCCAAGATTTAAAAACTCAGAAAGGGAGGCTTCTTTTGATGCCAAAACTAGCCAAAGTCTTGAGTTGGAAGTAGGAAGATTAATCGTGAAGTGGGTGGTGGGGTGTTCTCAGTTAGTTGGAGTTGAAAGGGAAAATGTCTTCCCTTAGTTGGGTGCAGCCGACAGCCATGGAAATGAAGGCTGGCCGGCACTTCTAGAGAGGAGAGGAGTTCTTCTCTTAAAAGAAAAGAAAGAAATGAGAGTGTGCAATGAAGAGGATCTGCTAAAATAGGTTGGAGAAATAGGTGAAAATTTTTGTTTATATAGTAGGGTTATTTTAATCCTAGGGTGAAGACAAGTTCATTTGAATTTTACCAAAATTCAAGGCTGAGATTTATTGGACTAAATTGGGTCAGAATGGCTTATGGATCTTGGATCCTCTTTGTCAAAATGAGTTAAGTAGTTAAAATAGGTCTTTGTCTTGAATTTTGACCAAGATTTTTAATTAATTAAAAAATCAAAATCAGACTTGCAATTAAATTTGATTGTTCAAGAAATTATTTTCTTTGATAAAAATCACTGTAATAATATTATTTTTGATACAGTATAATAATTAATTAAGAATAAATCATTTACTACACATCAAGTAAATAGTCACATTGATTTCATTTATTCTTCCTGCAAAATCTCGTATAATAATTAAATAAAATAATCACACAAACAATTCAATTAATTCATAAAGTAAAATTAATTATCTAATTTTTCGATAGTGAAATTTGTATGGTACACTACAAGAAAATTGTGAATCTATCACGGATTTTTGCCACGAAATATTTTTTGGGGCAATCAGCGATGGATTTGGCCACAGAACAACAAAATACAAGTAACTTGCGAGGAAAAAATACCCTAGAAAATCCGTGGCAATTTACCATGGAATTGCGATGGAAATAGTAGCAAGTAGAGATGCAAACATACTCCGTCGCAAATCGGTAACAAAAAAAGATACCAAAAAATTATGCCAAATATTAACCACCGATTTGCAATGGAAACATTTCCATGGCAAAATTATGCCAAACATTAGCTACAGATTTGCCACGGAATCACAAAATAGTGATAAAAAGAAATGGCTAAATTTTTGTTGTTTTTCCGTGACTATTTGCCACGAATTTGCCACGGAATCACAAAATTGCCACTAATCCATGGCAATTCCGTGGCAGATTGCCACGGTTTTTTTTTTTCATTTTTTTTAATTTATTAGTTATATTAGTTTGTATTAATTTTTGTTCCATATCTTTTAAATAACAACGATGAAGTATTTTGTAAGTATCTTGATTTATTTATTTTCTAATGCGTTCATTCTTGAAATTGAATTGAAAATAAGATGTATTATTTTTTAGTATCGAAATATACATTTGTATGAAAATTATAAATTTTAAAGAAACGATATAATTTTATTTTATTTCGATTGTAAAAACCATTAAAAATTATTTTGAAGAATTATATTATCATTGAGAGTACATAAAAAAATATGTTACGCAAAGTAATAATAAAAAAGAAATGACTAAATTTTTGTTGTGTGTTCCATGGCAAATCCGTGGCTATTTGCCATGGAATTACAAAATTGCCACTAATTCGTAGTAATTCCGTGGCAGATTGCAACGGATTTGCCATGGAATTTTTTTCATTTTTTTCTAATGTATTAGTTATATTGGTTTGTATTAATTTTTGTTCCATACCTTTTAAATAACAACGACGAAATATTTTGTAAGTATCTTGATTTATTTATTTTTTAATGCATTCATTCTTGAAATGAAATTAAAGATAAGATGTATTATTTCTTTTTTAGTATCGAAATATACGTTTGTATTAAAATTAAAAATTTTAAAGAAATGATATAATTTTATTTTATTTTGACCGTAAAACCCAATGAAAATTGTTGTGAAAAACTATATAATAATTGAGAGTATACAAAAGAGTATGTTACGCAAAGTAGTAATAAAAAGAAATGGTTAAATTTTTATTGTGTATTTCATGGTTTGCTACGGATTTGCCAAGGAATCACAAAATTGCCACTAATTCCGTGGCAATTCCGTGGCAGATTGCCACGGATTTGCCACAGAATTTTTTTTCTTTCTTGCTCTTGCATTAATTTTTATTATATTTATTTTTTTCCATACATTTTGATTAAAATGGCCAAATATTTTATAAACCTTCTATTTTTTTTATCTCTAAATTATTTATTCTTGAAAAAGAATTGATACAAATTTAAAATAGAATGTAATATTTTGTGTGTAGAAATATTTGTGTGTGTATTAAAATAAAAAATATTAATAATATGATAAAAAAATTTACAAAAAAAGCCATTGGAAATATCAGTACAATTAACTATATTACCATTTAGAATATACAAAAAATATGTTAGATAAAATAGTGATAAAAAGAATAAGAAATTTTCATTAATTATTTTCCATGGTAAATCCCTAGCAATTTACCACAGATTCTATTTCACATACAATTTATAAAATTTATTTCTTTTATTATTAGAGAAATTAAAAATAGAAATTTCTTTTGAAATTAATAATTTAACTCAATAATAATTCTAGTGTTGTTCAAGTAAAACAAATTTTCATTTGAGCAAACACACATACAAATAAATCATATTTCGTCCTAAATAAAATTATAGTTCAAAGAGGACTTACGTAATTCTTTCTCATAATAAATTAAATTTATTCATAGAATAAAATTCATTATTCTAGTTTCTCTAATGCATTATACTGGGTATTACATGAAGACTGGTCAAAATAATTCACATATAGTAAAAGAAAAAAAAATTGATCTTTTATTGACCAAAACTCTCAATAAGTCAAAAGTCAAAACTATAAAAAAAAAAAAGATAATGAATAAGAATTATTTTTTATTGCAGAAATAAAAATAAAAATAATGATTATTATTAGTTTTCATTTGCAATTAATATTTTAATTGATTAATAAATCATATACTACGCACATAAATCAAATATACACTTTAGTAAATACATATAATTCACCTTATCTCCTAAGCATCCTTATAATTCATATAATAAATCCAAATAATTCAAGATAGGGTTTAGAAAGCTTGTAAAATTTGTTTTTCTCACTAAAATAGTTGTGATAATATTTCTTTATAATAATATTTAATTTAATTATAATAAACAATTTTTTGCTCACAATGGTAAGTAATCACCTTAACAATCACAAATTATTCACATTATTCCACAAAAACCCTTGATACTCATAAAGAAGTTAAATGAGTATATCATATAAATAATCTCAATAAGTATGATATACTCAAAATTAAATGCTAATTCTGTAATTCCCAAGGTGTAAGTGAGTGGGGTATTACATCCCTCCCACTTAAAAAAATTCCGTCCCTGAAATTAATCCAAGTCACTTGTTATAATAATTCTAAATACCTCTTTCTCATTCGATCTTCAACTTCCAGGTTCTATCTTGCACTTGGGGATGTTCGCACCAAACTTTAACCATTGGTAATTAGGCTAACTAAATTCATATCGTATCACATATTTATTTTTTCGAAGGTGAATAGGGCATCAAATTCTGTACGTTTCTTTCAAAATCTTCTTCTCAAGTATCACACTCATATTCCAGGACTAATTCTTCCTATCCTACTTCCACTTTAAAAGATAAAACTTTGGGCACTACTTACATTTCCTAAACTCAGAGTCTTGCCATTCTCACTCTTCGACATAACGTATTTGCTACAATATTAATCCTACCAGTGAGATTGTTGATTAAGCAACAATATTCCTCTAAAAAACACCTTCCATTTTGCTTCAAGTTCAAACATCTTTTTAGGTAAAAATATACTCTAAACTACTGTAATCAGTGAATTGTTCATATATCATTCCATACAAGTGGTGACTCCACTCTTTGAAGCAAATATGGTTGTAACTAACTTCGATTCATAAATGGTGTAGTTGATTTTGTGTGACTTGAGTTTTTCAGGAGACACTACAAGAAAATTGTTAATCTGCCACGACAATTTGCTACAAAAAAAAATTCCATGACAATCTGCCACGGATTTGCCACGAAAGAAGACAAGACATAGCAAAGCAATATAACTGTAACAAATCCGTAGCTATTTGTCACGGACTTGCCACAGATATTGTAGCAACTAGCGATGCAAAGATGTTCCCTCGCATATCCATAGCAAAAAAAGGATAGTGAAAAAATTAGTCACCGATTTGCGATGGAAAATGTCCGTGGCAAAATGGTCAAATATTGATACAAACCTTCGTGACAAATTGTGGCAATTTGCCACGAATTTTCCACGAAATTAATTACTTTCTAATTAATTTTGTGGCAGATTGCCATGAATTTACCACGGAACTAGTTAGGAAATACTTAATCCCGTGGTAATCTACCACAGATTTGCCACGGAATTAAGTATTTCCTATCTAGCTCTGTGGCAATATGTTAGGGATTTACCACAAATTAATTTTTTTCATTTTTATTCTATTTTTTATTATATTAATTTGTATTAATATCTGTTCCATACCTTAAAATTCTTGATCTTACCTTTAGTTGATTTGAATAATTTTCTTTCTTATTTGTAGTTAAAATTTTTCATTTCCTTCTATCTTTCTATTTTTATTTTGATAACAAAAGCCATTGGAAATATCAGTGCAATTAACTGTATTACCATTTAGAATATACAAAAAATATGTTAGGTAAAATAGTGATAAAAAGAGTAAGAAAATTTTTTATTCAAATTTTTATTATTTTTATTGTTATTCCATACATTTTGATTAAAATGGTCAAATGTTTTATAAACATTTTATTTTTTTTATCTCTAACTTATTTATTCTTGAAAAAGAATTGATACGACTTTAAAATAAAATGTAATATTTTTTTGTGTTAAAATATATGTGTGTGTATTAAAATAAAAAATTTTAAAGATATGATATAATTTTTTTTTTATTTTGACAACAAAAGCCATTGGAAATATCAGTGCAATTAACTATATCACCATTTAGAATATACAAAAAAATATGTTAGATAAAAATAGCAATAAAAAGAACAAGAAAATTTTAGTATATGTTCCATGGCAAATTCGTGAAAATCTACCACAGATTTGCCACGGATTGTGTTAGTCAGTGGCAAATCCCTAGCCACGGATTTATTTTTTCCTCTTTTATTCTAATTTTTATTATATTTATTTTTATTCCATAATTTTAATTAAAATGGTCAAATATTTTATAAACATTTTATTTTTTTTAACTCTAACTTATTTATTCTTAAAAAAGAATTGATACGAATTTAAAATAGTGCGTAATATTTTTGCGTGGCGAAATATATGTGTGTATTAAAATAAAAAATTTTAAAGATATGATAAATTTTTTTTTTATTTTGACCACAAAAGCCATTGAAAATATTAGTGCAATTAACTATATTATCATTTAGAATATACAAAAAATATGTTAGGCAAAATAGTGATAAAAAGAACAAGAAAATTTTATTATGTGTTCCGTGGCAATTCGTGGCAATCTGCCATGGATTTGCCACGAATTGTGTCACTATGGATTTTATTTTTTTTTCTATTTGTTCTATTATATTTATTTTTATTCCATACATTTTCATTAAAATGGTCAAATGCTTTATAAACTTTTTTTTTTTATCTCTAACTTATTTATTCTTGAAAAATAATTTATACAAATTTAAAATAGAATGTAATATTTTTGTGTGTCGAAATATATGTGTATTAAAATAAAAAATTTTAAAGATATGATATATATATATATATATGTATATTATTTTGACAACAAAAGCCATTGGAAATATCGGTGCAATTAATTATATTATTATTTAGAATATAAAAAAAATATGTTAGGTAAAATAGTAATAAAAAGAATAAGAAAATTTTATTATGCGTTCCGTGACAAATCCATGGCAATCTACCACGAATTTGCCACAGATTGTGTTAGTCTATGGCAAATCGCTATCTGCCACAGATTTGCCACAAATTGTGTTAGTCCATGACAAATCCCTAGCAAATTGCGAGGGATATTTTTTCCTTTTTTATTCTAATTTTTATTATCTTTATTTTTATTCCATATTTTGATTAAAAATGTCAAATGTTTTATAAATATTTTATTTTTTATCCTTAATTTATTTATTCTTGAAAAAGAATTGATACGAGTTTAAAATAGAATGTAATATTTTTGTATGTCGAAATATATGTGTGTATTAAAATAAAAAATTTTAAATTTTTTAATATTTTAATATTTTTATTATAGAATGTAATATTTTAATTTTTTATTTTTTATTAAAAAATTAGAATACTTTGATTAAAAATTCCAATTTTATTAATTTTATTTTATTAAAAAAAATTTAAATAAGTGGATTTTAAAAAAAATGCTAAATTTACGTTCAAAAAAAGATTGTTTCACTTTCAAAGACGTCTATCTTTGTAAATGCTTTAGGTTTTTGATATTTTTATTGATATTTTGTGGAATTACGTGCTAAAGTATATCCGATTACCTTCAAATTTATGTATATGAATGTGTGTGTGTGTGTGTGTGTGTGTGTTAGGTATCTCAAGCTTGTATCATATACGACGCAACGGAAAATAAACGAGATACCATCCCAGGACCTGCCTATGTGTGGAAAACAAGACATAATGATAATAAAGGTAACAGCTTTTACCTTTTGGGTGATTGTCCGATGAACAAAATTGATCTTCTTCAAGTCGAGGCGTGATCCAGCAATCCTCTTATGCAAACTCCATGAGAGTTGGACATCTAACCACTATAATCATAGTGTATGATTATCTCTAACAGTAATCCACACAGAGGAATACTCAAGCACCAAACTTTCCTATGCTAGCAAAAACAAGATGGCGGCTAGGGTTGTTTCTCAAGACAATCAAGAGAGATAGAGACAAGAGAAGGTCGAGTGTTGCTGGTTTTTCGTGTGTCACTCAACTCTATAGGGTTTTTCGTGAATCCCATCTATATGTTACACAAAATTTCCCTTTCCAAAACTGAGAATTCTAATCCTATTAGAATTCCCAAATTGTAATTGGAAACATCAAGTTCTCACAATTATAACTTGGACCATAAATTATAACTAATTATAATTTGTCCACAATAACTTCTCTTTTTCTCAATTAACCCCACTATGTTATCAAATAAAGTCTTGAGTATATAATCCTCTATTGTGTGTGACCATTAGGTTTCCCAGTCAATTGGTAGTGAACATGAATTAATCCAAACGTCTTTGAGATTAATAATCCATAATTAATTAGAATTAATCCTATTAATTTTAATTATGATTGGCTTATTAATTCATCAATTAATAAACCCATATTCCAAGATCATGAGCGGTATCTAGTAACACATCATGACCACCCAAGAGTTCAGAAAATCAAGTGGCTTGACATGAACCCTTCAATAATAACAAACTTAGTGCAATTAACTTCTTTCACCATACAATATCTCATTCGGTTTGAAGTACGAAATTAGTGCCAACTCCCTCCAGAATTAATTCTGGCCCGAATGCAATAGTACTTGTACCAGGAACCCACTACTCTAGATGCGTATCAATTGGAACTGTTTCCAATACACAATCGCATTGGCCAGGGACTTTCCAAGTAGTAATTCCTACAAGTGGCCGTGAGATATTCGCCCCTACTATTAGGAGTGGTGAATCCTCTATTAACCCTCTCAACTACTTTCGTTTAGCTCACAACGTACCCAATATCCATCCCATAGGTGGCCCTCGATCGAGCTTCGGAGATTGGAATCAAAGTACAAAGCTTAGCAAACAAAGTACTTTGGAGATCTCAAGTCTAAGGATACTTGCATGTTTGCTATATTAAGATTTTATCACTGGCACTAAATAGTTATCCATGTGATTATCTCAAAGTTAGGTCATCCAATGAACTTGTTCTATTAACAAGCATCCATGTGTTAACTTTGAGTATCTCAATACTCACGGTTATAAGAACCAACGCCTTATCAAATCAGGAAGTCTAACACATGCTAGCCTTAACGTATTAATGATATCTTGTCTCATTAATACTATGACTAAGGACTATTTAAGTACTAACACCATCCAGTGTAGTAGGAATCTCATATCAAGATCTCTATCATGATTTCCTTAACACAGTGTTGTACTATGGACTTTATTGAATAGTTATATTACTTAAAGTAAACAAAAGAAATTGTAAGAAAAATAATGCCTTTTATTAAAATAAAATGTGTCATACATAATGTACAAGTGATTGCCTCTTGGGCACAACACTAACAATATGTTCATATATTCATATACACACACATATTCATATACATACATATATATATATATATATATGTATATATATGTATATATATATACACAAATATATGAATATGTATATATATATATGTGTTTATTATTATTATTATTATTATATATATATTAATAAACACACACATATATATATATATATATATATATATACATATTCATATATTTATATGTGTGTGTGTGTGTGAATTTATGTATGTATGTATGTATGTATGTATGTATGTATGTATGTATGTATGTATGTATGTATGTATGTATGTATGTATGTATGTATGTATGTATGTATGTATGTATGTATGTATGTATGTATGTATGTATGTATGTATGTATGTATGTATGTATGTATGTATGTATGTATGTGTGTGTGTGTGTATAAATCATTTAATAAAAAAGATAATATAATTAACATTATATAAATATATAAAATATTTTTTATATTGAATAATATGGTTTTATATTGAATTTAATAATGTTATTATATTTTGTTTTAATACTTTTATTTTTTAAAAAAGCACGCAAAGATTGTTCAGAATAATTTAAATTAAAAAAAAGTTAGCATCAACAATTGTCGTAGCTCGGCAGCTAAACACAACCTCCGCATTTCGGAGGTCTTGGGTTCGAGTCTTGCATTGTGCAATTGTTGAACAATTTAGGGGTTGCGATTCAGTGTGGCTGGTCTATAAAGAGGGCTGAAAAGTTTAATTTTTAATAATATTTCTAAACAAAGTATCCATGGTAATTTGCCACCGATAGCTTATTTTCATATTGCTTTTATGGCAGATTGCGACAAATTTGTCATAGATCCCTCGCAATATTTCTCCCTGAAAGGTACTATCCACTTGAACAATCCATGGCAAATTGCCATGGAAAAAGAATTCCCTCGCAAAAAATGCTTAGCGACGAAGGTATTTGCCATGGACCAATTCTGTCGCAAATCCATGACAAATTCCAATTTACCCACGAATTTGTCTATGGAAAATTGATAGATTTCTTTTAGTGAGACCTTTGAGATAGCCTTATTTTCTTACATACCCGAGTACTAAAAGTTGAATTACCAACCTGTAAATTCATTATTAAGAAAAGATTAGTGATTACGAAAATATCAAAGAGCAAATGATAGAAAGATTGAAACTATTGACTATTAGAGAAATTATTTTGATTGATGAGAATCGAACCCTTCCGTTGAGTGTAGAGCAGGAATCATTGGATACTCAAACCTCAACAAATGAAATGCATCTATAGGGAATTATAGGAGTCATTGAGTAAAAGATGAACACATAAAATTAATATTATTTGATGGAAAAAAAAGAAAGTTTTGTGCAACCAAGTGAACTACAAGATAATTTGGGTGGAAAGATTAAGCAGCTAGTGACATTAGAATTTAACAAAGAAACGAAGTTTAAAGAGATGGCCCAAGACAAGATGTGCTAAATCAAAAGCACTGGAAAAGGAACATGAACTAAATAGAATGAATCCAATGAAGGAAGAAATAGAATACCAACATAGAGACGTCATAGAAAAAGCTAAGCACAATTAAGGATCAATTACGAAAAATGAATTAAATGGCTAAGGTTACTATGGTTGACCAAATCTCATAAAGAGAAAACCCATGATAATAATAAGTGTTGGGAGAAAAGAGCTTACTTGAGGAACTTTAGAAGAAAAAGGGGAAGGCAAGATCAAGAAGATTGAGTTATCTTCCAAGGGAATTACCAGTATGGCTCTTAATCCTTCATTCAAAGCATCTGTATACAAAGCGGAGAATTTTCCTTCCTCTAGCAAATTTATCATAGGTGCAGGGATGAGATTTCTCTTCAGCTTTTGGAGGCTCTTTTCACACTTCTAGCCTACGAATGCAATGTATTCTTCTGCAATTGTCAGGTCGATGGTGACGCAAGGATTGAGAATCCTTCGATAATGTTGCAATAATATTCCGTTAGTCCAATAAAATTTCAAATGGATGTAACGTTCTTGGGCTAAGCAATTGCTCCTACTCTAGATGTTTTTTTCTTAATCCTTTCCTTAATTACCACAAGTCCTAAAGTTGAAACATTGCTTAACTAATACTCCCACCATTAAGCTTGACAAAAGTTTGTGCTTCCTCAACTTTGCAACTCATTTCAAATGCTTTGCATGTTCAATTTCTTCTCAGACTCTCATTTAATAATATCCTTATGACAAATTTAATACGATCCCTCAAGGTCATGTCCTCCATACTTAAGGATAACACCGAAGTTCTTCCACAGCGATGTACTAAGTCACATATGTGCTTGTCCCAACAACTTTCTCAATCGATCCTTCTTGAGAAGCTTTCAAGCTTTACTCTTAATATTAGATACTTTAATTCCTTCACTCGATTTCCCTAAAAACTTACTCTTATAATCTACTCGAATATAATATCTTGATAACTAATCTGCATCTAACATAAAGTCTTATTTCCTCAAAAGTATAAGATTATGGTTTCCAAGGAGTTCTCTTTTACCCCCTTACTCTTACATGCTTGTACAAACTTCCTCGTTTCTGCTAACTCTTCCCAAGGGGTATGCATTAATAGTGTATAGGATGATTTTCAATCATCTACCTTGTCAATAAAAATTCTAATCTCATTTTACACCTACCCATAACTATACCATTTTTTTTAAATTTAAACCATCCTCTCAAAATAAAATATCATACTTGTAAAAAAAGTTTATCGATTCCCTTCGTTACACCAAAAGGAATACATACTACTAATTGAAATAAAAATTCTAATCTACCATAATACTGCTAGGCATGCACTAAAGTCACCACTAAATGCATAGAACAAGGGTCATTAGACACATTCACCGCACAACTTTAAATAATATGCATACTTTTCGATACAGGTATGCCTATTTTTAAGTTCTCACAGTTCAAGATGAACACTTGGCCTTCATTCGAGGATTTAAGTTGTAACCTCTATTGACTCTAGCTGTGTCGCTGGGTTTAGAAGGACATGGTGGCAAAGTAGGATCTCCCGCATCAGATTAGGGTAACTTTGGACAATTATCCCTCATGGGATCTAGTATTTCCATAATTGAAACATTTTTTGAATGGCTTTTATGGCAAAATAGTATCCGCTAGCGTGGTTCGGGCGTACTTTCCTTTGTTCTTCCATCAATGTCTTGCTAGCCCCTTTATCAAGAAGTTTCCTCTTTGTTGGGATCACTCTCAAGGTCGTCCACTCCATTTCTTCATCCTGTGCTTGTGTGGTTGCGTCCATAGTAGTTGTACACATTGTTGGTGTCATATATTGCCGCTCTTAGTACCAAACTTAAGAGTTACGCATATGTCACACAATAAAATGATCCTCAACCCAAATCATTTGGGTTCAAAATTATAGTGTAATTACGCCATTCACTTGGAATGAGTAAATGCTACTATAACATACTCAATCAAATAAAATGCATATAAAGATGTTTCATACAGTGTACACCACAAGCCTATATAGGGGCATTCTAGACAATGTTTTCCTATCATACACACATAAATACCAGACAAATTAGAAAATCACATATCTCTAAGGCACCAATGTTAAGCTCCTAGGTTTCGACAAAAACATCATCGCTAAACCCTTATTCACAACCCCATCGTCTAATTAGAACCAAGTAGTCAAAATTAGAAGATTAGAAAGGGCATTAAAACTCTCAGAATTCATTATCTCACTCGGTCTTCATATACTAAGGGAATAACACATAAGCATACATATTAATTCCCCTAACATAACCCATCTATTAATGGAAATATTATTTGTTCTGGAAACATGTATGTGAATCTTTTCTATATTAATTATATTAATTGTTAAATAAATAATACTCAAACGAAACCTAATAATAAGAAGAGAAAGACCACATTAAGCAACTCTTATTTATGGCACTTGAAATTAGAATATATAAATCCTAATTAGATTCAGAGGTTAATCCAAAATGGGTCTTTGGGCTCATTAGGATTGGATGAATGGCCTAAGTGTGAATCTTGTCTTAAGGGTAAAATGACCAAAATGTTATTGACTTAAAAGGCGGAAAGGGCTAAAGAAATATTAGAGTTAGTTCATACTAATGTTTGTGGTTCTATGTCTTTACCGGCTAGCGAAAGTTATAATTACTTTATTATGTTTACAGATGATCACTCGCGTTTTGGTTATGTTTATTTGATAAGGCGCAAGTTTGACTCCTTTGATATATTCAAGGAGTTTAAGGCTGAGGTAGAGTGTCAAACAGGTAAACTAATAAAAAAGTTAAGATTGGATCGTGGTAGATAGTATCTCCTTAGTGAATTTAAGGACTACTTGACACATCAAGGTATTTATCTCAACTAACTGCACCTGAGACTCTCAGCAGAATGGAGTAGCTAAGAGAAGAAATAGAAATTTGATGGAAATAATCAAGAGCATGATGAGCTATATTACTCTTCCTATTTCTTTTTGGGGATATGCTTTGGAAACAACAGCATGTATTCTGAACTTTGTGCCTTCCAAGTCAATGCCTAGGATATGTGGACTGAACGAAAACCCAGTATGAATCATCTCAAACTATGAAGTTGTCCAACTTATGTATTGACTAAAGGAAGTAAGCTAGATCCAAGATCAGAATTGTGTTATTTTGTAGGGAATCTAAAAGGAATAAGGGGTGGATACTTTTGTCATCCCCAAGAGTAAAGGATACTTATTAGTACTCATGCTAAGTACTTGGAAGATAAACAAAGTGTATTCACTAAGATTTCAAGTAATGTGGAATTGGAAGAGAAGTTAATTGATGCCTCAACTTCTAGCATCCTGATTGAGGAACCAAAAGAGATACAACCAGATGTTCCCATATAGACTGAGCCGCGTCATAGTGGGAGGATATCTAGGGTTCCTGAGAGATGGAGTGGAGAGGCCTTTAAAGTCATCTCTAACTATCAGAAACAACATCCCGCTAGATACGATGAGGCCATTATTGATGTTGATGCAGACAAATGGCAAACTACAATAGATGCTGAGATTAAGTCTATGTACCTTAATCAAGTTTGGGATCTTGTTATTGCACATAAAGGAATTAAATCCATAGGGTGCAAGTGGGTATATAAGAGAAGAAGAGGTGCGGACGGAAATGTGAAAACCTTTAAAGCAGGGTTGGTTGCAAAAATTAAACTCAGAAAGAGGGGATCGATTATGATGATACTTTTTTACCTATTGCAATGCTTAAGTCCATACGCATTCTCTTGGCCATCGCATGTTATTATGACTATAAGATATATCAAATGAATGTCAAGACATCCTCTCTTAATGGCTATTTTAGCGAAAACATCTATATGTCCCAACCTGAAGGCTTTATTGCGAAAGGCTAAGGACATATGGTATGTAAGCTCAAGAAGTCTATTTATAAACTTAAGCAAGCATCACAAGTATGGAACATGTCTTTTGATGAGACTGTAAAGTGATCTTATGATTTTATACAAAACATGGATGAACCATGTGTATATAGAAAGTCAGATGAAAACAATGTGTCGTTTATGGTACTTTATGTAGATGACATTCTAGTCATTGAAAATGTTGTTATCATCTATAAAATTTTAGCTATCAAGTCAATTTAGCATGAAAGATATGGGAGAATAAGCTAGTTACATTCTTGGTATTAAGCTTCTTAGAGGTAGGAAGTAAAAAATGTTTGGCTTATCTCAATCAGTTGATATTGACAATATACTGGCTAGGTTTAGCATAGATAAGTGCAAATGGGCAATCATACCCTATAGGCACGGGTTGAGTTTATCTTCCAAGCAGTGTCCTAGGACATAGGAAGAAAATGAGAGGATGAGTAGGATTCCCTATGCTTCGACAGTAGGAAGTCTTATAAATGTCATGCTTTGTACTAAATCGGATATCTGTTTTGCAGTAGGTATAGTTAGCAGGTATCAGTCAAATCCAGGGAAAGAACATTGGCTAGCTATAAAGCAAATACTCAAGTACCTAAAGGGAACGAGGGATTATATACTAGTTTACAAAGCTAATGATTTAGTTCCTACCGGTTACACGGACTTAGATTTTTAGGCGGATAAAGATGAAAAAAAATCCACTAGTGGATATGTCTTCACTTTGTCTGGAGAGGTTATTTCATGGAAGAGTGTCAAGCAATCTTGTATTGCTAATTCTACCATGGAAGCTAAGTATATAGTAGCTTCAGAAGCTTCTAAAGAAGAGGTTTGGCTTCAAAAGTTCTTCACAGAACTTTGAGTTGTGCCATACATGGGTAGGCCCATAACAATATATTGTGACAATTCTAGAGCTGTGTCACAATGTAAAGAGCTAAGAAACCATAGGAAGAGTAAGCACATTGAAAGGAAGTATCACTTGATTTGGGAGTTTATCTAGAAACAGGAGATAGTAGTTGATCAAATTTTCTCAGCAAATAATTTGGTGGACCCATTTACCAAGCTTTTGAAGGAGAATGTGTTCAAAAGACACTTAGACGTCATAGGGGTAGGTGCATATGGACTATCATAGTTCATTTAGTACAAGTGGGAGATGGTTGGAATATATGCCCAAAATGTATTATGTATTTCTATATTTTAGAAATTAATAAAAGTTTAATTCATAATGGTTGTTTGTTTATATATATTCGCACATTAAAGGTCTAAGTGTGTTAGTAAGTAATCTACATGATTGGGTTGTGCTTTCACAGTTAGGTGTAGATTATGGGCTATTGGCATATAAGCGAACATTTATTTTTGATCGATTGATAAAGCTAGGCACTTTATCAAGGTTTAGACCATTATACTATAGTTTCTAAATAGAAAATGGTTTACCTTTAACTGGTGAGTAGTCAACTCACACTAATAGTGTAAGCGTATTTGAAATACGTGGAATTGGACAACGCGATAATAATCTTTGTTAAAGTACTAAAATAAATAAAGATTAGTTTATCGCAGCTATTGCATGGATAAGTACCCTAGGACTTGAGTGTAAGTTAGTGGTTTGGTGAAGCTGGACTTGTACACTTTGATATATATTAGGTGAGGTCTTATTGCAAGGCCAATAACCTTATGTGTTGGGTGTATAACTCTAATTAATGAAGATGGACTTATACAATAGAGTTTCTATACTTCATTACGTGAAGAAATCACCCCCTTGTGATTGTTCAGAATAATCTAATAATTTAGGGCATTGGGAAACGTGACTAAGTATTATGCTTTATGGGTAGCTCTCTGTGATAAGTGGATACTCACTGCAACTCATGGACTATCGGACTAATCATCAAATGATGGTAGATGTCATTGAAAAAGGTGTTAGGACTATTTTCCTATCTCAATGGCAGTGTTATGTACAAGGTTATTTTCGTCATTACACATGTAGATCGGAGATATTGCACTTACAATATTATTCTCAAGGTCAATATTTCATATGGTGATAAAAGAAATATTTAAAATGATTAAAATATCGCTATTTGTTAGCAAGGGTATCTTGGTCATTTTAGTAGCCAAGAATAATATATCTTTTAGTCCCCAGAGTAACTCAAATAACCTTGGTAAATTTATTTATATGGGTTTATTAGGTGAATTTATTATTGAAAGAATTATTTTAAGAGTCTAATTAATTATTTATTTAGGCTAGAATAATTAATTGGATCAATTTAATTAATTATCTTGGGTAATTTTATATTGAACGTAATTAATTTAATTAATTAATAAAAGAACTGATTTAATTAATTAGTTTATTAATTAATTATCTTGAGTAATTTTTTATTGGGTCCAGGTGGATTAATTAATTAATAAGAGAGTTATTTAATTAGTTATTGGACTAATTAATATCATATGGCCTGTTAGGGCTTAATGTAGCTGCCATGTGCAAAGAAAGAAAAACGAAAATAGGAAATTAAAGGAAAAGGAAATTCGGTGGGTATTTTGGAAAAGGAAAGAAAAGCTATTGTTGCAAAATAAAATTAAGAATTGCGTGAAATGTTAAAAAGTGTGGGTTGACCGAATCAAAAAATTAAAAATAGTGCTTTCGGCTTTTCCAGTGAAAAAAGATAGCCACCAATTTTTTATAGGCGCTAAATTCTCACTAATTTCCTAGTTATTTGAGGCTAATTTGAGATGTTTTTGATATAATAATTAGACATATTCCTTCTTATTTGATATTTTACTTGTGAAAAGTGTTCTTGATGAATTTGTGTAGGAATTAGTAGATTTCGAGCATACAAGTGTGAAATTCCAGACTTGACCTGGCGCCTAACCAACTTAGCGCTAAGTCTGCTCTGGAAAAGCAGAGCAAAAAAAGAACAAAAGTTAAGGAGAAAACCAGAATGAACTCGGTGCCAAGCTGGCCGAAGTGACCAAGCGCCAGGTCCATTCAGTTCAGAAGCGGTTTGTGTGTGAATTTGGTATCTTCCAAAGGATTTTGGTATTTTCTAAATTCTACTCAGATTAGACTTCTCAAGCCACGAATTTTGATATCAAGAAGGCTTATAAATACAAGAAAAACACAAGAAAAAAGTGTGAATTCAAGGATCTAAGCTAGCTACTTATTTTTCAAAGACAAATTCACCAATCAAAGGAGCATTGTTCAGAAAAGGCTTTCAAGAGAAGAAGAAGGGCTTGTCTATGAGTTCTATCTTTTATTCTTTGTTTACTTTTCTAGAATAATGATGTGTTTAATGTTTTTATTATAATTGGATATTATTTTGGAGATTATGATTTTGAGTTAATTGGGATTTTGATCAATCTGTTATTATTCTTGGTATTTGATTACTTGTTATCATTGATTTATTGGTGAGTTTTCTTCTAATTGACTTGGGAAACGACGCTAGAAGTTCATTGCATTGATTTTGTAATTGTTAAATTTTAATGGATTTGGGAAATGAAGTTAAGATTAAATAACTAAAGTGATCAAAGATTGGTTGATTTCAGCATAGGTTTATTAACTAATTTCATGTTTATTATCACGTAGAGTATATGAGTAATTGTTGAAGGAAAAATTTCATGTATCTTTTGGCTATTTTAGTGCAATTGAGAAATCTGCTAAATTAATCAAGAGATAGTGGTTCTATAGATTGGGAAAGAAGTAGAGTCTACATAAGTGAGTTCATAAACTTGGGAAACGATTGGATTTTACTTAAGTTCCTTTATGATGCTAAGATGACAATTGATTGTGATGAATGCTAAGTGATTCAATATTATATTTTCAAGATAATTGTCTAGTTACATGAAATTACATTCTTGAGATATATATGTATAGTTTGCTTATTTTTCCTTTTCATTATTTTATCATTTTATTGGGTCGGTTAAATAATGAATGAAAAGTGATTACTTGTTCCTTTGAGGATCTATACTCGTTAATTCCCTATATTATACTTGCGTTGAGTATACTTGCTCATATATGTAATTTGAAATTAATGTTTTAAATTGAATGTTTTTTTATACACCTAAAATTTATGCGTCAAGTTTTTCTTGGGTTTTTTTTTTTCTTTTGTTTCCTTCGTTTTTTCCCTTAACGTTTTAGCTCTTCTGTTTTGTTCCAATTCTCTTCATCCTAATTCTACTTTCACTGGTAGAGGTTCATAGTGGTTAGAGAATACTCTGAAAGGTCAGGAGCTAGCAAACATGGTAAGTGTTTAATACGAAGGAGTTGACGGTTAGCTGGTGTCCCTACAGAACAAGTAGACGTTCCTGTTCAACACGCGCCGTTGAACCCGAACCTGAATCCGACTCCAGTTATTAAAGCTAATCACCCTAGAAATAAGTATTCATAGACTTTGGCTTAGGAAAAATTTTAATTTGTTGTCTTCGTCTACGTATTTAATTTTCTTGCGATCCTTCAGCGTGATCATATTGACACAGTATAGGTATCTTAAGGACACACAAGATATGGTTTTGTGTAGGGTTCAAGACTTTGGAAAAATGAATTTGATGTTCCAGAAATATTATATAAATAATTTTTACTCGACAAAATATTTAAATATGCAAGTTCCTGGTTTTGTATTTACTAAATCTTCCCAAACATGGCAATGCATTTGAGATGCAAAAAAACTATTTAGACTATAAATATATCCATTGAAATCTATATTACTCATACATCATGACATCAACTTTAGAAACTGAGACACAAACTCACACACTTTAGGCTTATTGAGATTTTTATAATCTCACGCGACTTTTCTGACCACGTTTTCAGGGTTAGGTGAATCTATCAAGACTGAGGAATAGAGCTCTCTTTTATAATAGTACTATTCTTGATATAATACTTTTGTTTATTAACTTAAATATTTGGAAATGTTATTTTGGAGACTTGACTCACGCAGGATTTGTAATAGTCATAATTTGAATTTTTTTAATTTAAGTTCCAAGATTGATAGTTTACTTATTTATATTTTATTTATTTACCGCATTATAAAGACTCCTAGTCCTTAGGGTGGGGCAACATCCCCAACCTGTTTGGGCTACGTATATAGTGGTGTCACAATTAGTATCAGAACCTAGGATTAGATTAAGTATAGGTTGTGATTAAAACTTAGGTTTTGGTTGGACTTAGGATTGGATTAGCCTATGTATGGAGTGAGTCTAGAACTAAACACTAACATTGAACTAAACACTTTGAAATTAATCTTTTAACACTAAAAAAAAGTGGACAATCGATACTCGTTAATTCCCTATATTATACTTGCGATGAGTATACTTGCTCATATGTGTAATCGATACTCGGGATCGATTTCTGCCCCTAGGACCTCGACCTCTTCAAAGTGGGCAATAATATCGAGCATATACTCGCGAACCGATGCTCCCTCGCCATCTTAATGTTTATGATTGCTCTAAGAGCTTCCTGCTTTGTGGGCCGGCTCTTGTCAGCAAAAATGGTGCGCAACGAAACATCAATATTGTACACAGTAGGCAAGTTCTCGTGCTTAGATTGGAGAACATTAGACATGGAAGCCAACATATAGCATCGAGCTATTTCATCAGCTTTCCTCCATGCCTTCTCCGCCTCACAATTCTGGTCCGTAGAAT